>JBBBDQ010001514.1:590000-748045 GCA_037127315.1 Ascarosepion bandense | reverse complement strand
TTTTTTTTGTTTTTGTCACTTAGTTTGTGTAAATTATTTGGCAATTCAAGGTTATTTTTGACTTAGGATTCAATTATTTCCATTAGTTTTGTCTTGTAGAAGATTTAAATTTCTGTCTTTGTGACATAGAATTCGTAAAGTTTGGTGAGCGAACGCAAGCAGCATAACTCGACTATATTCTGTAAAAAATGGTTTAATTTCTATTTTTGTCTTCAGAAATTTAATTAAATCAACTTTACAGTGTTAGCTGCTTGTGCTAAGTCAACCGGAATTCAGTCCATTTATCAGTGTGTTTTTCTGTAATTTTTGGAAATTACTTTTTTCTTTTTTTGCAATTCAAGATTATTTTTGACTTAAGATAAATAGTATCAGGATTCAATTATTTCCATTAGTTTTGTCTTGTAGAAGATTTAAATTTCTGTCTTTGTGACATAGAATTCGTAAAGTTTGGTGAGAGAACGCAAACAGCATAACTCGACTATATTCTGTAAAAAATGGTTTAATTTCTATTTTTGTCTTCAGAAATTTAATTAAATCAACTTTACAGTGTTAGCTGCTTGTGCTAAGTCAACCGGAATTCAGTCCATTTATCAGTGTGTTTTTCTGTAATTTTTGGAAATTACTTTTTTTTCTTTTTGTCACTTAGTTTGTGTAAATTATTTTGGCAATTCAAGGTTATTTTTGACTTAAGATAAATAGTATCAGGATTCAATTATTTCCATTAGTTTTGTCTTGTAGAAGATTTAAATTTCTGTCTTTGTGACATAGAATTCGTAAAGTTTGGTGAGAGAACGCAAGCAGCATAACTCGACTATATTCTGTAAAAAATGGTTTAATTTCTATTTTTGTCTTCAGAAATTTAATTAAATCAACTTTACAGTGTTAGCTGCTTGTGCTAAGTCAACCGGAATTCAGTCCATTTATCAGTGTGTTTTTCTGTAATTTTTGGAAATTACTTTTTTTTGTTTTTGTCACTTAGTTTGTGTAAATTATTTTGCAATTCAAGGTTATTTTTGACTCATACTAAGTTAAAACTTTGTAAACAGCAGTCATCAGTACATTCTAAAATACATGTAAATTGCCAAAACTGGATAGACATTTTTCGTAACAGATATCTATTAAGTTGTTGTAGGATGACCTAGTCTATTTCGCAGAGTTTTAAAATGATTTCTATGTTACGAAATATGTTAATTGCTGAGACAGAATGCCCAGTAAGATTAGTAAGAAATGATCTCTACATTAAAAAAAATATACATGAATTGCCCAGACTGGATGGACATTTTTACATTTTTTTTTTGTTTTTTTGTTTTTTATCGTTTCATCTTAAGCAAGGCATTCGACTGCCACTATTGTGCAGGGTGTTTAATCGGGTTGGGGAAGTGATGAGAAAAGGATGGTTAGATATAGGAAATGTCAGAAGGAGGGTGATAGACAAGTAAGGATACCAAAAATGAGGGTTGATTAGATGGTGAGAGTGTTTGAGAGAATAGATGTATGTTAGTGTGTTAGGCGTCTATTGACCTTACATTTAAACTCCTGGAGATTGTAGCTGTCAGAGAAGCAGGCATGTGGAAGGGAATTCCACAGGTGGGAAGCACAAGAAAAGAAACTATTGGAGTAGAAATTACGGTTACATCTTATCTGTTTCACTGTAAAAGGGTGGGACCTAGTTGCTAATCTAGTATCTCGTGTAAATTCATACCTAGGCGGCACCACTGACCTAAGTTCGTCGAAACAGAAGCCGTGAAAGTACTTATAGAGAGGGAAAGGGAAGCCACGTCACACCGGTGAGAGAGTGGTTGCAACCGGTCAGCCAAGTCAGGATCGATCACGTTACAGATTCTCCATTGTATTTTGTCAAGATGCCCGAGGAGAGTAGCAGGGGCACCCGACCAGATGTGGCAGCAGTATTCAATACCTGGGCGGATGGTAGATTTATGTGCAGGATAGATTCATACAGGAAAAATTTACGGGCCATGCACAGAGAACCGACCCGACCTTCTTAGCAGCGAACTTAGCAATGGATTAGATATAGTCATTCCATTTGAGGTCTGCCGAGAGTGTAAGGCCAAGGAGGCGTTGTGTTTTACTCTCAGGGAGGCAAACCTGTTCTATGTTAATGGGAGGTAGGTGCAATTGTCTATGATAGTTAATTGATAGCAGCTTCGTTTTGGAAGCATTGAAATTCACAAGCCATTTCCTACCCCAGTCCAATACGGAATGGATGTTTTTTTTCAAGCTCGGCAGTGAGATTCGCTTTGTTGCCCACACCGGGATTTTGATAAAGGCGAGAGTAAATTGTGGTGTCATCGGTGTACATGCCTACTTGGGATCTAATGGCATCTGGCAGATAATTAATGTAGATCAGAAAGAGCGTTGGACCCAGGATAGAGCCTTGCAGGATGCCAGCGTTCATATGGTAGTTTTGGGAGGCATGTCTGTTGAATACTATCTTCAATGTGTGGTTAGAGAGGAATGACTGGATTAGATCAAACAAATGTCCAGTTATAACATAGCTTCGCAGTTTGCATAAAAGGCCAGCATGTCAGACTCTGTCAAACGCTTTGGAGATATCCAAGGCAATGGTTTGTGCTTCGCCATTCTTGTCAAGAGCCTGGTATATGTACTCGGTAATGGTCATTGGCATATCAGCAGTCGACCTGGTGAAGCGGAAACCGTACTCTTTGTCCGAGAGAAGCCTGTGGGCCGTGAGATGCTGAGTCACCTCGGCGTTGATAATGGTTTCAAAAACTTTGCCCAAGATCGGAAGGAGGCGGATAGGGTGGTAATTAGTGGTGTCCGAGGGTTCGCCAGTATTCTTAAATATAGGAACTACAGAGGAAGCAGATAGGCAGAAGTTATAGAGTTTAGAGAGGACAGAGGAGAGTTCTGGGGCACATTTCTTCAGGACTATGATTGGGATTCCGTCACCACCACTCGCTTTGTGAGGGTCAAGTTTTGAGACTATCTTAGAGACCAGCGAGGGTGTAATGTGGACGTTATTCAGTTGAGCCTTAGTTCTAGGTGGGAAGTTGGGAGTAGGTACTCCTGACAAATCCAGTGTCAAATTGGTGGGGAATCTACAAGCAAAGCATTCAGCCTTGTATGCTGAGGTGAGGACCTCAAATTCATTGATTAGTGGGGGTATTGAAGTCTTACTCTTGTTGAGCATGTTTTTGCAGAGTGGCCAGTAATCTTTGGTGCTGAACTTAGAGGATGCTATGCATTGCTTCATTCTGGCTGCAAACACCAGCTTAGCTTCATTAAGTATGTTTTTTACACTTATTACGAGCTGAGGCAAAAAGGCGCCTGTTTTGGTTCAACGAGTGGCTTCGATAGAGCTGGAAGAAATGGTTCCAGTGGGCAATGGCGGCCGAGCAAGCAGGCAAGAACCAGGGAGACGAATTTGATTTAAGCTGGAATTTCTTGGCAGGGATGAAAGCATCGATGCCAGCCTTAACCCAAGAGGAGACATTGGATGCAGAGTCTTTGACGGGAAGACTGAAGACGTTATTCCAGGGGACATCACAGAGGAAGTCCTGGAACAAATCCCAGTCTGCTCTCTGGTAGCAGTAGGTATTAAATATTGAGAACTAGTAGTATGATATAGTTTATTTCGCAGTGTTTGAAAAATGACTTAAACATTACAAAAAATGTTAATTGCTGAGACTGCCTATTTTTAGTAAAAGAAAAATTATATGTTGAGAGATGGTAGTAAGATATAGGCTTTTTTTGGCAATGATTAAGAAATTATCTCTACACTGAAAAATAGATGTAAATTGCCAAAACTGGATGGACATTTTTAGTAAGAGATATATTATACATTAAGACATAGTAGGATATTATAGTCTATTTTGCAGGGTTTGAAAAATAAATTCTACGTTACAAAATAATGTTAATTTCTGAGACAAGATGAAAGTTTTTAGTAAAAGATACATTATCTGTTGAGAGATGGTAGTATGATATATGCTGTTTGGCCATGATTAAGAAATGATCTCTACTATGAAAAATATACATAAATTGCCAAAACTGGATGGACATTTTTAGTCAGAAATATATATTGAGAGATAGTAGGATGTTATTGTCTATTTGGCTGTGTTTGAAAAAAGATTTCTACATGACGGAATGTATGTTAATTTTTGAGACTTGATGCCATTTTTAGTAAAAAATACATCATATGTTGGGAGATGGTAGTATCATAATATGCGGTTTGGCCATGTTTAAGAAATGATCTCTACATTGAAAAATACATATAAATTGCCAAAACTGGACATTTTTAGTTAGAAATACATATTGAGATATAGTAGGATGTCAGTGTATTTAGCAGAGTTTAAAAAATGACTTCTACGTTATGAAATATGTGTTAATTAGTGAGAGTAGATGACCATTTTTAGTAGAAGATACATTATATATTGGGAGATGATTGTATAATATATTCTGTTTGGCCATGAATAAGAAATCATCTCTGGATCTAAAAATATATATGAATTGCTCAAACCAGTTAGCCATTTTTAGTAGAAGAGGTATTATATATTGAATTATGGTAGGATGATATAAGCTGTTTAGCTATGATTACGAAATGATGTCTACATAGAAAATATATATATAAATTGGAAAAACTGGATAGACATTTTTATATATTGAGAGATAGTAGGATGATATCGCTTATTTAGCAGGGTTTGAAAAATGATTTCTTTGTTACAAAATATATATTAATTGCTGGGAGTAGGTGACCATTTTTAGTAAAAGATACATTATATATTAAGAGATGGTAGTGTGATATGTGCTGTTTGGCCATAAGTAAGAAATGATCTATACATTGAAAAATATATATAAATTGCAGAGACTGGATTGCCATTTTTGCTAAGAGGTATTATGCATTGAAAGATAGTAGTATGATATAGGTTGTTTGGTCATGATTAAGAAATGATCTCTACATTGAAAAATATAAATAAATTGCCAAAACTGGATGGATACATTTACTAAGAGATATATATTGAGAGATATTAGAATAGTATAGTCTATTTGGCAGTGTTTGAAAAATAAATTCTACGTTACAAAATAATGTTAATTTCTGAGACAGGATGAAAATCTTTAGTAAAGGATACATTATATATTGAGATATGGTAGTATCATATATGCTGTTTGGCCATGAGTAAGAAATGATCTCTACACTGAAAATTATATAGGAATTGCACAGACTAGATGGCCATTTTTAGTAAAAGTGGTATCCTATATTGAGAGACATTAAGATGATATAGGCTTTTTGGCAATGATTAAGACATGATCTCTATTATGAAAAATACACATAAATTAACAAAACTGGATGGCTATTTCTACTAAAAGATATTGAGCAATAGAAAGACTGGATGGCCATTTTTAGGTAAAGAGGTATTATATTGAGAGGTAGTAGTATAATATAGGCTGTTTCGCCATGATTATGAAATGATCGCTTCATTGAAAAATATATAAATTGCCAAAACTTAATGGACATTCTTAGTAAGAGATATATTTTGAGAGATAGGACAATATAATTTATATGGCAGTGTTTGAATAGTTATTTCTACTTTACGAAATATGTTAATTGCTGATTCTGGATGCTCAATTTTAGTAAAAAATACATAATATATTGAGAGATGATAGTATGATATATGCTGTTTGGCCATGAGTAAGAAATGATCTCTAGACTGAAAAATATATATGACTTGCTCAGACGGGATAGATGTTTTTAGTTAAAGATGTATTATATATTGCGAGATATTAGGATGATATGGGCTGTTTGTTTATCATTAAGAAATGATCTCTACATTGTAAAATATATTTAAATTGCCAAAACTGGATGGACATTTTTAGTAAGAGATATATATTGAGAGATCATAGGATGAAATAGTCCATTCGGCAGTGTTAGATAAATGATTTTTATGTGAAAAAATATATATGTTAGTTGCTGAGACTGGATTCCCATGTGTAGTAAAAAAAACATTATATATTGAGAAATGGTAGTATATATGCTGTTTGGCCATTAATAAGAAATGTTCTTTACATTGAAAAATATATATATAAATTGCCAAAACTGGATGGACATTTTTTAGTATGAGATATATATTGAGAGATAGTAGGACTATATAGTGTATATGGCAGTGTTTGAAAAATGATTTCTACTTTAAAAATGTTATTTGCTGAAACTGGATGCCCATTTTTAGCAAAAAATACATTATATGTTGGGAGATGGTAGTATTATATTTGCTGTTTGGCCATGATTAAGAAATGATCTCTACATTGCAAAATATATATGAATTGCCCAGACTGGCCATTTTTAGTAAAACAGGTATTATAGATAGTCGTATAATATAGGCTTTTTGGCCAAGATTAAGAAATGATCTCTACACTGAAAAAATATATGCATTGCCAAAACTGGATGGGCATTTTTAGTCAGAGATGTCTTATATATGGAGAGGGATAGTAGGACAATATAGTCTATTTGGCAGTGTTAGAAAAACGATTTTTATGTTATGAAATATGTTACTTACTGAGATTGGATGTCTATTTTTAATAAAAAAATACATAATATGCTTAAAGATGGTAGTATCATATATGCTGTTTGACCATGAACAAGAAATGATCTCTACATTGAGAAATATATATGAATTGCCCAGACGTGATGAACATTTTTAGTTAAAGATGTATTATATGTTAAGAGACATTAAGATGAGATAGGCTGTTTAGTTATGATTAAGAAATGATTTTTACATTGTAAAATACATGTAAATTGCCAAAACTAATTGGACATTTTTAGTAAGAGATATATATTGAGAGATCGTAGGAAAATATAGTCTATTCGGAAGTGTTAGAAAAATTATTTTTACATGACGAAGTATATGTCAGTTGCTGAGACTGGATGCCCATGTGTGGTAACAAAAAATTATATATTGAGAGATGGTAGTGTGATCTATGCTGTTTGACCATGAGTAAAAGATGATCTCTACAGTGAAAAATATATAAAAATTGCCCAATTTTAGTAAAAAGATACATTATATATTGAGGGATGGTAGTATGATATATGTTGATTCAACATTAGTAAGAAATGATCTCCTCATTGAAAAATATATATAAATTGCCAAGACTAGATGGACATTTTTAGTAAGAGATATATATTGAGAGATAGTAGGACGTTATAGTCTCTATGGCAGTGCTTGAAAAGTGATTTCTACTTTACAAAATATATGTTAATTGCTGGGACTAGATGCCTATTTTTAGTAAAAGATACATAATATGTTGGAAGATGGTTGTATCATATATGCTGTTTTGCCATGAGTAAGAAATGATCTTTACATTGAA
This sequence comes from Ascarosepion bandense, assembly GCA_037127315.1. Classification (NCBI taxonomy): domain Eukaryota; kingdom Metazoa; phylum Mollusca; class Cephalopoda; order Sepiida; family Sepiidae; genus Ascarosepion; species Ascarosepion bandense. The sequence continues at coordinate 740,707 of JBBBDQ010001514.1, read as the reverse complement.
AAATATATATGAACTGCTCAGACTGGATGGCCATTTTTCCTAAAAGAGGTATTATATATTAAGAGATAGTAGAATGATTTAGGCTGTTTGGCCATGATTAAGAAATGATCTCTACATTGAAAAATATATATAAATTGTCAAAACTGGATGAATACATTTACTAAGAGATATATATTTAGATATATTAGGATGATATAGTCTATTTGGCAGTGTTTGAAAAATGATTTCTACTTTATGAAATATAAGTTAATTGCTGCGATTAGATAACCATTTTTAGTAAAAGATATATATTTTGGGAGATGGTAGTATGATATATGATGTTTGGCCATGAGTAAGAAATGATCTCTACATTGAAAAATATATATAAATTGCCAAAACTGGATGGACATTTTTAGTAAGAGAGATATTAAATATAAAAAAATTACAGTATGATATAGGCTGGTTGGTCATGATGGAGAAATGATCTCTGCATTGAGAAATACATGAATTACAAAGCCTGGATGGGCATTATTAGTAAAAGATTTATTATATATTGAGATATATAGTATGACAGGATGTTCGGCCATGATTAAAAAATATATATGAAATGTCTGGAATAGATTGCCATTATTAGTAAAATATATTTTATATTGAGATATAATACTATGGTATAGGCTGTTTGGACATGATTGAGAAATGATGAACAACATTGAAAATATATATGAATTGCCTAGGCTGGATGGCTATTATTAGTAAAAGATATATTATATATTGAAATATAGGAATATTATTTAAACTAGATGGCCACGATTGAGAAATGATGTGCTACATTGAGAACCATATATGAATTGTACAGGCCGGATTTCCATTATTAATAAATGTTATATATTGAGACATTGTAGTCTGATATAAACTGAATGGCCATGATTTAGAAATGATCACTAACATTGAAAACATATATAAATTGCCTAGGCTGGATGGTCGTTATCATTAAAAGCATATTTTAAATTCAACTATAGAAGAATGATTTAGGGAAGTTAGTCATGATTGAAAAATTCATGTCCACATTGAAAAATATATGTGAATTGTCTAGTCTCGATGGTCATTATTAGTAAAAGTGATATATATTAAGAAATTTTTAGTATGATATAGGCTGAGTGGCCATGTTTGAGAAATGATATACTACATTGAAAAATGTATATGAATTGCCTCAATTGGATGGCCATTATTAGTATAAGATATATTATACATTGAGATATAGTAGCATGATATAGATGAGATGGCTATGATTGAGAACCAGAACTCTACATTGAAAAATATATCACCCGGTTTACACTCCACCCATGTCTATTGAACAGGTGAAGAGGCTCATCCCTTGTTTCCTGTTTAGGATATGGTTTCCGGCTTTCTCTTTTCCAATCTTTTCACTCTTACATAGCCCCTGCTCATCAGTAGCGTTACCGCCTTGCTCGGGGTGATATGATTAAAAAAAAAAAAAGAAATGCCAGGCCTGGATGGTTATTATTATTTAAATATATATTGTATATTGAAATATGGTATAGGTTGTTTTGTTATGATTGAGAAATTATCTCTTCATTGAAAACTATAAATGAAATGTCAAGACTAGATGGCCATTACTAGTAAAAGACTTATATATGGAGATATAGTAGTATGATATAGGCCATTTATCCATGATTAAGAATTGCTCTATACATTGATAAATATATCTGAATTGCCTAGAGTGGATGGCCATTATTAGTAAAGGATATATTATATATTGAGATATAGTAGTATGTTATTGGCTGGATGGCCATAATTGAGAAATGACCTTCTTCATTAAAAACTACATAGGAACTGCTGAGACTGGATGGCTATTATTATTAAAAAGAGATATATATAAAAAATTATTGTATTACATAAGCTGGTTGGCCATTATTGAGAAATGATCTCTACATTGAAAAATATATGAATGGCCAAGACTGAATGGTCATTATAAGTAAAAGATATATTATACATTGAGATAAAGTAGTATGCTATAGGCTGTTTGGTCATGATTGAGAAATGATCTCTACATTGAAAAATATATATGAATCGTTTAGACTGGATGGTTATTATTACCAAAAGATATATTATATATTGTGTTATAGTAGTACACTATGGGCATTTGGCCATGATTAAGATATGTTCTTTACATTGAAAAATACATAAGAATTGACTAGACTGAATAGCGATTATTAGTAAATGATATATACTGAAAGATAACAGTATGATATTTGCTTTTTGCCCTCAATTGATAAATGATCATCTCCAATGAAAAATATATATGAATTGCCAAGTAGGAAGAGCAATTACTAGCAAAATATATATTACATATTTAAATATTGTAGTCTGATATAGGCTATCTGGAAAGGTTTGGGAAATTATGTATTACATTGAAAAATATATATGAATTGTGTAGGCTGTATTGCCATTATTATAAAAAAAAAATTCATAATTTGAACTGTAGTAGAATGATATTAGAAGTGGACCAAGATTGAGAAATTCCATTCTACATTGAAAAATATATATTAATTACCTAGGCTGTATGTCCATTGATAAATATATATGAATTGCCTAGAGTGGATGGCCATTATTAGTAAAGGATATATTATATATTGAGATATAGTAGTATGTTATTGGCTGGATGGCCATAATTGAGAAATGACATTCTTCATTAAAAACTACATAGGAACTGCTGAGACTGGATGGCTATTATTATTAAAAAGAGATATCATATATATAAAAAATTATTGTATTACATAAGCTGGTTGGCCATTATTGAGAAATGATCTCTACATTGAAAAATATATGAATGGCCAAGACTGAATGGTCATTATAAGTAAAAGATATATTATACATTGAGATAAAGTAGTATGCTATAGGCTGTTTGGTCATGATTGAGAAATGATCTCTACATTGAAAAATATATATGAATCATTTAGACTGGATGACTATTATTATCAAAAGATATATATTGTATTATAGTAGTACACTGTGGCCGTTTGGCCATGATTAAGATATGTTCTTTACATTGAAAAATACATAAGAATTGACTAGACTGAATAGCAATTATTAGTAAATGATATATTATATACTGAAATATAACAGTATGATATATGCTTTTTTCCCTGAATTAATAATTGATCATCTACAATGAAAAATATATATGAATTGCCTAGTAGGAAGGGCAATTACTAGCAAAACATATATTACATATTTAAATATTGTAGTCTGATATAGGCTATCTGGAAAGGTTTGGGAAATTATGTATTACATTGAAAAATATATATGAATTGTGTAGGCTGTATTGCCATTATTATAAAAAATAATTTGAACTGCAGTAGAATGATATTGGAAGTGGTCCATGATTGCGAAATTATATTCTACATTGAAAAATATATATTAATTACCTAGGCTGTATGCCCATTATAGTCAAGAGATATTATATATTGAAAAATTATAGTATGATATAGGCTGGTTGGCCATGATGGGGAAATGATATATTGCCGAGGCTGGATGTCATTATTAATAAATGATTTACGATATATTGTGATATAAAGTATGAAATAGGCTGATTGGCCATGATTGAGAAATGATGAACTACTTTGAAAAATATATAAGAATTGCCATTATTAGTAACAAAAATATTTTATTATTCTAAGTATAGTAGAATGATATAGGATTGTTACCATATTTGGATATTATCTTCTACATTGATAAATATATATTTTGTGGCTAGGCTGAATGGCCATTATTAGGAAAGAGATACTGAAAAATTATACTATGATATATGCTGTTTAGCTGTGCTTGAAACATTATTTACCATGTTGAAGTCCTACAGTATGATATAGGCTGGTTGACCAAGATGGAGAAGTTTTCTCTACTTTGAAAAATATATAGAAAATGCTGAGACTCAATGGCCATTTTTAATAAAAAATATATTTTATATTGAGATATCGTAGTATAATATAGGCTACTTGTCCATGATTGAGAATTCATCTTGACATTGAAAGATACATGCAAATTGACTGGACTTAACAGACATTATTATTAAAAGATATATTACATATTGAAGTATAGTAGTATGGTAATGGCTGTCCTGGCTATGATTGAGAAATGTTGAAAAATATAAATAAATTGCCAAGACTGGATGGCCATTTTTAGTAAACGATATACTATATATTGAGATATAGTAGTATGTTATAGGCTGTTTGGCCATGATTGAGAAATGATATCTCCATTGAAAAATATATGTATGAATTACTAAGACTGAATTAGTATGATAAAGGCTATTTGGCCGTAAATTAGAAATGATATCTACATTGAAAAATATAAATGAATTGACAGGACTGATTGACCATTTTAGTACATGATGTTTTATATATTGAGATAAAGTAGTATGATATCAGCTGTTTTGCAATGATTGAGAAATGATCTCTACATTGAAAAATCTATATGAATTGCCGAGACTGGAAGGCCATTTTTACTAAAAGACATATATATTGAGATATAGTAAGATGATATAGGCTGTTTGGCCATGATTGAGAAATGGACTATACATTAAAAAATACATATGAATTGCTGAGAATATATGGACAGCTTTTGCAAAAGATATGTTATACTTTGAGATTTAGTAGTATGATATAGGCTGTTTGGACATGATTGAAAAATAACCTCCACGTTGAAAGATATACATGAAATGACTAGACATGATGGACATTATCACTAAAAGAAATATTATGTATTGTGTGACAGTAGTATGATCTAAGCTGCTGGACCATGATTGAGAAATGATTTTGACATTGAAAATATATATGAATAGACTACACTTGAGGACATTAATGTTAAGCAATTATATATGCTATATATTAACATACAGTAGAATAATATGGGCTGTTTGGCAGTGATTGTAAAATGATATCTATGTTGAAAAATATATATGAATTGCTGAGATTGAGTGTCTATTTTTATTAAAAGATATATATTGAGATATCATAGTATGATATAGGCTGTTTAGACATGATTGAGCAATGATATCTACCTTGAAATATATAAAGGTATTGCTAAGATTGGATAGCCATTTTGAGTAAAAGATCTATATTGAGATATTTTAGTATGATATAAGCTGTTGGCCATGATTGGTAAATGATCTCTTTATTGTAAAATATATATGAATTTCCAAGTCTGTATGGCCATTTTTACCAAAAGATATCTATTGAGATAAAGTAGTATGATACAGGCTGTTTGGCCATGATTGAGAAATGATCTCGACGTTGAAAATATATTGGAATTGACTACACTTAATGGATAATATTATTATAAGATAAATTGTATATTTGAAGATATTAGTATGATATAGGCTGCTTGGTGATGATTGAGAATTTATCTTTATGGTGAAAAATATATATGAATTGCTGAGACTGTTAGCCATTTTTATTAAAAGATATTTTATATATTGTGATATCATAGTATAATATCAGCTGTTTTGCCCTGATTGAGAAATGATCTCTATGTGAAAAAATATATAGGAATTGCCAAGACTAGATAGCCATTTTGTGTAAAAGATGTCTATTGAGATAAATCAGTATAATATATACTGTTTGACCAAGACTGGGAAATGATCTTTACATTGAAAAATATATATGACTTGCCGAGTCTGTATGGCCATTTTTAGTAAAATTTATATTATATATTGAGATATAGTAGTAAAATATAGGCTGTCTGGCCATGATTGAAAAAATGTACTCTACGTTGAAAAATACATATGAGTTGCAGCTAATGGATGGCTAATTGTGATATAGTGGTATAATATAGTGAGTTTGGCCATGATTGAGAAATGATTTTGACATTGAAAATATGTATGAATTGACTACACTTGATGGACATTATTATCAAATACATATTATATATTGCAATATAGGAAAATAACAAAGGCTGTTTGGCCATGATTGAGAATTGATCTGTAGGTGAAAAAATATGTGCGAATTGCTGTGAATGTTACCATTTTTTGTAAAGGATACATTATATATTGAGATATAATATAATAATATAGGCTGTTTGGCCATGATTGAGAAATGATATCTATGTTGAAAAATATATATGAATTGCCAAAATTGGATGGTCATTTTTATTGAAGTATATTATATATTGAGACATAGTAGTATGATATACATTGTTTGGCTATGAATTAGAAATGATATTTATGTTGGAAAATAAGATTTCACAAGACTTGATGGCCATTTTTAGTAAATCATATATTATATATAGCGATATAGTAGCATGATATATTACTGTTTAGCCATGATTAAGAAATGACCTCTACCTTAAAAAAATATATATGAATTGCTGAGATTGGATGGCCATTTTTTAGTAAAATATATATCATGTAGTGAGATATGGGATGTCTAGCAACAATTTAGTAATGATCTCTACATTCAAAAATATATTTATGAATTGCTGAGATTGGGTAGCCATTTTTAGTAAAAGATACATTATATATTGAGACATAGTAGCAAGATATGGACTGTTTAGCCATGATAAAGAAATGATATCTGTTGAAAAATATATATGAACTAATAATACTGGCTGGCCATTTTTAGTAAATGATATATTATATATTGAGATGTAGTAGCAAGATATGGACTGTTTAGCCATGATAAAGAAATGATATCTGTTGAAAAATATATATGAACTAATAATACTGGCCATTTTTAGTAAATGATATATATTGAGATATAGAAGTATTTTCTCAACTGTTTTTGCTGTGATTGAGAAATGATTTTTATGTTGAAAATTTTATAGGAATTGCCGAGACTGGATAGCCATTTTGAGTAAAAGATGTATATTGAGATATATTAGTATGATATAGGCTGTTTGGCCAAGATTAAGAAATAATTTCTACATTGAAAAATATATATTAATTGCCAGAACTGGATGGCCCTTTTTTAGTAAAATATTCATTATATATTGAGATAGAGTAGTATAATATAGGCTGCTTGGCCTTGATTGAGACAAGATGTTGACATTGATAAATACACATGAAGTGGCAAGACTTGCTCGCCATTTATAGTAAATGATTTATTATATATTGAGATTAACTAGTATGATATCGGCTGTTATATTATGATTGAGAAATTATCTATTTATTGAAAAATATATATGAATTGCCAAGACTGTTTGGCCATTTTTACTAAAAGATATATTATGTATTGAGATATAGTAGTATGATACAGGCTGGATGGACATTATTATTAAGATATATATTACAATATAGTCATATGATATAAGCTGTTTGGCCATGATTGAGAATTTATCTCTATGTTGAAAAATATATATGAATTACTGAGACTGTTGGTCATTTTGAGTAAAAGATATATATTAAGATATCAGAGTAAGATATCAGCTGTTTTACCATGATTGAGAAATGATCTCTAGGTTGAAAAATATATAGGAATTGCCAAGATTGGATAGCCAATTTGAGTAAAAGATGGATACTGAGAAACAGTAGTATGATAATGGCTGTTTAGACAAGCCTGGAAAATGATCACTACAAAAATTCTACCGAGTGTGGATGGCAATTTTTAGTAACAGATGTATTATATATTGAGATATAGTAGTGTAATATAGGCTGTTTGGCCATGATTGAGAAATGATATCTACATTGAAAAATATGTATGAATTGCCGAGATTGGTGGCCATTTTTATTGAAAGGTATATTATATATTGAGATCTAGTATGATTTATTCTGTTTGGACATGATTGAGAAATGATCTTTAGATTGAAAAATATTTTAGAATTGCTGAGAATGGTTGGCCAGCATTAGTAAAAGATATGATGTATTGAGATATATTAATATCATATATATAATATCATATAAATATCATATAGGCTGTCTGGTAATGATTGTGAACTGATCTCTTGTTTGAAAAATATATATGACTTACTGAGACTGCTGGTTATTTTTAGTTATAGATATATTATGCATTGTGAGATGATAGAATGATATAGGCTGTAATGCCATGATTGTGTAATGATCTCTACATTGAAAAATCTATGAATTGTGGCTCCTGGATGGCCATTTTTGTTTGTATTATATATTGATAGATATTATGATGAGATAGGCTGTTTGTCTGTCATAAAGAAATGATCTCTACATTGAAGAATATATATGAATTGCCGAGATTGGATGGCTATTTTTAGTGAAAGATATATTTTACTTTGAGATATAGTAGGATGATATTGTAACCCTATTTCCAGATGGCTGATATTAACTTTTATTGATTTTAAAGATGAGAAGAGATTTCTCTAAAATTAGAGAATACAATTATTTTTTTTGAGAAAAGTAGCCAATGTCATATAATTAAAAAAGTACAGATTGTAAATTACAGAGAATATAGTTGCTTTTGTCAGGAGAAGTAAGCTAATTTATCAAATCTGTTTACCTAAAAGTAAATAGATTCTTGCCTAAATCTTATGTTTTGGCAGATTGTAACCCTAGGTCAAAAGTGGATCTTGAGAATTTACTGCCTAACAGGAAGGCTGGTAGGAACAGGCAGATGATAAAAGAGAGTAAGCTTTCTCCCTTTTCATCAGAATGGCTGAGGACTCAGTCGAAATGGTTAAGTGATATTACTTACATTTCGATATGCTAAGACATGTATAGGGAGGGGCAAATAGAAATCCCATGCCCAACTTCAATACCTTGGTTTTGTGCTTTTTAAATAAAAGTGGGGTGGAAAATAAAATTACAAGAGATGGGGAATAGCAATGAAATGATACTGTCAAGCTGAAATAGCCTGCCACGAGAAAAGTGATTTTGGGCCTGATATATTGCAGGAGATGATCAGTCTGAATTCAGTGAGCTGCAAATTGAGCAAACCCCGTCTTGTGGAGTTAATGGATCACAAGTATTAGCATGTGACTGAAATACCAGCCAAATGATTTTTTTTGCTGCACTTAGCTTTGGCTTGCTCATAATTTGTATCTATTTAATATATATATATATATATATATATAAATCTACACCATGGCATTGTAGTCTTAAATCTGGTTTTCATTATATACCATTCCTTCGCATGTCTTGGCTAACCTAGTTGGGTGATGACAGGCAATCCTGCTTTGGATGGTTTGAGATAACAAACACAGCATAGGCAGAATCAACCAATGGTCAGGAAGGTTGGCTAGACTCAGCCAGGAGTGGTGTTATATTTGGTGCTGAGTCAACCTTGATTAGACCCTAAGGTGGCCACAACAAATCAATGAAAACAGGTGACAAGTTGACGTGAATGAGCAACAAAAATCAACATGAACAATTGACAACAAGTCAAGTTGACAAGAATGAACAAACCCAACAAGAACAAGTGGCAACAATTCAATGAGAACAAGTGACAACAGTTAACAAGAACAAGCAACAACAACAATTCAATGAGAACAACCCAGCAAGAACAAACAGCAGCAAATCAATGAGAACAAGATACAGCAATTGAACAAGAACAAATGACTACATTATTGTTGTTGAATTTTTGAAGTTTCAAGATAGCTGATAGTTAGCATAGCAGACTATGAGTCTGTGAGATCGGATAGGGATGAGGTAGAAGAGGAAGTGAGAGAGCAGCGAGACACAGTTGACCTGAGAGGAATATTGGAGGACCCCCATATACCCATGTTTGGAGGGGACCCCAAGGAATTAGGAGAGAATCATGAGAGTTTGTTGACGAAGGTACGGTGATAGAGGCCATGAGGAAACTTCTCAAACTAACTCATTTGAGAGATGAAAACCCCAGAAAGTTAGGGGCTAGGGCAGTGAAGCTGGTTGAAATAGCATTCCCCAAAGAGATGTGGGCAAATGTGATAAGCCCAGTTCGCCAATGTGTATGTAGAAGTGCTAAGGGAGGAGTGTGTTCACCACAATGTATTAAAGGAAGCCCCCCACCCCCTGAGTTTATTGACTGCGATAGCCCTAGCAAAGGATAGCACTGGAGTCAAGCAGAGTGCCAGGAACAGAGATCCAGGGCGAAGTTCAAGTTGTAAAAGTGGTTTTCAACAATCTTTAGTAAAGAGTGAAAGGTTTAGGGAAGAAAATTCTGGAAGAAGATATAGGTTTTATGAACACAGACCTGGTAGATATGGTTTTGCTTGCTGGACCTGTGGCCATGAAGGTCACAGGATGATGAATTGTTCAACAAAGCAGGGATGGACTCCACCAACTTCCATGACATTGACACCTGTGGAAGGTGTGGTGAAAAGGAGCACTGAGCAAGATGGTATTGGTTTGACAGGAGCACCCAACCATTACCATTTTGAATCAAAAAGAAATCTGAAGAATGGGAAGAAGTAAGAAAGGACACCCCAGTAGTAAGAAGGCGGCTGATTCATATCAGAACGACTAGAATGAGGTGCTGGGCATGTGGTTGTGAGGGTAATTTTGCAGCAAATTGCCCCATGAGGAAATGCTGGTATTGTGAAAAATCAGGTCACTTGAAGAGAAGCTGTCCTCAGTGACGGAAAACAAGCGAAATGAGTAGAGTCCATTTTCAGTCCCCCAGATGGAAGGGGACAAAGTTGGACCCACATGTAGATGACCCTGGAGGTTTGCTACTGCCGACACCTATGGACATTTGGTGTGAGAGCCAAGGTAGTAAGAGATGAAAGAAGACAGCTAGGGTGTGTCATGTAAAGGTACAAGGCGAAGGTCTTCATTGTAAAATATTAGTGCAAGGATCAGTATTAAAAACTGTAATAGATGCAGGGTCTTAGATCTTGAGGCTGAATCAGGAAGATTATGAGCGCTTGAGATATAAAGGTAACTTGGAGTAGGCAGATATAGAAATTACACAAGCAACAGGGACCATGATGAAGGTAGAGGGGATGGTGAATCTCTTGGTGGAAGTAGAGGGGATGAGCAGCATCCAGAGGTTTATGTGGTCTCAGGTTTGTGGGAAGAGGTGATTTTGAGACAAGACTGGCTTCATTGTCATGGAGCCAAAATAGAGTTTAACAACCCTGCCATGGTAGTAAAAGATAGAAGATGACCATTGGTATAGGCAAAAGGTAGGCCAGTACCGAGGAAAGAAGTTAGATTTCTAAAGGTGAATAAGGCAAGAAAGGAGGGGTGGAAACCCAATAATAAGTTAATGGAGACAGATATTGACTCTGTGAAAGATGAATCAAGTGAGTGGGAAGAGGAAGACGAAATAACTCCCTCTCAACTCCAGGAACGACTGAAAGAAGAGAATAAGTTGGCAGTTGAGCCAGAGTTACCTCAACCAAAAACAAAGAGCCCTAGTGACAAAGTCCAGGGTTGAAGTTTGAGACTCTTCAAGTTGGGAGAGAAGTTGTGTGAGTGCAAGGAAGGTGAAGTGTTAACTGAGTGAGATAGCAAATGTGAAATATCTTTCTCCCAGTTCCAAACACTACTGGAGAACATGTGAATAGACCAGGTGTATGTCTGGAGTTACCCCTCAAAAAAGGATTGAGAGGGACAGGAAAACATGAGGAATAACAATATGGAGACTAGTAGGTGTGGCTAAAAGGTCACGGAGGGCGGAAAAATTTACATGTCAATTCCGTTTTCGGGCAGCATACTGGCCAGATGTATGTCCGGCAGCGCCATTGATAATGATATCTGACCTTCGGGGCAGGAGAGCCATGCGCCTGTCTAAAATTCAACTAGCCTTATGGAACATGGGAATAGAAATTAAAGAATATGTGTGAACAAAAGAGATGTAGATGCACAAAGGTATAAAAACATCTTGTTACCTTGCAGCGATTGCTGGCACAACAAGGTTGACGCTGCTAACAATGATGATAAGGATGATGACAGCAGCTTGGAAACACAGCCAAAATACAATCTTCAAGAAAATGAGTGAAGTAGTAATAACTAGATCAGTGACTAGTCACATTAGTTATTGATCTAAACTCATACAAGGTATTGCAAAGCAAGTTAGAGAGTGAAATAAAGAATTGGGCCCAGTCAGGTCAAAATTGGCCAAGAATTACCCCACAGAGACATGATACCTTAATTTGTTGTACTTTTTAGAGTAAGACATAACTATGATGGAAGACCAAAGTAAGTAGATGAGAAATTGGAACTGGGAGAAAGATATTTCACATTTGCTATCTCACTCAGTTAACACTTCACCTTCCTTGCACTCACACAACTCCTCTCCCGACTTGAAGAGTCTTAAACTTTGTTTTTGGTTGAGGTAACTCTGGCTCAACCGCCAACCTATTCTCTTCTCTAGGTCGTTCTTGGAGTTGAAATGGAGGTATTTCGTCTTCCTCTTCCCACTCACTTGATTCATCTTTCACAGAGTCAATATCTGTCTCCATTAACTTATTATTGGGTTTCCACCCCTCCTTTCTTGCCTTATTCACCTTTAGAAATCTAACTTCTTTCCTCGGTACTGGCCTACCTTTTGCCTATACCAATGGTCATCTTCTATCTTTTACTACTATGGCAGGGTTGTTAAACTCTATTTTGGCTCCATGACAATGATGCCAGTCTTGTCTCAAAATTGCCTCTTCACATAAACCTGAGGCCACATAAACCTCTGAATGCTGCTTATCCCATCTACTTCCACTGGGAGATTCTCCATCCCCTTTATCTTTGGTATTGAAGATATTAGCTGATGTTGTACTATTACAAGCAATCAATATAACTGAGGGAGTTTGGGTAGTGGTCGCTCAGAATCCTATTGATCTTTCCAGGGTTTGTGAAGGAGAACTCACTAAGACACTGAGGGTGAAGCCACGTTTAACCCTGCTAAAATTACTTCTGAGGTGTTCTGTGACTGGCATGTCCATGTCCCTACCCTCATATTACCAGGCTGAAGAGAAATTTGAAGAAAAAAACTTAATAAATAAAGTTGGTTGACAAACACAGTTATGGGAACTGGTAATGAATAAATACTCTCACTATAGAGTAAATACCAGAATTATTAAAGTTCATAGTGAAAATTAATATGGAGCAGTTAAAAGACAAATTAAATACTTTGGAAAAAGAAGATATGAATTAGAAAAATAATAAAGTAATTTTGGTAAACTGGCCAGTGGGGAGCAGTACTTTACTGGTCATTGTTGCAGTGATAGTGTTGAAAATAAAAAAAAAATACAGAGAGAAATGGAATAACAAGGTCTCAGTAAACATACAGCAGATAAAGAAGGGAATATCGTCTAATGATCCATATCTGAACAGAACAGATCCAGCAGGGGAGGATGAGATCCAATTGAACCTGATGGCAGGAGCTGGAGAAGAACTGACTCCTTTCAAGTCACTGAAACCTCCCCTTGCAGAAAGGAGGTTGGCAAAAAATTAAAAAAAAAATAGCATTTAGGAGATATATACATAACACCCATGCACACACCTGAAAAAAATAAAGAAGACAAAAAGGACTTCTTTTATTGATGCTAAAAGGGATGCGAACCGTATGTTTTAATAAAGAGACAGTTGCTGCATGAAAAAGAAAAAAAGTTATTGCATGAAATTAAGGAAAGAACATTATTACCTTATTGCATGAAATTAAAGAAAGGACATTTTTGTATTTGCACATGATTAGAAGGAGGACACTTCTATTATGCATGAAAATTGTTTTCTTGTTAGTATTGCTTAAAACTAACATCAAAATTTTTTTTTTTTAGGTGGGATAGAGCCTAAAAACTAATCCATATGTTAGAGTAACTGGTAGTTATAGTGTTATTTATTTCAAATGACAGGTGATGTTCAGTGATGTAACCCTATTTTCAGATGGCTGATATTAATTTTTATTGATTTTAAAGATGAGAAGAGAGTTCTCTAAAATTGGAGAATACAGTTATTTTTGTTGGAAAAGTAGTTGAAGTAATAAAATTGAAAAATACAAAGAATATAATTGTTTTTGTCAGGAGAAGTAAGCGAATTTATCAAAGCTGGTTACCTCAAAGTAAAACGATTCTAGTCAAAATATTGTAATCATGACTTAGCACATTGTGACCCTAGGTCAAAATTGGACCTTGAGAATTTCCTGTTTACTGCTTACCAGGACGGCTGGTAGAAACAGGAAAATAATAACAGAGTAAATGTTCTCCCCCTTTATCAGAATGGCGGCAGACTCTGTTGAAATGGTTAAATGATATTACTTACATTTCGAGATGCTAAGACGTATATAGGAAGGGGAATAAAATCCTGTGCCCATCTTTAGCACCCCAGTTTTGTGCCTTTTTAATAAAACTGGGGTGGAATAAGAAATTACAAGTGATGGGAACCAACGATGGAATGATACGGTCAAGCTTAAATAGTCTGCCACTAGAAAAGCTATTTTGGGTTCAAGATATTGCAATAGTCAGTCAGTCCAAATTCGGTGAAATGCAAATTGATAGAATGATATACATTAATTGGCCATGTCTAAGAAATGATCTTTAAGTAGAAAAATATATGTAAATTGCCAAATCTGGATGCCATTTTGTAAAAGATATATTATATATTGAGAGATTGTAGGATGATGTTTGGCCATGATTGAGAAATATTCTCTGCAATGAAAAAAAAAAATATATATATATATATATATAAAATGCTGAGACTGGATGAACATTTTTAGTAAAAGATATATGTATTGAGAGAGAGTAGTATGATATAGGATGTTTGGCCATGATTGAAAAATGATCTCTACATTGAGAAATATATATGAATTTCCTAAACTGGATGGCCATTTTTCGTAAAAGATATATGCATATTTTGATAGATAGTATGATAATATAGGCTATATGGTCATGATTAAGAAATGATCTCTACATTGAAAAAAATATATGAATTGGCAAAACTGGATGGCCATTTTTAATAAAGATATATTATATATTAAGATATAGTAGTAAGATACAAGCTGTTTGGCCATGATTGAGAATTCATCTTTACATTGAAAAATATATATATAAATTCCTAAGACCAGATGGCCATATGTCGTAAAAAATATATATTCAGAGATAATATGATGATATAGGCTGTGTGGCCATGATTGAGAAATGAACTCTACATTTAAAAATATATATGAATTGGCAAAACTCAATGACCAATTTTAGTAAAAGATATATAATATACTGAGTTTTAATAGGATGAAATTGGCTGTTTGGCCATGACTAAGAACTGATCTTTATGTTGAAAAGCATGTATGAATTGCTGAAACTGGTTTGGCATTTTAAGTAAAAGATATATATACAAAATGTGAGATAGATGTATGAGTAAGGATGTTTGGTAATCATTGAGAAATACTCTACGTTGACAAATATGCATGAATTAGCAGACTGGATGGCCATATTTTGTAAAAGATGTATATTGAGAGATAGTAAGATGACATAGGCTATTTGACCATGTTTAAGAAATGATCTCGAAGATGAAAAATATAGATGAATTGCTGAAACAGGTTTGGACATTTTTAGTTAAAAATATATTATATATTGAGAGACAGTAGTATGATTTAGGCAGTTTAGCCATGGTTAAGGAATGATCTCTACATTGAAAAAGATATAAGAATTGTTGAAACTGAATGGCCATTTTTATAAAAGATGATTTGTTGTATTGAGATATTGTAGTATGATAATGCTGCTTGTCTATGATTGAGAAATGATCTCTACATTTACAAATAAAAAATATGAATTGGCCATTTTTTGTAACAGATGTATTATATTTTGAGAGATAGTAGGATGATATAAGCTGTTTGGCCATGATAGAGAATTAATTACTATGTTGAAAAACATGAATTTCCAAGACAGCATTGCCATTTTAATAAAAAGTTATAGTTTATATTTACAAATAGTAATATGGTATATGCTGTATGTCTCTGATTGAGAGATGAACTCTGCATTGAAAAATATATTTAAATTGTCGAAACTGGATAGCCATTTTCAGTAAAAGATGTATTATGTATTGAGACATAGTACGATGATATAGGCTGTTTGGCCATGATAAAGAAATTTCTCTACATTGAAAAATATATACAAACTGCCAAAACTTGATAGGCATTTTTAGTAAGAGATATATATTGAGATCGTAAGATGATATAGTCTATTCGGCAGTGTTAGAAAAATAATTTCTATGTTATGAAATACATATTAATTGCTGAGCTTGTATGCCCATTTTTAATAAAAGATACATTATATGTTGGGAGATGGCAATATGATATATGCTGTTTGGCCATGAGTAAGAAATGATCTCTACATTGAAAATTATATATGAATTGCCCAGACTGGATGGCCATTTTTAGTAAAAGAAGTATTATATATTCATATTTATATAGGGATAGTAGTAATATATAGGCTGTTTGGACATGATTAAGAAATGATCTCTACATGGAAAAATATATATGAATTGCCAAAACTTGGACATTTTTAGAAAGAGATATATATTGAGAGATAGCCGAACGATATAGTCTATTTGTTAGTACTAAATAAATGATTTCAGTGTTACGAAATATATGCTAATTGCTGAGACCAGATGCCTATTTTTAATAACATATACATTATATGTTTAGAGATGGTATTATCATATATGCTGTTTGGCCATAAGTAAGAAATGATCTCTACATTGAAAAATAAATATAAATTGCCAAAACTGGATGGACATTTTTAATCAGAGATATATTATATATTGAGAAATAGTAGGACAATATAGTTTATTTGGCAATGTCTGAAAAATGATTTCTACTTACAAAATATATGTTAATTACTGAGACTGGATGCCTATTTTTAGTAAAAAACAAAAATTATATGTTGAGAGATGGTAGTATGATATGTGCTGTTTGGCCATAAGTAATAAATGATCTCTACATTAAAAAATATATATGAATTGCCCAGAGTGG
This sequence comes from Ascarosepion bandense, assembly GCA_037127315.1. Classification (NCBI taxonomy): domain Eukaryota; kingdom Metazoa; phylum Mollusca; class Cephalopoda; order Sepiida; family Sepiidae; genus Ascarosepion; species Ascarosepion bandense. Next base: position 723,863 of record JBBBDQ010001514.1, on the reverse strand, counting down.
ATGGACATTTTTAGTAAAAGAGGTATTATATATTGAGAGTAGGAGGATAATATAGGCTTTTTGGCCATGATTAAGAAATGATGTCTATATTGAAATATATATATAAATTGCCAAAATTGGATGTACATCTTTAGTTAGAGATATATTATATATTGAAAGAAAGTATGATGATATAGTCTATTTGGTAGTGTTTGAAAAATGATTTCTACTTACGAAATATATGTTAATTGCTGAGACTGGATGCCCATTTTTAGTAAAAGTTACATTATTGAGAAATGGTAGTATCATTTTGGCAGATGGTAGGATGCTATATGCTGTTTGGCCATGATTAAGAAATGATCTCTACATTGAAATTTAGGTATGAATTGACAAGAGTGGATGGACATTTTTAGTAAAAGAGGTATTATATATTGAGAGATACTAGGATGATTATAGGCTGTTTGGCCATGATTAAGAAATGTTATCTACGTTGAAAAATTAATATGGATTTCCAAAATTGGATGTATATTTTTATTAATAGATATATATGAGAGGTAGTAGGATAATATAGTTTATTTGGCAGTGTTTAAAAAATGATTTCTATGTTATGAAATATATGTTAATTTTTGAGACTGGATGCCTATTTTTATTAAAAGAAAAATTATATATTGAGAGATGGTAGTGTGATATATGCTGTTTGGCCATAAGTAAGATATGATCTACATTGAAAAATGTATATGAATTGCCTAGACTGGATAGCCATTTTTAGTCAGAGATATATATTGAGAGATAGAAGATATTAACTTTGGCAGTATCTGAAAAATGATTTCTATTTTATGAAATATATGTTAATTGCTAAGATTGGATGCCCATTTTTAGTAAGTGATACATTATATGTTGGGAGATGGTAGTATGATATATGCTGTTTGACCATGAGCAGGAAGTTATCTCTACATTGAAAAATATATGTGAATTGCTCAGACTGGATGGCCATATTTAGTAAAAGTGGGATTATAAATTCAGAGACATTAGGATGATATAGCCTGGATGACCATTTCTAGTTAAAGAGGTATTATATATTGAGAGACAGTAGGATGATATAAGCTGTTTGGCCATGATTAAGAAATTATTTCTACTATGAAAGTGTATATAAATTGCCAAAACTTGAACATTTTTTTTAAGAAATAGTTTGAGATTGTAAAATGATATAATCTCTTCAGCAGTGTCAAAAAACTATTTCTATGTTACAAAATATGTTAACTGCTGAGAATGGATACTCATTTTTAGTAAAAGATACATTATATGTTGGGTGATGGTAGTATGATATATGCTGTTTTAGCCATAAGTAAAAAATGATCTCTACATTACAAAATATATTAATTGCCCAGATGGATGACCATTTTTGGTAAAAAAAGTTATGATATATTGAGAGATAATAGGATGATATAGTCTTTTTAGCAGTGTTTGAAAAATTTCTACTAATGAAATATATGTTAATTGCTAAGACTAGATAACCATTTTTAGTAAAAGATACATTATATTTTGGCAAATGGTAGTATCATGTATGCTGTTTGGCCATGAGTAAGAAATGATCTTTACATTGAAAAATATATATGAATTGCTCAGACTGGATGGCCATTTTTCCTAAAAGAGGTATCATATGTTAAGAGATAGTAGAATGATATATGCTATTTGGCCATGTTTAAGAAATGATATTGAAAAATATAAATAAATTGCCAACACTGGATGGACAATTTTAGTCAGAGAGAAAGTTGGATGATATATTTTTTTTGGTAATGCCTGAACAATGATTTCTACTAATAAAATATGTTATTTGCTGAGACTAGATGCCCATTTTTAGTGAAAGATACATTATATGTTGGGTGATGGTAGTATGATATGCTGTTCAAGTAAGTAATGATTTCTACATTGAAAAATACAGACAAATTTCCAAAACAGGATGGACATTTTTAGTAAGAGATTTATATTGAGAGATCAGTAGATGATATAGTCTATACAACAGTGTTAGGAAAATGGTTTCTACGTTACAAAATATATGTAAATTGCTGAGACAGGATGTCCATTTTGAGTAAAAGATATATTATGTTGAGAGATGGTAATATGATATATGCTGTATGGCCATGTGTAAGAAATGATCTCTACATTGAAAAATATATATGAATTGCCCAGACTGGATGGACATTTTTAAGAAAAGAGGTATTATATATGGTGAGATAGTTGAATGATATAGTCTATTTAGAAGGGTTTAGAAAATTATTTTTACATGACGAAATATATGTTAATGTGTTAATAACGGTTGGCCAGAGAACGCAAGCAGCATAACTCGACTATATTCTGTAAAAAAATGGTTTAATTTCTATTTTTGTCTTCAGAAATTTAATTAAATCAACTTTACAGTGTTAGCTGCTTGTGCTAAGTCAACCGGGATTCAGTCCATTTATCAGTGTGTTTTTCTGCAATTTTTGGAAATTATTTTTTTTTTTTTTGTCACTTAGTTTGTGTAAATTATATTGCAATTCAAGGTTATTTTTGACTTAATATAAATAGTATCAGGATTCAATTATTTCCATTAGTTTTGTCTTGTAGAAGATTTAAATTTCTGTCTTTGTGACATAGAATTCGTAAAGTTTGGTGAGAGAACGCAAGCAGCATAACTCGACTATATTCTGTAAAAAATGGTTTAATTTCTATTTTTGTCTTCAGAAATTTAATTAAATCAACTTTACAGTGTTAGCTGCTTGTGCTAAGTCAACCGGGATTCAGTCCATTTATCAGTGTGTTTTTCTGCAATTTTTGGAAATTACTTTTTTTTTTGTTGTTTTCTTTTGTCACTTAGTTTGTGTAAATTATATTGCAATTCAAGGTTATTTTTGACTTAATATAAATAGTATCAGGATTCAATTATTTCCATTAGTTTTGTCTTGTAGAAGATTTAAATTTCTGTCTTCGTGACATAGAATTTGTAACGGTTGGTCAGAGAACGCAAGCAGCATAACTCGACTATATTCTGTAAAAAAATGGTTTAATTTCTATTTTTGTCTTCAGAAATTTAATTAAATCAACTTTACAGTGTTAGCTGCTTGTGCTAAGTCAACCGGGATTCAGTCCATTTATCAGTGTGTTTTTCTGTAATTTTAGGAAATTTTTTTTTCGTTTTTTTTTTACTTTGTATGCTATTTTGCAATTCAAGGTTATTTTTGACTGAAGATAAATAGTATCACAGTTCAATTATTTCCATTAGTTTTGTCTGCAGTCTCTCTCCTACCGGTGCAACGTGGCTTCTCTGTGTCTCTTCTATAAATACTTTCACGGCTTCTGCTCCAATGAACTGTGATCTCTGGTGCCCCCTAAATACGAATTTGCAAGAGATACTAGATTAGTAACTAGATCCCACCCTTTTACAGTGAAACCAATAAAATGCAACCGCGACTTCTACTCCAACAGTTTCTTTTCTCGCACTTCCCAACTGTGGAATTCCCTTCCACAGGATTGCTTCCCGGAGGGCTACAATCTCCAGGAGTTTAAATGCAAGCTCAATAGACACCTCCTAACACACTAACCTGCTCCCATTCCTCCTGACATTCCCTATGTCTTACATTCATTCCTCTTGACATTCCCTATGTCTAACCACTCCTTCTCTTTACCTTCCCCCTATGTAGCCCCACGAGCAATATTGGCAGTGGAATGCCTTGCTTGGTGTGAGATGTTTTAAAAAAAAAAAAAAAAAAAAATATTTATATGAATGACCGAAAGTTGATGGCAATTCTTTTTAGTAAAAGATGGATTACGTATTGAGATACTAGGAACATATAGGCTGTTTGGTCTTGATTAAGGAATGATCTCTGTTGAAATATACAATATATATTGAGAGATAGAATGATTATATTGGCTGCTTTTCCATGAAGAAATGATTTTTATATTGACAAATATGTATGAATTAAGAAAACTGTGTGGCCATCTTTACTAATAGATATATATTGAGAGATAGTGGGATGATATAGGCTGCTTATCCATGATGAAGAAAGGATTTCTACAGTGAAAAATATATATGAATTTTTGAGACTGGATGGCCAGCTTTAGTAATAGATCTAAATCTAAACTTATTTAGAAATGAAACTTTGTGTGTGTGTCCGTTACCTATAGACTCCAAAACGGCTGAACCGATTTTCTTGAAATTTACACAGTTGTACTATAAGCATCTGTGAGCATTCTTAGCTAGGTTTTGTGTCAAGGTACCCACGATAAATATTGAAAATCGATAATCGGGTTATAGAAGGAGTGGTCCGATTTTAATCAAATTTGATACACTCATAGACAGAGACATAAGAAACGATATTCAGAAATTTCAAGGTTGCAGTTCTTACAATAGTGCAGAAAATCGATTATATATATATATATAAAGCAAGATGTTTGTGTGTGTCTATTTATTTGTCTGTATGTCCTTTATACAAATCCACAATTTTTATCCGATTCTAACCAAACATCATACATATATTCTTTAGGCTGAGTCTGAGATCCAGGACCATGGATTAGTTTTAAAGCTTTCAATACACCCTAGCAGCGCCAGGCTATACTGCTAGTATACTATATATTGAGAGAGAGTAGGACTGAATAAGCATTTAGGCCATGATGAAGAAATGATCATTATGTTGAAGAATATTTATGAATTGGTGAAAGTGAATATCCGTTTATATTAAAAGATATATTATATATTGAGAGATACTAAAATCATAAAGACTGTTTGGCCATGATTAAAAAAATGGTCTCTGCATGAAAAAATATATGTGAATTGCCGAGATAGGATGGCCATTTTTACTAAAAGATATATTTTGTATTCAGAGATAGTAGAAAGATAGAGGCTGTTTGGCCATGATTAATAAATGATCTCTATGTTAAAAAATGTATGTGACTTGCTGATCCTGAGTGGCCATTTTTAGTAATAGATGTATTACATATTGAGAGATATTAGGAAGATATAAGCTGTTTGGACTTTACAAAAAAATGGTCTCTACGTTGAAAAATATGTATGAATTAACAAATCTGGATATCCATTTTTAGTAAAAAATATATTTTCAGTGATAGTAGAATATCATAAGCTGTTTGGCCATTATAAGAAATAATCTCTACATTGAAAAATATATATGGTTTGCTGAAAGTGGATGTGATTTTAACTAAAAAATATATTATATATTGAGAGATAAAAGAATAATATAGGCTTGTTGTCCATGATTAAGAAATGATCTCAGTTGAAAAATGTATGTGAATTGCGGATACTGTGTGGCCATTTTTAGTAAGAGATATTATATTTTGAGTGTTAGTTCAATAATATAAGCTACTTGGCCATGATTAAGTAATGATCTCTACATTGAAAAATATATATGAATTGCTGAAAGTGGATGGCCATTTATACGAAAGATATATTATGAATTGAGAGATGGTAGAATGACATTGGCTGCTTGACCATGGTGAAAAAATTGATCTCTACATTAAAAAAATATATATGAAAAGCAGAGAATGCATGGCCATTTTTAGTAATAGATTTATATGTATAGAAATAGTAAGATTGTATAGAATTTTAGGCCATGATTAAGAAATGATCTCTATGATGAATAATTTTTATAAATTAGCACAACTGAATGTCCATGTTTAGTAAAAGATATATGCATAGAGATAATGAGATGATAGAGACTGTTAGTTTATGAGTGAAAAATGATCTCTCCATTGAAAAATACATATAAATTGCAAAGACATGATAGCCAATTTTAATAAGATATATTGTGAGATAGTAAAATGATACAGGCAGTTTGGCCATGATTAATAAATGGTCACTATGTTGAATAATATATTTAAATTGCCAATCCTGGGTGGCAATTATTAGTAAAATATATATTATATATTGAGAGATGCTAGGATGATATAGGCTGTTTGGCCTTGATTAAGAAATGATCTCTACATTGAAAAATATATATGAATTGCTGAAGCTGGATGGCCATTTTTCAAAAGAAATTATTATATATTGAGAGATAGTAGGATGACATAAGCTGTTTGGCCATGATTAAGAAATAATGTCTACATTTATTAAATATATATGAATTGCCAAAATAGGATTTCTATTATTAGTAAAAGATACATTATATTTTTAGAGATAGTAGTATGATATAGGCTGCTTGTCCATGATGAGAAAATGACTTGTACATTGAAAAATATATAGGAATTACAAAAACTGGATAGCCATTTTTAGTAAAACATATACTATATACTGAGAGAGAGTAGAACTAGGCATTTAGGCCATGATTAAGAAATGAGGTTTACGATGAAGAATATTTATAAATTGGCAAAAGTGAATGTCTATTTATAATAAAAGATATATATTGAGAGATATTGTAATCATATAGACTGCTTGGCCATGATTAAAGAAATGGTCTATATATTGAAAAATATGTATGAATTGTCGAGACAGGATGGCTATTTTTAGTAAAGGGTTTTTTATAAAAAAATTGTATGGATGGTATAGGCAGTTTAACTATGATTAAGAAATGATCTCAATGTTAAAAATATATGTGAATTGCCGATGGGTAGCCATTTTTAGTAAAAGATATATATATATTGAGTTAGTGGGATGATATAGGCTGTTTGGCCATAATTAAGACATGATGTCTACTCTGAAAAATATATATGAATTGCCAAGAATGCATGGCTGTTTTTAGTAAAAGTTATATATTGAGATATAATAGAATGATATAGGCTGTTTAGCCATGCTTAAGAATTGATCTCAATAAAAAAAATATATATGAATTCCCGAGACTGGATAGCTATTTTTAGTAGAAAATATTATGTATTGAGAGATAGTAAGTTAATATAGGCTGCTTGGCAATGACTGAGAAATGATCTCTACGTTGCAAAATATGTATGAATTACTGAAACTGGGCGGCCATTTTTGGTAAAAGATATATTTTTTATTAAGAGATAGTAGGACGATATGGGCTGTTTGGCCATGATTAAAAAATGATCTCATCGTTAAAAATATATATCAATTTCTGAGAGTTATTGTATATAATGAGAGATAGTAGGATGATATAGTTTGCTTGGCGATTATTGTGAAGTGATCCTTACTTTGAAAAATATATATGAATTATCGAAACTGGATGGCCATTTTTTGTGAAAGATATATTGAGAGATAGTAGGATGATGTACGCTGTTTGGCCATGATTAATAAATGACCGCTACATTGAAAAATATATATGAATTTTGAAAACTGGATAAAAAATTTTTAGTAAAAAATATATCATATATAGAGTGATAGTAGGATGACATAGGCTTTTTGTCCATCAATGAAAAATAGTCTATATGTTGAAAAATATATATGAATTGCCAAAACTGGATGACCCTTTTTAGTGAAAGATATATTCTATATTAAGAGATAGTAGGATGATATAGGTTGTTTGGCTACGATTAAGAAATGACTTCAGTGTTGAAAAATATATATTAATTGTTGAAAATGAATGGCCATTTTTAGCAAAATATATATTACATTTTGAGTGATAGTAGGATGATATAGTCTTTTTGGCCATGATTAAGAAATGATCTTTACTTTGAAAAATATATATGAATTTCTGAAACTGTATGACAATTTTAAGTAAAAGATTTATTATATATTGAGTGATGGTAGGATGATATAGGCTGATTAACCAAGATGAAGAGATGATCTCTACATCTAAATCTAATCTAAACTTATTTATAAATGGAACTTTGTGTGTGTGTTCATTACCTATAGACTCTGAAATGGCTGAACCGATTTTCTTGAACATTTACACAGTTGTACTATAAGCATCTGTGAGTGTTCTTAGCTAGGTTTTGTGTCGAGGTATCCCCAATAATTATCAAAAATCGATAATAGGAGTGGTCCAATTTTAATCAAATTTGATACACTCAGACAAAGACATAAGAAACAATATTCAGAAGTTTCAAGGTTGCAGTTCTTACAATAGTGCAGAAAATCGATAATATATACATATATATATAAAAGGCAAGATGTTTGTGTCTGTTTATCTGTCTGTATGTTTTTTATAGAAATCCACAATTTTTATCCGATTCTCACCAAACTTCACACAAATATTCTTTAGGCTGAGTCTGAGCTCCAGGACCATGGATCAGTTTTAAAGCTTTTATTACACCTGAGCAATGCTGGGCTATACTGCTAGTTTAAATATAAATCTGAGCTGCTGAAACTGGATGTACATTTTTAGTAAAAAGATATATTATACATTGAGAAATAGTAGGATGATATAAGCTGTTTCACTATGCTTAAGAAATTATCTCTACTTTGAAAAAAATATATGAATTATCAAAAATTGATGGACATATTTAGTAAAAGATATATTATATATTGTGAGTTAGGAGGATGATATAGAATGTTTGGCCATGATTGTAAAATGATTTAATATATATAGAGAGACAGTAGGATGATATAGGCAGTTTGGCCATGATGGAGATCAAATATCGACATTGAAAAATATATATGAGTTTCCAAAACTGGATGGGCATTTTTAGCTGAAGATATATTTTACATTGAGAAATAGTAGGATTATATAGTCTGTTTATCCTTGATTGAAAAATGAACTTTTTGTAGAAAAATATACATGAATTGCCGAAACTGGATGGACATTTTTAGTAAAAGCTGTTTTATTCATTAAAATATAAGAGCATGATATAAGTTGTTTGGCCATGATTGAGAAATGATCTCTATGTTGAAGAAAATATATGAATTACTGAGCCTGGATACCCATTTTTCATAGATGTATTATTTATTGAGAGATATTAGGATCATATAGGCTCTTTGATCATAGTTAAAAAATGATCTCTTCATTGAAATATATACATGAATTGCCGATAGTGGATGGCCATTTTTAGTAATAGATATATAACACATTGAGAAATGGTAGGAGGATATGGGCTGTTTGGCCATGATTAAGAAATGATCTCTACATTGAAAAATATATATAGTAATTGACAAATCTGGATTGCTTTTTAAGTAAATATATATTAGATATTAAAAGTTAGTAGGATAATACATGCAGGCTATGATTGAAAAATGATCTCTATATTGAAAAATATATCTGAATTGTGGAAACTGGATGGAAATTTTTAGTAAAAATAGATCATATATTGAGAGATAGTACAATGATATAGGCTCTTTGTCCATTAATGAAAAATGGTCTATATGTTAAAATATATATGAATTGCTGAAACTGGATGGCCATTTTTAGTGCAAGATATATTTTATACTGAGAGATAGTAGGATGATATAGGTTGTTTGGCTATTATTAAGAAATCATTTCAATGTTGAAAAATATATATTAATTGTTGAAAATGAATGGTCATTTTTATTAAAATATATATTACATTTTGAGTGATAGTAGGATGATATAGTCTTTTTGGCCATGATTAAGAAATGATCTCTACATTTATAAATTATATATGAATTGCTGAAACTATATGACAATATTTAGTGAAAGATTTATTATATATTGAGTGATGGTAGGATGATATAAGCTGATTAACCAAGATGAAGTGATGATCTCTACATTTAAAAAATAAATCTGAGCTGCTGAAACTGGATGTACATTTTTAGTAAAAAGATATATTATACATTGAGAAATAGTAGGATGATATAAGCTGTTTCACTATGCTTAAGAAATTCTTTACTTTGAAAAAAATATATGAATTATCAAAAATTGATGGACATTTTTAGTAAAAGATACATTATATATTGTGAGTTAGGAGGATGATATAGAATGTTTGGCCATGATTGTAAAATGATTTAATATATATAGAGAGACAGTAGGATGATATAGGCAGTTTGGCCATGACGGAGATCAAATCTCGACATTGAAAAATATATATGAGTTTCCAAAACTGGATGGGCATTTTTAGCTGAAGATATATTTTACATTGAGAAATAGTAGGATTATATAGTCTGTTTATCCTTGATTGAAAAATGAACTTTTTGTAGAAAAATATACATGAATTGCCAAAACTGGATGGACATTTTTAGTAAAAGCTGTTTTATTCATTGAAATATAAGAGCATGATATAAGCTGTTTGGCCATGATTGAGAAATGATCTCTATGTTGAAGAAAATATATGAATTACCGAGCCTGGATACCCATTTTTTATAGATGTATTATTTATTGAGAGATATTAGGATCATATAGGCTGTATGGCCATGATTAAGAAATATTCTTTACATTAAAAAATAAATATGAATTGTCGAGACTGGAGGGCCATTTTTAGTAAAAGGTATATCATATATTAAGTGATAGTAGGATTATATTGGCTGTTTGCTTGTGATTGAAAAATGATCTCTACATTGAAAAATATATATGAATTTCCATGACTAGTTGGCAATTTTTAGTAAAAGAATTCTTAGATATTGTGAGATAGTAGGATGGTATAGACTTTTTGGTCATAGATAAGAAATGATCTATACATTGAAATATGTATATGAATTGCTGATAATGGATGACCATTTTTGGTAATATATATATAAAACATTGAGAAATGGTAGGAGGATATAGGCTGTTTGACCATGATTAAGAAATGACCTTTACATTGAAAAATATATATAGTAATTGACAAAACTGGATTGCTTTTTTTAGTAAATATATATTATATATTAAAAGTTAGTAGGATGATACATGCAGGCTATGATTGAAAAATGATCTCTATATTGAAAAACATATATGAATTGTCCTGACTGGATGGCAATTTTTAGTAAAAGATATCTTATATATTGATGATATAGACTGTTTGGCTATGATTGATAAATGATCTCTACCTTGAAAATTATATATGAATTGCTAAGTCTTGATTGACATTATGATTATAAGATATATTATATATTGTGATATAATTGCATGATATAGGCTGTTTGATCATGATTGAGAAATGATTTCTATGTTGAATAATATATAGGAATTGTCTTGACTGAATGGCCATTTTTTTTTTTTTTTTTTAAAATATATTGAGATATTGTTGTATGATATTGGCTGTTTGGCCATGATTGAGAAATGATCTGTATGTTGAAAGATATATATGAATTGATGAGACTGGATGGCCATTTTCATAAAAGATATATATTGAGATATATTTGTATGATATATCCTGTTTGGCTATGATTGAGAAATGATCTCTACATTGAAAAATATATATGTATTGCCGTTACTGAATGGCCATTATTAGTAAATGTTATATCATATATTGAGATATAGTAGTATGATATATGCTGGTTGACCATGATTTATTCAGTATATTGAAAAATATATATGAATTGCCAAGTCTGAATGGCTATATTTTGTAAGTTATATATTGAGATATAGTTGTATTATATAGGTTGTTTTGTCATGATTGAGAAAACCTATCTACACTGAAAAATATATATGGATTGATAAAACTGGATGACCATTTTTAGTAAAATATATATTCTATATTGAGATATAGTAGTATAATATAGATTGTTTGGCCACAATTGAGTAATGTTCTATTACCTTAATAAACATATATGAATTGCCTAGGATGGATTGCCATAATCAGAGAAAAAATAATTATCTATTTGAAGTACAGTAAATTGATATAGGATTACTAGCCACAATAGAGAAATTATGTTGTACATCTTAAAATATTCATTAATTGCCTAGGCTGAATGTCCATTAACAGGAAAAGGATGTTATATATTGAAAAATTATACTATGATATAGACTCTTTGGCCATGATTGAGAAATAATGTACTACATTGAAATATATGTGTAATTTGCCTAGGCTGGATAAATATTATTAGTGAAAGATATATTATATATTGAGACATTGTGATATGATATAGGCTGGATGGCTATTATTAAAAAATGGAGTTCTACATTGAAAAATATATATGAATTGCATAGACTCTTTGCCCAATATTACTAAAAGACATTATATATTGAGATATAGTAGTATGATATAGGCTATTTGGCCATGATTGAGAAATGATCTCTACATTGAAAAATATATATGAATTGCCGCGACTGGTTGGCCATATTTAGTCAAAAAATATTTTATATTTCTAACTACAGTAGAATGATACAGTATGTTTGGCTATGATTGTAATGCCCTGTTGTATATTGAAAAATGTGTATTAATTGCCTATGCTGGATGACCATTTTTATTAAAAGTGATATTATATATCAAATATATATAGCATGAGAAAGGAAGGATGGCCATGATTGATATATGTTCGTCTGCATTGAAAAATATATATGAATTGCCGAGGCTTGATAACCATTATTAGTAAATGATATATTATATATTGAGATATAGTAGTATGATATCAACTGGATGGCTATGAATGAAAAATGAAGATCCACATTGAAAAATATATGTAAATTACCTAAACTGGCTGGCCATTTTAATTATGAGAATTTGTTTATCAAAAATTATAGTATGATTAGCCATGATTTAGAAGTGATCTCTACATTGAAAAATATATATGAATTGCCTTTATTGTGAAAAACATTTTACAAATTTATCTGTAGTAGAATGATATAGGATGGTTGGCCATGATTGATAAATTATGGTCTACATTCAAAAATATATATTAATTGCTTTGGGTGGATGGCCATTGTTAGCAAGGAGATATTAGATATTGAAAAATCATAGTAAGATATATGCTGGTTGGCCATGATTGAGAATGACATACCATATTGAAAAATATATGTGAATAGCCAAGAATGGATGGCCATTTTTAGTAAAAGAGATATTATATATTGAAATATAGTAGTATGATAGTGGTGTGACACGATAACTAGACATATATGTATTTTATTATCATAGATTAAAATAGAAAATAGATTAAAAACATATCTAACAAAAGTGAAAAAGAAGAGGAAAAAATAAATAAATAAACACCTTTTCTTTTATGAGGAAAATTGTCCTCCGGTAAATGTTTGACTCAGTGATAAAGAGATAAAGTTCAGCAGGTGCGTTTTTCAAATGACCCGGTCAAAGGCTGTCCTTTACTGTATCTTGACCACACATTAAGAATTTTCCGGCGGAAGCTTTATTAAGATAAAAAAAAAGATAACTGAAATTTCAGACTTACAGTCGCCAATGTTTGTCACCGGTGGTCTAAAGCATTTCCGGATTTTCATTTAAATAAATGGAAGTTAGTTAAGTGAGTCAGTCAGTTAAGACAAGTTGAGTGAAGAGCAGTTGAGTCAGCCGGGTGCAAGCCTGAAGTAAGAATCTCCGTTCGTCTTGTTTCGTTCAGTTCGGATTTGTTGATCTCCATTAATTAGAGTTAGAGCTGTGTGTCACATTCGCCTGCCCCAACTGAAAAGGCTAACTCTAAATGAATAAAGCATCCTTTTCAACTCATCCAAGTTGTGGAAGTTCGTTCCTTATAGTCAATCTTGTACCCCCGGCTGTCCGGCCGACATTTTCTACAAACTCTTGGCAAACATCACAGCGTGGAGAACGGCCGCCGGAGAAATTGTTAGGACGGTCTGTTGGGGTGTTACAGTGGTTTGATGACCATGATTGAGAAATTATCATCTGCACTGAAAAATTGTCAAGTCTGGATGGCCATTATTATTAGAAGATATATTATTGAAATATTTGAAATAAATGGAAGTTAGTTAAGTGAGTCAGTCAGTTAAGACAAGTTGAGTGAAGAGCAGTTGAGTCAGCCGGGTGCAAGCCTGAAGTAAGAATCTCCGTTCGTCTTGTTTCGTTCAGTTCGGATTTGTTGATCTCCATTAATTAGAGTTAGAGCTGTGTGTCACATTCGCCTGCCCCAACTGAAAAGGCTAACTCTAAATGAATAAAGCATCCTTTTCAACTCATCCAAGTTGTGGAAGTTCGTTCCTTATAGTCAATCTTGTACCCCCGGCTGTCCGGCCGACATTTTCTACAAACTCTTGGCAAACATCACAGCGTGGAGAACGGCCGCCGGAGAAATTGTTAGGACGGTCTGTTGGGGTGTTACAGTGGTTTGATGACCATGATTGAGAAATTATCATCTGCACTGAAAAATTGTCAAGTCTGGATGGCCATTATTATTAGAAGATATATTATTGAAATATTGTAGTATGATATAGGCTGTTTGGCCATGATTGAGTAATGATTTACCACATTGAAAAATATATATGAATTGCTAAAGCTGGATTGCCATTAGCATTAAAAAACATTTTATAGTTTTAACTATAGTAGAATGATATAGGATTGTTGTCCATGATTGAGATATTATGTTCTACATTGAAAAATATATATTCATTGCCTATGCTGGATGGCCATTATTTGTAAAGAGCTATTATATATTGAAAAATTATAATATGATATATGCTGGATTGCCATGATTGAAAAATTATTGCTCTATAATAAAATATTTATGAATTGCTTAGCCTGAATGGCAAGTCACATTATAATAGATTTTACTTATTGAAATATACTAAAATTATATAAGCTAGGTGGCCAGGAGTGCTAAATGTTATTCTTAATTGTAAAATATATATATATTTATTTATACTGCCTATGCTGGTTGCTCATAATTTATAGAATGGATCTTATAGAATGATATAGGATAGATGACCATGATGTCGCAATGATCATTTCAATTGATAAATGTATATGAATAGCCTAGGCTGGATGGCGACCATTAGTAGATGAGATATTATCAATTGAAATATCGTAGAATCATATTAGCTGGAAGACTATGCTTGAGTAATGTTTTATAGTAAAAGCTATTAATTGTCTTATTTGAGTAGCTTATCTGACAATACAAATGTATTGCCTTGCCTGGGTGCCTATCATTAGTACAAGATATAGAGTGAAATGTTCTGAATTCATTATATTTTTACTAATTATTTGTATTTTTGTGCTTATATTTTGATGTATTCGTTAAATGTTGATTTCATTTTGTATGTTTTATATTTCATCAGCACATTTCAATTTTATTTTGTGTTAATTCCTATATTGCATTTATATTTTATTTTGAATCAGTTTTTATGTTGAGCTTTTGAATATTTGTGACTTAGTTACAAAATTATTTCTATTCTAAGCATTGACTTTGACTTGAATTATTTGTTAATTTTGAATTTGATTTTTAAATATTTTTGAAATTTTCATTTTGAACCATTTGTGATATGTTTTACATTTTGATTTTGATTTTCATTTATGCAATTTTAGTTTATTGAATAATTTTGAAATATTTATTTTATTGTTGATTTGATTTTGAAATGACATTTTCTCCTTATTTTGAAGCTTTTTTGATACTTAGAATTTCTGTGATATTATGAATTTTAAAAATTTTGTGATATTTTTAATTTTGTATCATTTGTAATTTTTACAGATTTTAATCATTTATATTAAATGTTAGCTATGCTGACTCTTGTGTTCCTACCTAGAACTGAACTTACCATCCTTGGCTAAACAAATTTCTGAAAATATTAGACTCCTCAGCTTTATGAATGTGTTCTAAGCAGTGGCAGTAACTTGTCTCCCTTTCTTTTAAATTGTTAGTCATTATTTAAGTTGATTACAGAAATATGCTGAGGATACCAGGGACCAAAAATGTGAGCAACACTGTGATTTCAGAGAGAATGGAAATGAAATAAAAAGGAAAGCAATGCATAACATACTTGAGGGGCTTGTGCAAGTAGATGGCAGAGTGAAGTTTGGGTTGGGTAACAGGAGAAAGTATGCTAAGAGCCACTAGGGATAGGGAGATGTGGAAGGCCATGATTGCCTACATTCTGAGGGGACACAGCACATAAAAGGAAAAGATGAAGATCCTGTTTTAACACATTTGTTTATCATGTTTTTATATTTCAAATTCTTTCCTGTTAGGATTTGTTATTGCTTTTGGGTTTATTTTATTTTAAAATTTTTATCACTTTTTTAATGTATTTTGAATTTTATGATGTTTTGTTTTTATTTTAGAATTGTTTGTGATACTTTAAATAAATTTGAAGTAATTATTGCATTTTGATTCATTCGTAATATTTTAATTTTATTTCAGAAATATTATGACTTTATTTTGAAGTGATATTTTTAAAAAAATATTTGATATCTGGATTTTATTTTGAAGCACTTGATATATTTTTTTAATTATTTTTATTTAGTTTCACATCCAAAACAATTTTGTGGTTCGCTTAGAACCTTAATCATATTTTTTTCATGGTGTCATTGAGAATTTCAGGTTTCAAAATAATCAGACAACCCACTGAACCAGGTGACCCAGTTGTCACCATTCAACCAGTTTTCAGTTAACTACAATAAATCCTTAAGCATTTTATTAGTTTGATTCTTTTTAACATATTGATTTTATTTTGAAATATCTGAGATATGATATGATTTTTATATAGTTGTGATATTTTAATTTTATCTATAACTATTTTATTTTTATTTGGAAGAGCTTGTGACTTTGTTTTCTTTTTAAATAATCGTAACATTTTCTTTTCATGTCTAAGTTGTGATATTTTGATTTTATCTTGAAATATTTTATTTTTATTTGGTGGAGTTGGTGACAGTTTTCTTTTGAGATAATTGTAACATTTTCTTTTGATTTTACTGTCTCAGTTGTGATATTTTGATTTTATTTTGAAATATTTATTTTTATTTGGATGAACTTATGACAAATTTTTTCTTTTTAAATAATCGTATTTGTAACATATTCATTTGATTTTACTGTCTCAGTTGTGATACTTTGATTTTATTGTGAAATACTTATTTTTATTTGGAGGAGCTTGTGATTAAGTTTCCTTTTTAAATAATCATAACATTTTCATTTGATTTTACTATGTCTCAGTTGTGATATTTCGATTTTATTTTTAAATATTTATTTGATTTTTATTTGGAAGAGCTTGTAAGATTGTTTTTTTTTTTAAATAAGCATAACAATTTCATTTGATTTTACTATGATGCAATTTTGATTTGATTTTGAAATACTTATTCTATTTCTATTTGGAAGAGCTTGTGAGATTGTTTTTTTTATATAGTCATGACATTTTCATTTGATTTTACTATGTCTCAGTTGTGATATTTTGATTTTATTTTTAAGTATTTATAATAGTTGTGATATTTTGATTTTATCTTGACATATTTATTTTATTTTTCTTTGGTAGAGCTTGTGACATTTTCTTTTTAAATAATTGTAACATTTTCATTTGATTTCACTGTCTCAGTTGTGATATTTTGATTTTATTTTGAAATATTAATAATAGTTGTGATATTTTAATTTTATCTGGACATATTTTTTTATTTTTATTGGGAAGAACTTGTGACATTTTCTTAACTAATCGTAACATTTTTATTTGATTTTACTGTCTCAGTTGTGATACTTTGATTTTATCTTGAAATATTTATTTTTATTTGGAGGAGCTTGTGATTAAGTTTCCTTTTTAAATAATCATAACATTTTCATTTGATTTTACTGTCTCAGTTGTGATAATTTGATTTTATTTTAAATATTTATTTTATTTTTATTTAGAAGAGCTTGTAAGATTGTTTTCATTTTAAATAATCGTAACAATTTCATTTGATTTTACTATGATGCAATTTTGATATTTTGATTTGATTTTGAAATACTTATTCTATTTCTATTTGGAAGAGCTTGTGAGATTGTTTTCTTTTTATATAGTCATGACATTTTCATTTGATTTTACTATGTCTCAGTTGTGATATTTTGATTTTATTTTTAAGTATTTATAATAGTTGTGATATTTTGATTTTATCTCGACATATTTATCTTATTTTTATTTGGAAGAGCTTGTGACATTTTCTTTTTAAGTGACTGTAACATTTTTATTTGATTTTAAGGTCTCAATTGTGATGTTTTGATTTTTATCTTGAAATATTTGATTTTTATTTGGAAGAGCTTGTGAGATTGTTTTCTTTTTAGATAATCGTAACAGTTTCATTTGATTTTACTGTCTCAGTTGTGATATTTTGATTTTATCTTGAAATATTTATAATAGTTGTGAATGTGATATTTTGATTTTATCTTGACATTTTTATCTTTTTTTTTTTTTTTTTTTTATCTTTTTTTTTTTGGGGAAGAGCTTGTGACATTTTCTTTTTAAATAATTATAACATTTTCATTTGATTTCACTGTCTCAGTTGTGATACTTTGTTTGATTTTATTTTTAAATATTTATAATAGTTATGATATTTTGATTTTATCTTGACATATTTATTTTATTTTTCTTTGGAAGAGCTTGTGACATTGTTTTCTTTTTAAATAATCATATTCGTAACATTCATTTGATTTTAATGTCTCAGTTGTGATATTTTGATTTTATTGTGAAATATTTATTTTTATTTGGAGGAGCTTGTGAGATTATTTTTAAAATTTTTTTTTTAAATAATCATAGCATCTTCATTTGATTTTATTATGTCTCAGTTGTGATATTTTGATTTTTATTTGGAAGAGCTTGTGAGATTGTTTTCTTTTTAAATAATCATATTTGTAACATTCATTTGATTTTAATGTCTCAGTTGTGATATTTTGATTTTATCTTGACATTTTTTTTTTTTTTTTTTTTTTTTTTTTTTTTGGAAGAGTTTGTGACATTTTCTTTTTAAATAATCATAACATTTTCATTTGATTTTAATGTCTTAGTTGTGATATTTCATTTCGAATATTTTTTATTTGTAATATTTAAAATTTCTGTAGAAAATTTTGAAAATTCTTTTTGTAATTTGTACATATATTGAATCTCTCTTTAATCTTTTGTGATAGTTTGCTTTTAACTGTGTAACATGCATTTGAATTTATTGAATTGACATTTTAAACTAATATATTCATTTTATTTTAAATCATTTCTTTTAATTTAACTAATTTGACATTTTCTTCTGAATTAATTGACACTTTAAATAATGAGTAAAATTTGGATTTTATTTTGAATCATTGGTTTAATTTTGTTTTGTTTGTATAATTATGTATTTAATTTGCATGTTTGTGATATAATTGTATTGTGCATTTCTTATATTGGTAATTGAATTTTAAAGAATTTTTTAAATAAAGATATTTCAACACATTTCTTGATTTAATTTTGTATCCTTGATGATACATTGTTTTTATATCGTTTGTGATCACTCTCAATTATTGTATTTTTGATAATTTATTTTAATGTTGTATCCTTTTTAATATGTTGATTCCATTTTGATACACATATCTTGATTTTTGTATCCTTTATGATGATTTGATTTTAACTTTGTTTTAATGTGATTTTGACTTCTTTGAGATGATTTGATTTTGCAGCAATTTGATTTTGTATCCTTTGAGGCAATTTTTTCTTAATTTGTGATATCTTGATTTTATTTTGCACCCTGTCATTTGAATTTTATCTTCATGCATTTTTATTATTTTATTTATAAGTAATGTTTACATTTTTAATTTATTTTCAATTTTTCATATATTTTATTTTATTTTGGAATATTTGTGTTATGTGCCTTAATTACCACCCAACACCACCTGTCACTGCTCAGCATTTTTCAAGTATTCTAAGATTAAAGTTTTGGTGTATATTACCATCAACAAAACCTGAAAATGTGCAACTTTCTGAACAATGGCCTTTGCAGCTTCACTGGTAAGTTTTTGGACTGTTACTGTTTCAATTAAATGTTATCTTCTATTTTAAATCATTGTAATGATCAATAGGTTTTATGAATATGTGAGTGCCATTATTAAATCTTATAAATTGGGGCTACAGAATCCAAAACAATGAACTGTACCAAATAAGAGAAACCACCTCACTTTGGGAATTTCAACAGCAATAACAACTAAAATGGATTTCACATGTTTTTTTTTTATTTTTAAAAAAATTTTTTTGTTTATTGTTTCACCCCAAGCAAGGTAATACCACTAATGGTGTGCAGGGGCTTACAGTGAAAGAAAAATAATAAGAAAAAAAAACACAACATACTGGAGATGTTGAAGAAAGGATAAAAGAAAGGTGGGAATCAAGGCGATAGAAGATAGCAATTGACATTGTACTTAAATATTTGAAGATTGTAGCTATCAGGGTAGCAAGTATATGAAAGGGAGTTTCACAGGGGGGAAGTTAAGTGGGTGGGACCTAATGACATAATTAAAATGCTGACATTCTACACTACATTAAAAAAATGTTAGAAAGTAAGCTCTTTCCTCAATACTGGAAAAAGCAATAACAGTGAACAAAGGTTGCTAATTCTATTTACCATATTATTAAAGTAAAAGAAATTGACAAGATCAAAAAAATAGATTGACCTCCAGACTAAAGTTTCTGGAATTTGTGATGTTCAAGCTACTATTGTCCTAGTTATAATTGGGCTGTTGGGATCTATACCACCAAACTTAAAGTCCTTGTTATGGGGAAACACACCTATTCCTCAGATAATGGACTCTCCCTCCTATATTAATAAGAGTTAACAGGAACTTCTTGGGAAGTTCTTTAGACTTCTATTTGGGTTCAGTAGAACTACTAGGCAGTTGATATTAGTTGGCAGTTAGCTGAATACTAAGGAGTAATCTTTCAGTGAAAGATTACCAAGTTCCTAACATTTTGGGTACATTAAGTCGATTAACAACCAACATAGCACGATTATAACCTTCAGTGCAAAAAACTACTCCAGAACAGTCCTACAGCAAGAAAATCAGAATAAAGACTATTAATTCCCTATCACTTCAGAAGTCTGCATTGCTTAGTACTGCAAATATTCTGCAAAAGGTTCCATTTGTCTGGGTTCATACAACTTGATAGAAAGCACCCCTAAAGCAAGATATTTATTTGAAAATGAAAGCAGTGTAAAAGATAATAATACAGTGGAAACATAGTCAGGTAGATGTGTACATGAAATATGCTTTAGTGAAAAGGTCTGAAAAAAAAAAAAATACTTTTGTTTTATACTAACAGTGTTGGAATGATGAATGCTTTATCTCAAAATTTGACAATCTTAGTAATTTTTTTTTATTGTCCTGGGCATGACTGTAAACTGCATCTGGCAGCAAGGCCTCTGATTGGGAGCTTGTGAGGAGCATGGAACAACCTCTTAATTGCTGTTGTTTCCAAGTCCACCCTGACCTGGAGTGGTAGCACCTATGGGCATTGTTAACCCCAAACTGGAGTCAAAACACTATGAAAGTATAAAAATACGTTTTTATAGAAATATATACATAAAAATAAACATTTATAGAAAAATATACATTTTTGAAGGAAAAATATTACCATAACACATTTTTGAAGGAAAAAATTATTTTCAGCAAAACATTTTTGAATACAAAACTAGAAGACATTTTCACTTTTCTAAAACAAAAAAGAATAAAAACAACAAATTTTCATTAAAATTTGACTAAATAAGCCTTCTTACT
This sequence comes from Ascarosepion bandense, assembly GCA_037127315.1. Classification (NCBI taxonomy): domain Eukaryota; kingdom Metazoa; phylum Mollusca; class Cephalopoda; order Sepiida; family Sepiidae; genus Ascarosepion; species Ascarosepion bandense. Next base: position 702,484 of record JBBBDQ010001514.1, on the reverse strand, counting down.
ATAACCGAACATTAAAAAATACCTTAAAACCCCACCTTTTTGGCATTGAATAACCCACAGAGGTTGATATGCCATTAAACAAAACTCACCCTAGTAATTTTAAATTTACTTTTATGATAAAATTTTTGTGATTAGATAAACACAATATTTTGTTTTATTCATTGGGTTCTTACGTGATCCTCCATTCCTAATATATAACTTTTTTTCTGATGTCCAGATGCAGACATACAGTTTCATCTCTTTGATACCAGCACCTGACTTGCTTGAAACACAATTCCTCAGTTCATCATCAATGATTTCTGGCTATCCTTTATGAATCGTCACTTCAAAGAACAAATTTCTCACTGAAAGATTCTCGAATCACTTGAACAATACAGTGACTAACTTTGTTTTCACTAAACACTACATATTCTATGAACTGCTTATGATGCTTTTGTTCCAAGTTTAAATTTGCACACAAGACAATCACTCAAATCAACTTTTGAGCTCACATGTTTATACTGCTGAAAATTATGATATACATACATATCCTTTTATTCCTTGTCATGATTATTTTAATAGTATAAATATACTTGTTATGACTAAACTTATGATAAAAAGAAATTAAAAACTCAAAACGTTTTCTGTCACTTGACAGTAGTAAGAGAAATTTTAATCAACTAATATTTGGTTCATTGGGTAAATCCATGTTGGAAGAAAGGGAGATAAACCTGCTGTGCTTGGAGCCATCGATGAAGGGGAAACAACTGAATTATTTAACAGCAATCACCAGACATAACACCACGACTTTTTTTTTTTTTGAGGTGTGCATGCTGAAACTCAAACTGAAAACAATTCCTGAATTAAAAGAAATGACTTCTGATAAATCTTCTGAAATTAATATAGAAATGTTGCCGATAGGATTCAGCATTGTATTAAACATGAAGGGGGGCATTTTGAACACGTTAAATAGTTTGTTAATCATAAATCACGTTGATTCAATTTAATGTGGCAATAATACTTATAGATTTTCTTAAAGTATAACCCGGATATAAGAGACTCTGATATAAGAGAAATTTTCTCACGTCCCAAATTAGAGCCTGTGGTAATGTATATAAAATAGACCAGACCCGGATATAAGATAATTCTTACGTGGTCCCGACAACTCTCTTCTATCCGGGTTACACTGCAATTCATTTTTGTTCAATAAAAAATAAAAAAGAGGCATTACTTTTGCTGCACCATATAAATTTCACTAAACTGACTGAATAGTTACTGATATTCTGTTTTCTATTTAATTTTTCTTGCATTCTTATAATTTTTCTCTTTTCTGGACATAAAATATATGGAAATTATATTATTTGAACTGTTGTCTTCATCTTGTTGCCATATTCATGACATTTCAGCCGTTGTAGACACTGACCTTCAGGTGATTGGAATTTTGAACTGAATCCTTTTTGTTCACAGGGGAAATTGTTCTTATTCCATGAATCATGCCACTTCCAGATGTTAGTTATTTCCCTTTAACTCAACTCTAAGTTTTTTTTGTTCATCACTGCTGTAACCAGGTATTGAACTCACAACTCTTTGGTTCAAGTCACTGGATTCAACCAATACTTTTCTCTACTGAATCAGGTCTTCTTGAGGATGTCATAAATATGGCAAAAAAGATGAGGACAATAGTTTGAATAAATAAGTTGAATAATTTTTTTTTATGTATGTATCGAGAGTTATAGAAATGTTTTTATTTTCCAAACATGATCAAACATCTCTAGATACTTGTCTATAAGTCTAATTCATGTATAGTGCAATTCTTGAATTTATTTTGTGAAAAACCTTATTTTTTTTCATATAGTTCATGTATAATATAACCCCAGCTTCTGAGCAATACTGGTAGGCCAACCGTAGTCAAATACTGCAGTACTGGGCATATTTTATACCAAATAAATGGGCTTCAGTTCTTTATGAACAAAGCTACACTAAAATGATAAGAAAAACCACTTATCATAAAATATCTATGAAGATAATATAGTTTTGTTTTTTGTTCATATTGAAAAGGCATGATTTTTAACCTCTTCAAAAAAAAAAAAAACAAAAAAAAACTGCTCATAAAAACTTGCACTATATTCAAGTATATAGGTAATAACTTTAAATTTTAGCTATATTTCTAGTCTTGATTATGGGGTCAGAATTTGTTACATACTGGTGATATCTGATTAAGATTTAGCACTTGTTTGCCCCTTCACCAGTGTTGTTTTTTGGGTTTTTTTAAGTGTTGGTTGAATGGTTAGCATGAATGAAGTGAAAAGTAGGTCAAGAATTTGATCACTGCATTTGTTTCCATTTTTTTATGGAAGAACAAAGAAGTTGGTGGACCAAATGTTGCTTGTGATGGGAATATAAAGACCTGAAGTGTCACAGTGGATAGGCTAGTGTTATACTATAAGAATAGTTGTAGCTAATATGACACACAAGTCGATATCCAAATAGTATTGGCTGGTGTGCCGTGAAAAGGGGATATAATGTTGTAAAACCAGGAGACTCTAAAATTCTACTACTAAAAACATCACTAATGTTATGTGCCAAAGCATCAAATTAATGTATTTCACAGAGAAAGATTGCTTAATATTGGAAATAGTGTTTATAGATATACTGACTTTTAGTTTCATGTTTCAATGCAGTCTCCTTCAACATATCTGAAGATTACATTTAAATATTAAACTCAGTCTCCATGTAGTATTGATTCCTATGTTCACACACACACACACACACACACATATATATATATATATATATATATACACTCAAACCCTCAATCATGATGACTTGTGACTTTGTACTAACACAGCTATTAATGGCTCAACTTCTTGACAAATTGACTTTGGTGATTCAAACCAGAGCTTGATGACCAGAAAGCAAACATTCTAACCACTCGGTCACACACCCATTTTATATATATATATATATATAATGTGTGTGTGTGGGAGGGTGTTTTGTTGTCCTCCAAAAAGAAACATACTCACTTTTTTATTTTTCAATAACTTCTTAAAATTTTCATGCATTTAATTTTGTTTAATATATAATTTAAATTGTTAATTATTGTGAGTTTAATAAACATTAATATTTTTTTTACTTTTAATCATTGATCTTGTTTGCACATCATTAAACACTGCATTTATTGTCATTTAAAGAGTTAGTAGATTTTTTGGGGTCACCCTGTATATATTGAAGACTAATGAATGTACTTTTGTTTTCTTATTGTTTGGATCATTTTTGTGTTTTATGAAAAGAATTTTAACATAAATAGTTCTTTTGAGAACTTTTGGCTTTCATAAACCATTATCAGATAGCTTTATTTCTATGTCTAGAAAAATAGATTAAAATAATTTTAAATCTTTTGTTGGTTTTCAATGCAACAATGACATATTGCTGCAGAAATACACAATATAGGACAATAGAGGACAGGAAGTGGTGCACACAAATTAAAAAAAGATTTTTATTTACATAAATCAATTTCATGTTTGAATAAGTCTTCAATCTGTGTCTGAAAAACACATTTCGAATATCTTTTGTAATAAAATGTATTTTATTTCATAGATATATACATATGTAAGATATAAAATCAAATAAAAATGTTAAAAATTATGCATTATAAAAATAAAATCAAATAACAATGATTTAAATTTCTTATTCAGGTTTATTAATAACAATTCATGTAGAGAAATAAAATTTGTACTAAAAAATTGGCCAAGTCCACTAATAATAAACTAGGTGTGTTATAATGCACATGTGCATAGTGTGCATTGAATCTGATGCACATGCATCATTTTTATTTCCCTAAACAGGCTGTGAAATTGTGAGCAGGGTTCAGTCTCCAACCTAGTCGGTCACTGTCACACAAAAATCATTTCCTCTGACTCCTACCAGTTATTGGTTAAATAGCAGAGTAGACAGTGTTTTCTAGTCATAGATGTTAACCAGTCTAAAAGAAGGAAAATTCCAAGTTCCAAAGAATGGAAAAGTCAATAGGAAACGACTATTTTTCTCAAGGAGTCGTAAAAATTCAGAGATATAAAAGACAGGAATTTTGCTTATGTCCTGAAGAGACTTGGCATTATTAAAAAAAAATGTTTCTCTGTTTCATTGCTATTATTTTCACATTTACTGACAATGATACACAAATGTGATTACATGATATTATGAAGATAAAACAAAGCCAGTGATAAGAAAGTACCTTAGAGTTATTCTTTATAGTTTAATGCATTTAGTTTTATTTACCAAAAGAAAGTGAAAGTTGACTTAAATCGATATTAAACAGTAACTAACAAAATCTGTAGATGGCATTATGTAAGAGTTTCAAAATCTAACATGTTAAACAGCAAAATAAACTTAATATTTTCAGTTCTTTCAAGAAGTTCAAGTGATCAGTTTTAGTTTTGATGTTATCAAATAAAACCAGTCACTGAAGTTTTATAAGGAATTTCTTAGATAATGTCAGATTGATGAACAAAGATCTTCAATGTTGCAAGAATTCTTTGCTGCTGTTTATAAGATTCCGTCTTCTTTAGTGTCTGCGTTGAAAACAACCTGTTAACATTTTTATTATTTTGTCTTTGTTAAATTCATTTTGAATATTCATTGTAGTCATCTGTTATCATAAACAAAAATAACAAAGTCAGTAAAAAGGATGTACTTATGCTTGTTTAATAATTTTAATCTTATTTACCATAATAAGTTATAAGTAAACTTATAGAGCAATTTGTAAAATTATCTTTAACAAAAGCCATAGTTATTATTATGTAAGGATTAACATTTAGGTTTAAGTGTTTAGGTTAAGAATCTATTATTTTTCACAAAAAGCTATGTTGCTTTATATTGTGATTTCCAATGTGGCAGTGTTAATGTAATAAAGCCGATCCTGAAATATCTTCTGAAGTTATTATTTCAGTTTATCTACCACCATCTTCCAATCTTTATCTTGTTGCTGTCAAACTCAATATCTTCTAGAATTTCTTCCATGTCATCCATCATTTCACCTGGAGCACAAATGTAAATGTAGCAGTTGCTTTGATCAAGTTTTTGCAAAGCTTCTTTGATATCCTCGCTGTTTATCCGCCGATCTAAGAAAATAAAAATAAAGGTATTTATGAACAGGAACTGAATTTTAAATATGTTACTTAATCTGCTATCTGAGGGTTCTTAGGTTCAAATATTTGGAGAAATTTCCTGCTCAAATCTCAATTACAATGATAACTATAGCTGTGATAAGAATTTTGTAAGTATAGTGAATTTAGTATTGATTCCACATTGCCAATGTTGCATGGTAGAATCTTTAAACTGAGATTTTCAATTGGGTTAAGCAGGTAGCAAAAGTACTGATTAGACCAACTCACTAATAGCAACCCATGTAATACAAGTCATTCCACATTTTATTGATGGGTTACTATTTTTTATATTGTTAGTATTCCTATTTTTCTAGCTTTGGGGTCTAAAATAGCTCTTGATTAGCATGCTCATCTTGTAGTCCACTTGATGAGTATAGTCAATTCAATCATTACTAGATGTTCAACAACTGTGATATTGTGCCAAACTTAGATAAACTTTGTAACTGTAGCTATTATGGCAACTGCATTAACATTAAATCTTTAACAATTGATTTGAAGAGCGATTACCTCTTTGGACATCATTTTTTTGTAATTAGTTTTGGTTGATTTAGTCTTAAGCCTATATTTTGAAATATGTTTTACATATATGCAGTGATGCTGATAGGTATGCGTTCTGCATCCTTGACACATAAAAAAATAAAAGGATGCAAGAAAATCATATCCATGTGTCCCAGGGACACACTTTAATTTTTCCATAATAAAAAAAATGATATATGTGGGTTCTCAGCTAAGTGGCAGAAATTCACTTTGTTTTATTTTGAACTGGAAATTTCCACTGAAAATATCATGAGAGAATGTTTTTTTTGTTTTGTTTTTTTTGTGTGTGTGTTTTCTTCCCCCACCATTTCAAGCTAACTGTTGTCTGCTTTCTTGGAAATTGAACAATTTAAATTTGTGAGAAGGTGAGTGAGATGAAGTGACTTACACCAGGGTACAAGGCGGTGGTTAGATGGCTTTAGTTGTTTCATGAAAGAAAGCCTTCCCCATCCCCTTCCCCAGTTCATAACCCCAAATTGTGAGTTGCTTAAGAGAAAAAAAAGTTGCTTTGAAATAATTCACAACTTAAATAAATTCCATTTTCTTCAAAATAATTTAATAACTTAATAAGATGCACTCCAGGTTTCCAAACACCTCTCTATTGTGTGCATTTGGTGTGTTAAGTCTCCATTCCATTTGCTTCATGAGTGAGGAAGAACTGGAGGTCTATGGAAAGGAGGAGTTGGAAATTCTAATTTCACATAATAGACATCAGCAAACCCACAGATGGATTGAGGATAGAGAGAATTGCTAGATGACTATGCAGCCCCTCAGCAATGTTCAATTTTGCTGAAGGAAGTTATCAAAGCACATAACTGCCCCAGAAACACTCAATACAATCACATTTCAATTTAGTTGCAATACATTATATTTAGACATATGGTTCTGTTAACATTTCGTTTTCTCACAGGGTGTGACGTCATAGAACCGCATGACAAATTTACGACCTGCATCTGCTATTCTGTGACTGTTATCATCACATAGCAATGTTTGTGTCAACAGAAGATAATATCATCTTTGATGGGGAGGTCTTTATATTAACATCCCTCTAACTTCTCTGAAGATGGCTCATGTGAGCTGAAAGCTTAGAAGCAGTATAATAAAAATATCCAAGTTTTGAACAATTTTTGTCTTTATTTTCACCAGAAATTAAAGTCAAAATACGATGCTTAGAATGGCTCATAATTAAATGTAATAGACATTCATTGTCTGTTACATTTAACAATATATATAATATACACACACACATATATGTACCTCATATCACATACACACATATATATATATATATATATATATATATGTACCTCATATATATCACACACACACACACACACACATATGTACCTCATATATATCACACACACACATGTACCTCATATATATCACACACACACGTACCTCATATATATATATCACACACACACACACATATATATATCACACACACACACACACACACACATATCACACACACACACACACATATATATACACACACACACACACACATATATATATCACACACACACATATATATATATATATATATATATAGTCATCCGCAGACAGATCTGTTTCACTGTATCACAGCTGATCAGTATGGTTAGACTCCAATTGCTTTTTAACCCAGGATTGAAACCAAACCAAATTGGTGTCAGTTGGCGATCCCACCTCTGAGTTATGGGCGCTTGGTAGAAGGATGCAGATCATCCCAGTCTGTTCATATTCAATTGATCTCTTAATTTTAGTTTGCTCTTATTCTGCTACAAAATCACAATAGCAGAAGTTCAAACTCACTAAACTAGAAAATTAGTTCATCTGAGTAATGTATTTGAATAAAAAAATGACTTTTTTTTAGTAAAGAGGTTTTACTGCAGGACTGCTTGTCATTCATCATCTTACCTGGGGCAAATATGTACTTGGCTATTGTAATATATTTAATAGTATGTTAAAGTCATTGTAGTATACATAAAAGGAGCACAGTGTTACAGATAGTTAAATAACACAAAAACAAAAAAAATCTTAATTTGGCTGTGTGGTCTTTGTATACATATGTTTATATAGATTTAAACAGTGAATATAAAAAAAAGTGACCTGTTATTTACTGGAGAGAAAGTGCAAGAGCAAACAGAATAGGCCATATTCTAATCAAGATCATCATGTTGTTAGAGATGATCACATGAATTTAAAAAAAAATTTTCTTATCAAATTCATCCCATTGTAAGACAAAAAAGCCACTACAACACAGTTTGGTTACTGTGTGTGATAGAATTAAAAAACAAGCATTATTGAGAAGTAAGAACAATCAGGAAGACAGTAGATAACAATTGACACTGCATTTAAATTTTTGAAAATTAAATTTGTCCAAAAAGTAAGAAGCTAAAAGAGAGTTCCACAAGTGAGAAGTGTGAGAGCATGTAGTTAGATCTTTTCAATTCAACTGTAAACTGATGGGAACTTGTTGCTAATCTTGTACTGTGCTTAAATTTATAGGCAAAAAAAGCTAATTCCAGCAATTACTATGAAAGTATTTATACAAAAGACACAGGCAACAACTTTACGGTGATGGGAAAGTGACTGAAACTGAAATGCCAGGTTAGAACCAATAATATTGCTGATTCTTTTTTGGATTTTATCAAGAATCTTTAAATATAAAGCAAGAGTATTGGATCAGATGTGGCAGCAATATTCAAAGCATGGACAAATAGTAAACTTATATATAAGATAGACTTTGGAGAGAAACAATGTCTAGCACAACATAGAGAATCAATTTTAACAGTTGACCTAGCAATAGATTCAATATAGTTTTTCCACTACATCTCAGCTGAGAATGTTAAACAGTGAAGAGGCAACATGTCAGTTTCGTGGAGGTTAGCATCAGTTATGCTGATAGAAAGCTCTCTCTCAGATGATTAACAGAGAGCAGTTTTGTTTTGGAGATGTTAAAAACTAACAAGCCATCCTTTTCTCTATTTAACAATAGATTGCAGGTAATTTTTTAGATCAGCTGCTAATTTGACCTTATCGATCTGATCATACTTACTATTGAGTCAGGAGTAAATGTTTGAGAGCTGACGACATCGGGAGGGTCATTGATGAAAATTAAAAACAAAGTAGTAACAAAGATAAGTCTCTGGGGGACACTTACAGTACTGTGCAAAAGTAGTAGGACAAGAACTATTTTATCTTTCAGGAGTCATCAAAATAATTGCGACAATTTACCAATCGCACCTAGTATATATACAGTACTGTGCAAAAGTATTAGGACAAGAACTATTTTATCTTTTATGAGGCATCAAAATAAAGTTTAAAATCACCCCTGTCCTAACACTTTTGCACACTACCGGTAGTGTGCAAATGTATTAGGACGGGTGATTTTCATAAAACCTCACTTAAATTCAAATATAGGGTAAATTTCTAATAAATATTGATTATTTAAAACTAGGTGTAAAAGAAATGTATTAAAAAGAAGTTATATTTAATTTTTCCTATTTTCTATTAAACAAGTTATTTGAAAACTACTCATTATTCTACTATCCTTGGATATGACTGACTTTTTTCTTATTCTCCACTCTCGAATTGAGCTGTAGTGTCAACATATTTTAAAGGTTCCTTTTTAAACTTTATTTTGATAATAGTTAGCTGTCTGACCTCGAGTAGTTCATGCAAGTGCTCTATATTTTTTAATTTGGCAAAAATTGATTAAAACGATACAGTTTGAATTTTTCATTGAAAAAGTTTAAAGATACAGAGATGCTCACTTTTAAATTTAAATCTTTCATGTCCAATTTATCTATTAACTCAGCCATTCTATTTCTATCACCTTTGTTTTGTAATTTTTATCAATAGTATTTAATTATCCCACATCACAATAGTTTTGTAAGGAAAGGAAATACGTTATATCATGTTGAATGTAAATTTACTGTAGGGAATTCCAAAATTTGTACACTTTCAATACATTATACAATAAATTATCTTCTCTTCTAATTAAAATTGCATTAAGTCAAAATTATGTTTACTTTTATTACAATGAATAGCTAATGTATTGAGTGCATTGTTTTGTAAAAGTTCTCTTTTAGTTAATCATTCATTAAATGGGGATATTATTTCAGTCTTTATTAATTTCCTGATTCAGGTTTAATGTTGATATTGTTTTGTTTTTTAATTAAATCCCTCATGGTTCTGTATAAGCATGTATAATTGTTGGAATTCATGTAACAATAAAATGGAAAACAATATTCAGTTGTGTAATACTTACTAATAATGTCCTTTTCATTTGTTTCTTCCTTTGTGACAAAATACTTGCAACTAATGTTTTCATTTTTATTTTGAAGTTCTTTCAGATTATCCTAAAAAAAATGTGAAAACAAAAAAATGATAATAAAATAAAAGACAGATAAGAATTTCCTTTCAGTTTATCAGATAAGGTTTATACTGATATAATTTCAAATAATTCAATAAAATCCTTACAATCTGTGGTAAAACAGTTGGATTTCCTTTTAAGTTACCTCTGAAAAAATGCATTTTTAGCGCAAATATTAATTAAGAAAACATTGGGCTAAGCTTTTATTGCTTTAATGGCAAGATATATGTGCTATGAAATAAAGGAAATCATAATGTCTCTTGGTTCTCAGCTAATGGTTTTGTGCTGTAGAATGGAAGTTAATAATTATCATTTGAAGAAGCAGAGATGTTGAAATTAACTATTCAAAGAAACTGATGGTTGTCATTTTATGCAGACAGATTCTTAAACTCTCATCAAAGATGACTGTTAAAACATTTTATGTTAAACCATAAACAGAATTGCCATTAAACTAAAATAAAATAGGAAGAACAGTTTAAGATTATCTTTTATCTCACAAAAAAGAAAAAAAAAGATAAATAGATAATAAGCCAATTAAGGGTAACTTCAAGAAGTAAAGAAAATCTTTGATAACCTAATTTGGCCTACTATCTACTTCATGTTTATTTCATGCCAGGTGATAGATAATGTCTACTTTTAAACTGCTTTACCTGATATTTTTTCTTTATTGGTAATTGGCATCAAGCCTGGTCAGTACTTAGATGGGGGCTGCTTTAAGTTAGTTATTTAACCCACAAACATTTGATAAAAAAAACAATCATTTTTAATGGTAATTCTGTATATGGTTTAGCATTTTTAAATTTATCAACAATCTTATTTGATGATAGTTGGTCAAAAAGCTACATGCTTAAGAATTCTACCAGTTTTTTTCTTTTGACTGTTAATTTCAACGTCTCTGATTCTTCGAACTATAACTAAGTATTGTAGTATTAAGAAAAAGTCAATAATTAGAAGATGAATCAACATAATAGTTTTCAGTATTTTTTCATAAATCTTTCATTTACATAAATTCATAGCATAGCTGTCCAGTAATAAAATTATTTTCCCCAGACATTTTATGATCTTGATACATTAGTTTGAAAAAGTCTTTCAGCATTTTTTCTCATAAATCCTTTGATATTAAATTATGGCATTTTAATTTATTCAATTAAAAAATTATTTTGAGTCTTAACTAATATTTTCTGTTATTAGAATTAATACATGTTTTTCCTGACTATCTGAAGGTTTGTTACTTTCATAAGCTGAAATGAAATAATACAAAGGAACACTTACAATTAATTTATGTGGGAAAAATTTTGATCATTCCCAAACTCTAAAAGTAAATCTTTTGAGACTTTTGCTTGAACTGACAGAACTAAAATGATTTTAGAAAAGCATGACAACTTGCATTTTGAAAGGGTACATTGGTTTAGAACAGGCTTGCAGGATGCTTTGAGTGACTACAAAGAACTGCATGACAGAAACATTCATGGATGTCTTGTTTCATGCCTTCCACCACAAACAACAAACCTGAACTCATTGCATCAAAACAAGATATAATGTGTGTCATATCCCTTCAACGTAGGTTACTCACAAAATAGGGTTATTATATGTTTACACAGTACCTTAAATTGGATGTCATCCACTGTTCTGACAGAATAAAGAAGTTGTACATTTCCTGGTTGATAGCATTTGGAATTGCTTTCTTTGTTCATGACATTGTAGTCAGCAATTAAATTCATTATGCAGAAGAGTGGATTGATACCAATGCCTCCACCAATCAAAAGAAGGTCATGTGTTGGTTCATCTACTGTGGGGTTGTAATGAAAATCACCACCAAAAGCAATTGTAATTTGGTGGCCAACCTTACACTGAAAAAAAAAAAATTGTTCAAATTGGTTATGAAACAAAAAATGTAAAGATAAGATAAAATTAGAGTAACTTACTGCTCATTGTAAGTTTTGACAAATTGAATACTTCTCTTACTGAATTGTAATATTTCATTTTTTTAAAATTTCACTCAATACAAAACTTAGGAGTAACTTAAGGTAAAGGGTTACTGTTACAGTAACCCTCTACCTTGAGTGATTCTCGAGGCTTGTATTATTTACTATGAACAAAATGTGATATGTTAAAAAAGGAGGTGGTAGGATCTTTTTACCAAAGTGGAATATAATCTGGAACAGAGAATTCATTGGTAGTAATGAAAGAATTTTAATCGGTTTCACAAAGTGCAAAAATATCTGTCAACCATTTCAAGACAAAAATTCTACACTGCAGAAGTTAGAAAAAATACCACAAATATTGGAGAAAGGTTGAGAGGGTAGGTGTTTTGTTTACTCGTTTTCTCATATTTCTTTTCATTGTATTTGTCATAAGGAGATTTGTTTTGAGGCTAAAAAGGGTAACTTAATTATCACTATTTGTCATCAATGGCAATACAAACTAGACACAATGTTCACTGGGAATACATGCAGGGACACTTACCTACGCATGACATGACACTGCAAAAACCACAGTATTATGTGACTGTTGGCCAGAGAAACCTCTAAGCACTATCAAAGAATTTGGGCTTCTTACAAGCAAGTTGGATGCAGCAGCCAGTAAATTGCCAACATATTATCCTCTTAATAGTAAGTTGCAGCTTACCATTAAGAGGATAATATGTTGGCAGTTTAAGTTAATTAACTGTCTTAATTTTTAATGATCTGACTAAAAATTAAGACAGTTAATTAACTTAAACTTAATATACTCCTAACAGTTGGCTGAATAAGAAGTGGTAGGAGTTGGTGATATATGTGTAATGAGAGTAGCCAAAACAGTTCTCCTATTTTTAAAAAGAGTACTCTGCATTTAATTATCCAACACTATAATATACTGAAAATAGAATTAGAGAAAAAATATAAGGATTACCAACAAACAGAATAAGGTATTAAAATTATAATGATAATGGTAATATTAGTGATTTCCTTATAAAGAAATAATTGACTGAAAATTTATAAAATATTTCTCATAATACAATTTTTCTGGAAGATAGGTTTTTCAAGTCTAGTAGTTGCTATTGTTCTTTCCCATATTGATAGGGGTTTCCTTCCTAACATCTTGTTTGAAGTAATGTGAAATCGCAACTTGATTATATCATTATTTTCTCTTTGTATTACAAATGATATCCATTTTTAACCAATGAATTGAGAAAGTGCTTGTATACAGGTGGCAGTTTAAATATTTCTGAACAAATTGGGTGCCATGCATAGCATCAACATAAAAGTCTGATAAGTATATTTAAGAACATAATTCCAGTTTTTAAGTTAATGTTTAGGTTTTTTTAGGTGTTGAGCAAAGCTACCTCCAGAGCAGCCAAGAAATGTATGCAAAAAAAAAAAACAAGAATGAAATAGAAATATTTTCCAATTAAAGAAGGAATTTTTAATATTTTCAAAATTAATCATAGAAAAAAAGAGTGTGAACATTAACACGTACATTTTTATGTACCCAGGCTGTTGGTTTATGATCACTATATTTAACAGCCAGTTGAATCTCCCCTGTCTTTTTGAATTTCAAAGGACTTGTGCACATTGTAAAGCTCCCCATGCGTTGTAGTTCTGGAATTTTAAATTCCAACCTGAAATAAAACCCAAAACTAATAAACACAACACTGGAAGTAAACTGTTTTTCAGTAGAAAGGATTATATATATAGGAATTATTACCAGAAAAATCAGTTATATTTTACAACTTAACAAATTATATAGAAATGTGTATTTTATGAATTTTAATAAAGAAAAACAATTTATAGATACCTTTAAATGGTAGCTTAACCCTCTTTTGAAATGAACCAACAATCATTATTTAATCAAGATGCCATATTTGAATCTGTGAGTTTTAACACTTACTGAATTAAATATCAAGACTAAACTATTGCCCGGTTTACACTCCACCTGCGTCTATTGAACAGGTGAAGAGGCTCATCCCTTGTTCCCTGCTTAGGATGTGGTTTCCGGTTTTCTCTTTTCCAGTCTTTTCACTCCTTTTCATTTTTTTTTTTTTTTTCAATTGGAGTAGATAGACTAAACTATTGCCTGGTTCATACTCCACCCATGTCTATTACATAGCCCCCTGCACATCAGTGGTGTTACTGCCTTGCTCGGGGTGATATGATTAAAAAAAAAAAAACCACCACCACCTACACCTGAAAAAGGCTGAATATCATATAAAGCAGAATTGTATTAGTAAAAACAAAACTGATAAGGATGAGAGATCAAATAATTGAATAATAGCATATCCATGTTTTACAGAGCAAGGTGATATAATTTATAATTTAATTAAAAATATACAATGGAGGAGTTTAAAGATGGATCAAAACGCAAAGTAGACAAATTTATAAAAGTATAATGTATTGCAATTACTTTTCGTATGCATGAAAGGGTAGAGTAAAATAATTTTATTTGTGTTTTCAGAATTTGTCGTTTATATACTTATATCAGTCAGTTAGGTGCCATACGTGATACATGCTTGGGTGATCATGTCTCGAAAGAGACATGACTGACTGGGCAGAAGATTATCCCGCAGTAGGTTGTCATTGCTTTCTGTGATAGACTAGTTGCCAGTCAAGGCTATAGAACCCAATCTGCCCTGTTATTTAACCCATAGCTGGAGGGAAGAGAGATTAATACCTTTCCCATTTTGTTTTTATATAACAAAGATGACACTGGGGACCATGAAATTTTCTTAAAAGAAAGCCTCTTGTAATGATTGATACAGTTGTGGGCCATCTGTCAGCATGTAGGCACACTGTTGCCAACACCATCATGATTGCTCCTCTTGTCACAACTGTGACCTCACCTAAACTTCACTAATCTTATCTGACTTTCCATATGAAGAATGTGGCCAAAAGGCCAACTTTGACATTGCCATACTCTATATTGTAGTTTACATAAATTAAAAAAAAGTCTACATACCATTGACCTGCCTTATAATCCAAACACTTGTATTGATTGACAAAGAGATTAAGGGATTTCACTGTTGGAGTCATGTCCCATATTTTAGTCACAGTAGCCGGACAATCAACCTAGAGTTTAAAAGGAAAAATTAACTTAGAGTTTAAAGTTCAAAAACATTAATATGAGATATTTTATTTCAAAGGGTCAATGACTACTCTAAATTTTTAACAGTATTGAAAGATATCACAATTAAAAAGAATTTACAGCTGATGACAAAACTCCCTTTTCACTTACAAATGCATGGCATTAGCACATCTTCCAAACCTCAAACTATCAAGTAAATCAACCTTTCTTTTGTCATTCCAATTCAGTGCAAGGCTGAATTAAACTCAACCATTATAACCATACTGACACTCCATCGATGAACTAAAAGCAGTTTTTCTGAAACTGAAGCGTATTTTGAAGCCAAAAACAAATCGTTCTACAAAAAAGGCATCGAATTGTTAGAGAAGCGTTGGAATCATTGTATCATCTGAGAAGGAGACTACGTTGATGAATAAAGTTGAATATTGCCTAAAAATTTACGTTTTATTAGTTAGGCCCAGGATTTATTGAGTGATGTGTTATGACAGCATTTGCTTATGAATTTCTTAAGTAAGTTTATATCGCGAAGAAAACTGCGACTTACCTCGTCAAACCAAGTGACTGCGCGTCGCGTTAATACTATGACGTAAAATGCGGCGAAAAAGAAAATTACAGACCCAAAACAAGTCCGCCGCAGGAGTCGCTGTGGAAGTGTATGCAAATCTTTGGCGTCCTCTCTGTGTTGTTGGCCAATGGAAAAAATTGATCAGCCGATAAAAGCAGTCGTTCTCGAAGCGAAGAGGAGGTTTAACTGGTTAGGTGGATAGCAGTTGACGAGATTGGATCGGCGCGTTGAATTGTCAGCATTTTCTTTTTCTGGCCCGAAATTCGAGCAATTTGCGAGAGAATGTTTTTTACAGTTTAAAAGCAGATTTTGTTTGGATACTTGTTATTTTAGTTTTTTTTAACTAAACATAGATTGCATCTATTGTAAAGGGGTTGCAGGTCGAACCTATTAGTTTCTAACTTACTATGGGTTTTAGTCCCTCTTCTTTCATTTCCCAAAATCTTCAGGAAAGAGACATCTGGAATCACAGATTGGGGTTAGAAAAGGAGTGTTTATAAAAATAGTACCATTGTTTAAATTCTCTCGTAGAAATTCTAATGTAAATTTGAAAATTCTTTTTGTTATTCATGGGGGAGATTTGAGCTTGGTAGATTACTTGGGTAGATCTATATTTGCCTTCTACCAAACAGTTGTTAATGGACCTACAATTACAAGATCATAAAATACCAGTTTTAGTGTCAGCTTTATCTAAATTCTTTAAAATTTGTTTATTATGGCAATAATACTGTACATATTGTATGTGCAGGAGTATCTAATTTTAAGAGTACTTCTACTGAAGATTTTGTGAATTGAAATGTTGGCATATAAATGTTTGCTTACTAGTTTAAGGAAATATTTTCCTATATTGTTATTAGATAGTTTACAGAATGGGGTGTGTGTGTGTGTGTGTGTGTGTGTGTGTGTCGAGGGGGGGGTAAACATTATTACTTTTCTTTTTCTATGTCTATTTCTATCACTAGATGGTTCAGAATCAATAACTTGTTTTTCATGAACTAATTTATTTTCAAAGCCACTTTTTTGGAGGGCTTTATTGTATAATTTTTCTATTTGTGGTATAATCATAGTATGTTAAGAATAAAGGTCTATATCTAAAGATTCTGGAAAAATGGTTGGTTCCATGTACCAGTCTAGTAAATACCTGACTCCTCCTGCTATGTTCTACCTTTATAACAGCCAGATTTAACCAAAAATGGAGTACTGCTGCGATATCTGGGCTGGAGCTGCTTGGCCCAGTCTTGAGAGAATTCAAAAGTCTCTCTACACAGCCTTATGGGTGATTAATTATCTTTTCACTGTATAACCTCTTTCCTGCAGATGAAATATTTTAAGCCTCTTCTTATTTCCATGGAAATGCTCTGACAATCTATATTTCTCAGTCTAATCCTCACAGCTAAGACCCAACAATGCCAACAATGGTGGGGTGTTTAAACCATATTACTTGCCTTTTCTTACATCTATTTCTAGCACTAGATGGTTCAGAATTAATAATTTGTTTTTCATATACTAATTTATTCTTGAAGCTACTTTCTTGGAGGGCTTTATTATACAATTTTGTATTTTCGTTGAAAATTTTGAGGTTGGACGACAAGTGGTTAATTCTAGTGTTAACAAAGTTGGGTATTTGCTTTATAATAGTATTAGAGTGAAGTTAAAAAAAGATATATATCTTTTTTTAACTTCCATTTATATTATGCTCTCATTACGATTGAGCTCCCTGGAGAAGAAAATTTTAAAAACAGTTTCCACTTCTGCTATTTACGTGACTCTTTAGAAATGAATTGAGTTCTTTCGGTGACTGGCGTGTGCATACACTGCTTAAATACATCACGTTAAAATTTCCTTTCTCTGATTCCATGCGTCGATGGCATAGGGAGTAGCAACACTGACTGACACCAAATTAGTCGAGTTTCGATCCTGGTCAGAAGCAAGTGGATGTGTCTAGCCACACTGATGAGCTGTGATACAGCAAAACAGGCTTGTATGTGGATGACTAATATATATATATATATATCTTTTTTTAACTTCTATAAATACATGCATGCAAATAGTTTCTTATATCAGAGGTATATATCTAAGGTGTACAAATATTCATTTCTTATTTCTGTGGAAATGCTCTGACAATCTACATTTCTCAGTCTAATCCTCACAGCTAAGACCCAACATGTTATGTACATTTAGGTGAACGACCCTCATTTCTTTCGTATTTCTTTAGTAAGAAGGAAGTTCCACTCAGTTTCCTCACACAAACTGCTAATTTGTGGAACCAACTTTCAAGAGGGTGCTTTCCTAACAACTACAATCTTAACCAAGTCTAGAGTTAATCATTATCTTTCCCACATACCCTCACAAATTGCGCCTCTTACCACTTAATCTTACCACTTAAACAACAAGCTCCTTCAGTAACCCCCCTACATTGAGCGGCTCTTGAGACTTGTATAGGCTGAACCTTAGTAAAAAAATAAAAAACAACAATTTTATGATCTACAAAAATATATTATTAAAAGTGGTTTCTCTGATTGAAATAAATAATAATGTATTCAATTGTTATTATGAATATACATTCTTGGATTCCAGTCCAGTTGATATTAATTTCACCATTTAAAAACAGGGAGGCGTACTTAAACATACTAAGTCACTGAATATAACGCTTATAGCAATAAAAAAAATAATGTCACATTAAAAAAATCCATTAACCGCTTAAAAATTACTTTGTTTACATTTCATTTATGAAAATAAACTTAGCAGGTACACAAAATTCATAGACTTCAAAAAGACCCAATGAAAGATATGCATTTTTAAAGTAGAGTAATAGAACTTTGATTTATCATGATGGCTTCTTGTGGCTTAATTGGTAAAGCACACTTGACTTAAAAGTAGTTTCCCTGATTGAAAAAGAGAATAATAGTTTGATTCCTACCAGGAGGCACATTTTCTTTTGTAGGACTTTTTGATCTCTAGGCTGGTAGACATTGATTTTATGTTAAAAAAAAAAACCATAGGCGTGTACCCACTAAATATTATAGTGTTATAATAATATGTGGGTGGTGCATGAAACTCTACCAAAATGTTTGAAATACTTAAAATGAAAAGTGACTTCCTTAAAAAGAGAATAAAATACTGATAGAATATGAAGATCTTTATTTCCAGGTGGAATGATCTTAAGACATGTGAAATGTCTGGTAGGACACACAAAACATTTTGTAACTTGACAGATAATCTGGGTGATTTGTTCAAATTCTTCAAACTTTTGGGTTGTACCACAAATAAATACAATAACATAGACAAAGCGTATACACTTACAATAGTCCGCCTTTCACTTGGATTGCATTTTGTAGACTCTGAATGGATATTGGTCAGCATTGTTATTACCTGTAAATGAAATAGTAATACTCATAGATTAAACACCCACATACAAGGAAGTGTAGAAAAAACTCGTAATGAGTATAAGAGGATTCTCAGTAATGCTAAGCTGTTGTTTGAAGACAGAATGAAGTAGCGTATAGCAGCACACAAGTTCGGCTCAAAAGACTACTAGCGGCTCTGCAAAAGTGTGCTAAACAGCAGCAAACCTTCCATCCCTCATTTAATCAATAGATGTGAGGTTCTCACAGCTGCAGCAGACAAGGCTGAATGCTTTGCTCACAAATTCTCCTCACTTAATTTGTCTGGAATATTCACGCCCTCCTTCCCACCTAGAACTGAGGCTCAACTGAGCAATGTTCACATTACCCCCTTGCTGTTCTCTAAAATAATTTTAAAAATTAACCCAATAAGTTGAGCAGAGGTGACAGAATCCCAGTCATTGGCTTAAAGAAATGTGCCCTTGAACTTTTCTCTGTCCTCACCAAACTCTACAACTACCGTCTCTGCTTCTTGCTTTCCTGCCAGCTGGAAGCCATCTTCTGTAGTTCCTGTTTTTAATAACTCGGAAGAACACTCAAACCCCTCTAATTATTGCCCTATCAGCCTACTATCAATTTTTAGTGAAGTGTTCAAGGTCATCCTCAATGCTGAAGTGGTTCAACATCTCATAGCCCACTGCCTTCTCTGACAGACAGTATGGCTTCCACTTTGCCAGGTCCATCGCTGACATGCTAACGACCATCACTGAGTACATATACCAGGTTCTGGATAAAAACAGTGAAGCTTTAGCTGTTACCCTTGATATCTCTAAAGCATTTGACAGAGTGTGGCATGCTGGCCTTCTGAGCAAGCTACAGGGCCGTGGTATAATTGGATGTTCATTTGACTTAATGTCATAGATCCCTACTTAGTATGGATCGAATAATCCACAACGACAAATTTTTTATTCTTGAACTTTAATATTTCACTAAAGTGCTAGGGTTCTCTCCCTTATATTGAAAATTTGTCGGCAGAATAGACAAAGATAAAAAAAAAAAAAATAATGTTTCCAGATCCCCATTCATTAACACATTCAACCGATCATTGACCATGAATGAGTGAACAAACACCAAGCATAAAATATAACAATTTAATGAACAAAGAAAAGGGGGTGAATTACAAATATGGGAAGTGGGGGGTAAATACGATATTGGTCTTAATCAATAATATGACATTGAGTTATGAACGGAACAAAGAATATAATCGTATGATCTATTTCAACATTTGTAAAGGTGTTTGCAAGAACGTAATATTTTGTGGTGATTGTAGACTAATGCTAAAATGCAGCGGAAGGGGGGGTGTAATGACTTATCTTATAGTCTCTTCTTTTCTCTCTTCTTTTCTCTTTTCTTTTCTCTTTCTTTTTTTTTTCTTATAGTTTTGGCTCTCATCTTCCTTTTCTCTGACGATTTGGAATTATATTTTCTGGCATCGGGCTTTCTTCTTTTTTTTTTTTTTCAGAGATCTTTGAGTGCAATGGATCTTCAATGAACAGCTTCAGTTCTCGTTTTCCTTTTCTCTGACAGGAATTATATTCTTTTGGTATCAGCCTTTCTTCTTTCTTCAGAGATCCTTGAGTGAAATGGCTATATTCTGCGATAGACTATCTTTCTTACATTTGTGGCAACTGGAACGATGTGACTTGTTTTCTACCTCAGGGAATGTATGGTCTTGTCTAATTTTTTAGAGTCGCAATTAGTCTGACTTAACCTGTCAGGATTCAGCCGGCTACTGACTATTTTTTTCAGTCAACCTTGTGGTCTGCATATTTTGGCGCTAAAATTCCCGGCTTGTTGATTGGTTATACTCAGCTGATCACTTCGCTTCTTTTGTCTGCTGCTTCTGTTGTTTTCGCCTATGCGCATATGGCTTATGTATGATATCGGAGGTGGGTGTGTATCTGTTGCTAGCTTGTGTGTGATATGGGAAGTGGGTGGGTATTTATTGTTGGCTTATATCTGTAACACTTAATCAACTTGTTCCTATTGAATTGTGTAATGAAGGTCATAATAAATGGACATGCTTCCAGATTCTATAATACGGGCGCAGGTGTCCCTCAAGGCTCTGTCCTAGGTCCTACACCTTTTCTGCTTTTTTATCAATGATCTCCCTGATGTAATCACATCCCAAGTAGGCATCTATGCTGACGACACCACCATTTACTCCTGCCTCACTAAGAAATCTACTGAAGCTGACAAAACAAACCTTGCTGCTGCTCTCAAAAAGAACCTTGAGTCAGTTGTGGACTAGGGTAAGAAATAGCTCATTGATTTTAATGCTTCTAAAACAAAGCTGCTATCCGTTAACCACCATAGACAATCTTTCCTACCTGCCATCAGCATGGATCATACTAGTTTCCCTGTGCCTCCTTAGCCTCACTGTCTCAGCTGACCTGAAGTGGAACAACTACATAGAATTAATAGCTAAATCTACTGCTAAAAAGGTCAGGTCTCTGTGTCAGGCAAGAAAGTTCTGAATCCATCATGCACATATACAAATCTACCATCTACCAGTGCATTGAAAACTGCTGTCATATCTGGTTGGGTGCCCTTGCTGTTCATCTTAGGGTTTTCAACAAAATTCAAAAGAGAATCTGCGACTTAGTCGATCCTGACCTGGCAGCTCGACTCCATTCTCTCTTTCCCTGACGAGATGTGGCTTCCCTCTGCCTCTTCTACAAATACTTTCACAGATTCTGCTTTAACGAGCTTAGCTCCTTGATGCTCCCCCAGTGCAAACTTACTCAAGCTACTAGATTAGCAACAAGGTTTCACCCTTTCACTGTGAAAACAATCAAGTGTAACCACAATTTCTACTCCATCAGCTTCTTGTACTTCTTGCCTGTAGAACTTCCTTCTGAATTCTTGTTTCCATGACAGTTACAATCTCCAAGAGTTTAAATGCAATGTTAATTGTCATCTCTTATCAGTTTGACCCTCATCAGTCTTCTCACTTTACACTTTCCTCTCACACAGCTCTTTTCACACCAATGTACCTGTCCTTCTCTTACTCATTCTCTGATACCTACTGTGACCTGTTCTCCTCTCTTTACTCCCTGTGACCCCCTGAGCACCAGTATTATTATGTAACCATCTGCATACCAGTGGCAGTACTGCCTTGCTTGGAGTGAGATGATTATAGAAAAAAAAAAAGTTTTAATCCAATTCTCTTTCCCAAATAGGCAGATTTTCAGTAATCCCTTAGATAGACAGAGGTATAGATTGATATGAACTGATTGAGATAGTTCAATAGATGTGACCAGACAAAGACAGATAAACAGACTGAGACAGGTAGATATGAACAAACTGAGATATATTGAATTATTATAATAAATCAATTGCTAGGTCTGCTGCTAGGAAAGTTGGTTCACAGCTGCAAGAGAGAATTTTTCTTGCTAGAATATATATATTTTTATCATTTCACCCCAAGCAAGGTATTCCACTGCCACTATTGCACTTGGGGCTACATAGGGGAAGGTAAAGGTAAAGAGAAAGAGTGGTTAGATACAGGAAATGTCAGAAGGGGGTTGATAGATGGGTATAGATACGGGGGTTGGGTGGATGGGAAGAGTGTTTGAAAGAATGGGAGCGAGTTAGTGTGTTAGGAGGTGTCAATTGACCTTACATTTAAACTGCTGGAGATTGTAGCCATCAGGGAAGCAGTCATGTGGAAGGGAATTCCACAGTCGGGAAGTGCGAGAAAAGAAACTGTTGGAATAGAAGTTGCGGTTGCATTTTATCAGTTTCCCTATAAAAGGGTGGGATCTAGTTACTAATCTAGTATCTCATGCAAATTCGAACCTAGGGGGCACCAGTGATCTAAGTTCATCAGAGCAGAAGCTGTGAAAGTATTTATAGAAGAGACACAGGGAAGCCACGTCGCGCCAGTGAGAGAGAGACTGCAGGCAGTCTGCCAAGTCAGTATCGATCACATTACAGACCCTCTGCTGTACCTTGTCGAGAAGCCCAAGGAGAATAGCAGGGGCACCTGACCAGATATGGCAGTAGTATTCAATGCACGGGCGGATGGTAGATTTATAAATGTGCAGGATAGATTCAGACGGAAAAACTTTCGGGCCATGCACAGAGAACCGACTTTCATAGCAATGGATTCAATATAGTCATTCCACTTGATGTCCGCTGAAAGTGTGAGACCAAGGAGGCATAGTGTTTTACTCTCTGGGAGGCAGGCCTGGTCCATGCTAATGGGAGGTAGGTGCGATTGTCTATGATGGTTAATTGAAAGTAGCTTCGTTTTAGAAGCATTAAAATTTATGAGCCATTTCTTACTCCAATCCACTTGATTGAAGGTCCTTTTGAAGCTCGGCTGCAAGGTTAGCTTTGTCGCCCACACCAGATTTTTGATCGAGGCGAGAGTAAACTGTGGTGTCATCGGCGTACATACCTACTTGGGATCTTATGGTATCAGGGAAATCATTAATGTAGATCAGAAAGAGCATAGGACCTAGGATAGAGCCTTGAGGAACACCCGCATTCGTATGGTAGTTCTGGGAGGCATGTCCATTTAATACCACTTTCAATGTGCGGTTAGATAGGAATGACTGGATTAGTTCAAACAAATGTCCAGTTATACCATAGCTCCGCATTTTGCATAGAAGGCTAGCATGCCAAACTCTGTCAAACACTTTAGAGATATTCAAGGCAATGGTTCAGGCTTTGCCATTCCTGTTGAGTGCCTAGTCTATATACTCGGTGATGGTTGTTATATTCTGTATATTTATAAATTTACCATTGAACTGTGCATTGAATACTGCTACAACATATGGCCTGGTGCTTCAGTTATATATCTCAGGATTCTTGACAAAAGCCAAACAAGGATCTGTAATGTTACCTGTCCTGACCTGGGCCTTTTCCTCTTTGGTCACCTGATCAAACCTGCCCCACCACCCGGGGGCTAGGCATGATTTAATCCAAATGGTCAGAATTCTTTCTCATGGTGCTTTTATGTGTGATCTTTTTCAGACTAGGATTTATTATTTTTTTTGTCCTTTCTTCTCGTCAACCCTTTGGCCAACAAGTGACAAAAAAAGGGGACAATTTCTTGATTTGGAAGATTTTATTGAGTTTTGGCAGATGAAAAAATTAATTAGCATTCTTTCCCTATTTTCTTTTGAAAATCTGTCTGCTATTAAAAGTTAATCCTTATCAATTGATTGAATTTTTGGCCAGAGGTCAATCTTCCTCTCTGTCACTATATAGTCTTAAAAATCTTATCTATGCCATCACTGAGACAATAGTGTTTTTAATATATCTTATTTATAAAAGCAATTAAAAAGCTTTTCTCATTAAATATTGTCTTAGTTTTATTGCATTTTTTTATTTTATGATTCAGAGTAGATTTTTGGTAAATGGTGTTTCTGTTTAAAAAAAAAAAGAAAAGAAATTGATGTTTTAAATTTTTCTAAGTTCTGCTTTCAACAAATATAAATATTAAGCTGGTAAAATTTAAATTTTGAAAACTGCAGAAAAATGAAGTGAGATGTAAAAAAATATTTTTACCAAGATATTTTAAAAATGAAAGTTTCTAAAATAATTTCAATCATTTGTGAATAAGTTCTGAAAATGTTATTAAAATCTAACAATTATTTGATTTTTGCAAGAATTTCCAAATAGATATGTTTTTACTACAAAACACATGCTAAAATTTCCTATACTAATCTTTGGTATCCCAAAATTTACCAACCAACTGTGACAGATAATTTTGCTTTACTTGTGTCAGCAACAACAACAACAAAAAAAAAGATTTTTAACAAAAATTTCAAATATGTTACAAAGAATTAAAAATTTAATAAAGTAATCAAGAAATACTTTAGTTTTTCCTCTTTATAATAAAGACTAACAGTAAAACTATCTTTTATTAACTTTAGGGAATTTTTCATCATGATATGCTTTCTTTTTTAGCAAATTAGTGGAGGTACATAGTTATAAGGTACTGTAACAATTCTTGAAATCTGTTCAACATAGTTACAGGTTCATATTTAGATAAGCAAAGATTTGAAACAAAGACAAAAATACAATTTACCAAATGCAAAATGCATTTATTGGTACACAAACTTTGGCATGTTCTCGTTGGACTGAGATGCGTGTATATGCTCAGCATGTGCATATTGGCAAGGATGCCTATGCCATGTGTATTGGCATTGATAAGTGTCTATGGGATGCATATATGTGTGTCAGTGTATGGGAAAGAGTCTCTACTTACATACTTATCAAGCTGGAAGATCTGATGTTGCTAAAGTGAGTTTGTTGTATTGTCCAGGTGAATGATACACAGAGAAGAATGAGTGCTTGATATATTTATTCAGCACAGTATTTGGTGCTAATAAAACAATAAGTTACAAACAATTAAAAAGACAAAATATTTGAGCTAAAGAGAGGAGGATCTATGTGGTGAATAGCCGACAAAGTAAATCAGTTTGAATATTAATATGTTTGACGCAAAAACCCGACCCTTTAAATACATATTTGTAGACAGTTTCAGGCTATGAACTAGTTTATCAGTTAGTGCTAAAGGGATACTAGCTACTCTACAACAGCACTGTTCCCAGTTTTTGACCTGGCCATCAGCACACACATGCATTCTGTGGAGTTGGTCATCTTGGGTGTCCCTTCCCTTTGGCTGGTTGGATGAAATCTTCTGCTTGGTCATTTAGACAAACTATTCATGATGTAGCGCAGAGATATAGTTGAGAGCAAAATTTCACACCTGTTTGGTGATTTGAGTTAAATGTTTACACCAAGGAAAATGTATGTTGATTTGGGGGGAAAGAAAAATGTAATTTTCAACCAATCATTTTTTAGTCTGCCACAAATCCGGCCTTGTAATCTGTTTCTTAATATTTTCAAGTGGGGAATAGAAAGTTTAGTACAAGGAATGGTTTACTTTACAATTATTAATCCATTTAACTTAATTTGAATTCATCAGAAAATCAATTCCTTTGAAACAAGTAGATAGGAATGATAGCTGTTTTGTTGACACTATACATTTTTCAACTTCCAGATTTGGTCTGTTTGCTTCAGTTAGCTGCTTTAGGAATGTATTTTGTTTGACTTTTTTTTCGGGTACACATTTCGAATATCTGAAGAATTAATTCTTTACCCTTTTGTTGCTGCTACTCCATTTAAACAACAATATTCAGAGAATGCAAAGAGGAAAAATTTCACATTTAAAGACACATAGAAAGTAAAAGAAACAGAAGAAAACATTGAGTAGCCTGCTTTTGTTAAATTGATGCAGGAATATTTACTTCAAATAAAAGAGGGGGTCATGAAGGAGAAAGTATTGTGGAGAGCAACTAAAGACAGGAAGCTGTGAAGAATCATGATCGTCCACAGATCATAGTAAGAGATGAAAAACATATAGGAGAAATTGACTACATAACTATCAAGAAGAGATTCAGGAATGCAATTGTTCACTGCAAAACTTATCTAAATGCTGACTGCAGAAGCAAACACTTTCTACTAATATGCAAACTAAGGATGAAACTTTGGAAATTGAAGAAGCCTAGTACAGCACCCAGACAGCAATACAACAGACTGGTGAACAACCCAAACCTAAATAAAAAATATATGGATGGGGGTGGGGGGGAGTAAATAAAAAATATATGGATGGGGGTGGGGGGGAGTAGGAGGGACAAATTGGAAATGAAGACTCAAAATGAGATGCACTAAGAGAAGCTTTAGTGACTTCAGCAAATGACATCATCCAAAAGGAAAATGGTCGTAGAAGGAAAAATGAGTGGATCACAGATGAAATTCTTGACATGATGCAAAAGAGACAAAAAACAATGCCAAGATATGGAACAGAATATGGGAAACTGCATAAGGAAATAAAGAACAAATGCAGACAGGCTAAAGAAGAATGTGCAGAAATAAAGAGATTGACAAATAAACAAGATATGCATAAACAAATAAGAAAACTAGCAAGACAAAAAACATGCTCAGCAACAGAATTCATTAAATCCAAGGATGGAATGCTCATATTAGAGAAAGAAAAATTACTGAAATGATGAGACAAGTATATCAGAGATCTCATCCATAACAAGAGAGAGCAACTGGCAATAGAAATACCAACAGACCAGAAACATTAAAAACCAAATTGGAAGCTGCACTGGCCAAATTAAAATTTAAAAAAAATTAAAAAAGAAACAACGCAGCAGGACCAGACAATATTGTAATAGAGATGCTGACAACCATAGAGGATTTTGACGTAGACAAAATTACAGAAATAATAAAAGAAATCTACAACAGTGGTGATATACCAGAAGACCTAAGCAGACCAATTTTCATAGCACCACCTAAGAAGCCAGGTGGAAAGGAATGTGAACTCCACCAAACAATCAGCTTAATAAGCCATATAGAAAAAACTCCTCATCTGGATTATGATGAATAGAGTATGCAACAGAATCAAGCCAAAGATAGAACAAGAACAGTGCAGTTTTATCAAGAAACACAATATTTATGCTTAGAATGTTATCAGAAAGAGCAATACAAATGCAGAAGGACATGTACCTGTATTTTATAGACTATGTAAAGGCAATTGACAAAGTATGCCACAAAGATTTGATAGATAAAGACTCGTTCGGCAAGCTTGACATACAATTGGGAAAGACATAATTAAGAAACTATACTGGCAGTAAACTGCCTGTATATGGACAGAAAATGAGTTCAGCAGATATACAAAAATAGAAAGGGGTGTAAGAAAAGAATGTATCTTTTCACTGAATATAGTCAACCTATACAGTGAGGCTGTATAGTTCTGAGAGAACTAGAAGTCCTGCCAGGATTTGACATTAGCAGCCACAATCTTAACAATATAAGATACACAGATGGCACAGTGCTGATAGCAGATACAGAAAGAAATTTACAAGACCTCCTACAGAATGTAGCAAAGGAAAGCGAGAAGAAAGGACTAAACATAAACTATAAGAAAACTGAATGCTTGGTGATCAGCAGAAAGAGGAGCCCAAAATGTCAACTACAGGTGGGGGATACTAAAATCAAGCAGGTACAGAAATTTAAATACCTTGAAAGTGTTCTAACAGGACGGAAAGTGTGACACACTGAAATCCAAAAGCATATTAGGATGGCCAAAGATACATTCCAAAAGCTAAGTAGAGTATTGAGAGACAGGAAAATTTCATTGGAAACAAAGAAAAGAGTATGTGATGCCTGTTCTTTTATATCGTAGTGAATGCTGAACAATTTCAGCGAAGATGAAGGAAAAACTTGAAGCAATCAAAACGTGGTTCTACAGAAGGATGCTGAGAATACCATGAATACTATGTGACCAATGACAAGGTTTTGGAGAAGATGGAAATGAAAAGGAAACTTATGCTTAACATCCAGAAGAGACAGCTGAAGTTTCTAGAACATATAATAAGGAAGGAAGGCTTGGAAAATCTGATACTCACAGGACAGATACAGACAGACAGATACAGACAGGGGAAAGCAATGCGTTACATACTTGATGGACTTGAGCAAGTGGATGGCAGAGCAGGGTTTGGGATGTGAAGGGCCATGATGCCTATGTCCTGAAGGGACATGGCACATAGAAGAAGAACCTGTAGAATATTCCTTCCCTGATTTTTGGTAGAAAAAATGAACAAAAAAAATTCAAATCAGTAAAAATGTTACACACTTTTTTTGTTTAGTTTTCATACAAAGTTATAATTAACATTATATGAGTTACTATTGACATCATGTCAAAATTGCAATCAATCTTTTTTTTAAACTGTTTTAAAATGAAATTCTTGACAAAGTTTTTGGAATGACATATGCAATTACCTTTTAAATATGTAACTTTGAACTTAACGAGACAACAAAAGAAATTTCATTTTCTCTAAGATGATATTAAATAATCCTCCTCATAAATTTGAATTATTTTTTAATTTTTCTTCATCATTCTTAACCAGATTTTACAATTTAATTGGCAAATACTGTTTGAAAAGGAAGTACAGTTGAGTAATCTATAGCAGCTTAGATGGAGAAATTGGAGAGCCGAGTTTGAATTCTGATTGAGCTCATTATATTCACTTACATGCAAATACTCTTGGGAAAGGTATGAATCTAGCTCTTCTCTCGCCAGCTAAGGGTAAATAACAACACGGCCTTGGGTAACAACTGGTCTAAGAGAACGATAACTCTCAATTCAAAACTTATTACTGTGGGTTAAACAGTCTCACTAACTTGCAATTGATCAAGCGTGGTAAGTAAGGCTAAACCCCTGAGGACATTGTCAATCGGAGTGAGAAGGCCCTGAATCTAGATTTGGAATGTTATAATTCAGATTATTAAATCACTGTAAGTTATTCATGCATTTTCTGAATAAAATCTTATTGTTGGATTTTGGAATTTAAAAAATTCAAATTTTGATAAACAGATAACACTGCTTAGATTCACAGACAAAGTTGGATTTTTGTCTGAAGTAATGTAACCCTTTTTTAAACTTTATTTTGTCTTGTCACTGGAATTATTTAACCTTTACAGCAAAGTAACTGTAAGAGAACTAGAAATCCTGCAAGGATTTATGACCAATGGGTAGAATCTTAACAACATAAAATATGCAGAAGACAATATCAATGGCAGGCAAAGATATAAAACTATAAAGAAATCAAAGTTGTAAAGGGAAGCAGGAAGAAAGGATTAATGATCAATTGTAAGAAGACAATGTGTAATTGTTAACAAGAGGAACAACCTATGATGTGAACTATGAATTGAAGATATCAAAAATTAGCAAATACATAAATTTATCTGGGAAATGTTTCAAACTGATAGAAAAAATCTGACATAAAAATCCAGAGTATACAATACATTCTAAAAGATAAACAAAATGTTAAGAATCAAAAGAATTTAATTAGAAACAAGGAAAAGAGTGCTGAATGGCTACATAATATTGATCAGTATGGCAGTGTATGGTGATTTTCTAAGAGAATCTTAGATGTGGCACAAGGCCGAAAGTATGGGGCACCCAGTGAGAATTAAACTCACTACTCAATTCACAATTGTAATGATTCTAGCTAGACAAGCTTGGTAACCATTACACCACCTCGAGGTGCCCTTATAGCAGTGTATGCTGGACAAGGATGTGCATTGTGGTACAGTGGATATTGGCTCGGAACGAAAAACCGGGGAGCCGAGTTCGAATTCTATTTGAATCCATTGTATTCACTTACGCGCAAATACCCTTAGGAAAGGTATTAATCCATCTCTTCCTTCCAGTTATGGGTTAAATAGCAGGACAGACTGGGTTCTATAGCCTTGGTCGGCAACCAGTCTACTGCAGAAAGCAATGGCAACCTACTGCGGGATAATCTTCTGCCCAGTCAGTCATGCCTCTTTCAAGACCTGATCGCCCAAGTGTGTATCACGTATGGCACTTAACTGACTGACTGATGCTGGACAATTTCCTCACAGATGAAGAGGAAACAGTCATGTTTACATAGAAAAGAATGCTGAAAATACCATTAGCAGAGCCTGTGGGTAACAAGGACGTTTCAAGGAAAAACGAAAAGAACACATGTACCAAAAAAGATGGTTGAAATTTCTATAATATAATGAATGAGGAAAGGGAACTTGGAAAATTTAACAACATTCACAAAACGTTGAAAGCAAGAGGGACAGAGGAAAACAGTGAGTAACTTACCTAACAACCTTGCTTGTAGATATTTCATATCTGTTCAACCCCTTTTTTTTTTCTTGTAACAAAATTTTACTATGTCATTGTCTTCATACTTTTTTCTGGAGGGCATCTTTTACCTGGTTGATTTCTGACATACTGAATTTGTAGGGCTGTCTCAGTTTAGTACTGATGGCCATACATTCTGTTCTGTCTTAACTAGTCTCACTTTCATATTTCATTTACCTCCACTAAATCCACAAAAAAAAAAGAAACAACTAAAAAACAGAATAGTATGAATAAAAAAAACATCCCAAACTTAATAATAATAACTTTTTCCATCAAAATATTTCAGAAGAAAGATCAAAGTAATTTTTAAATTTTTTTAATCCTAACATGTTCGAAATTTTGGCAGAAAATCTTGTTTTGATTTGAGTGGGTAACCAAAAAACGTTACGACTGTTTACAAAGGAAAACGTATTGATTACAAATCAGCCACTTTTTTCCGGTGACAAACACATTATAATTTGGAAATTCTTGTAAAAATCAAATAATTGCCGGATTTTAATGAAACTTTCAGTACTCATTCACAAATGCATGGAATTATTTTTGAAATTATTATTTTTAAAAAATCTTGGTAAAAATATATTTTTATCTCTGTTACCCACCCCCTCCACGTAAATCCATTAAATTTTAATAATTTTTAAAATGTTGCCGTTTATAATTTTATTAACACAGGACTCCTTGGGAAATATATAAATTATTTAATAAATTTAAATTATCTGATTTTTTTTCAAATGTTGTCTCTGTATCCGAAAATCTGCTCCGAAGAGTAAAAAAATAAAATATGCAATAAAACTCTGATATTATTTAATTTGATAACCCTTTAATTGCTTGAATAAATAATAAAAATTATGGACATTTTTTAGTCTGAAGAAAAAAATTTTTTTTCGATTACTAATGAAATTTTAAAAGAATTGTTTTCATATTTGTTTTGTTATTATCATTTATAAAGTTTCAAAAATATTTTTGAAATCTTCAAAGAACTGTTGCGGTTTGATTTTTTAGTTAAGAATTGGTGGTTATATTGATATTATTGCCGATCGAAAATTGAAAAGTTTAATAAAAATCGTTCTGCCTCCATATTTTTAAAATAATTAATTTTTTTTTTTGTGCAATTGAAGTCTTTTTTTTTGTCTGATAATTAATTTCTATGTGCAAATTAAAAGGTCAGAATTTCCTCCCTTAGCTGAAAAAAAATTTGTACAATTTTGTCACTTATAAACGCCATACACTTTTATCTCTAATCAAGAACCTGTTAATAAGTTCTTGGTTTTACGGCACAGACAGTTCAAAAAGTTCAAATCTGTGATTAAGAAATAGTTTTATTCTAAATTTCACACTATGAATAAGTAACAGGTACCTCCACTAAATCGTAAAAAAGCAAAAAAAATGCATAGTTACTTTTAAACTGAATTTAAAAAAATGAAAAAGTTTTCTTGAAACTTATTTTATTTTTTAATTGAAAGCTAAATGTACTATTTCCAGTAAGGAAACTACACTCTGGTTTAACTTTATTTCAAACAGAAATTATATTGATTGGAATATAAAAGTTTGAGATTTTTTTCCAATTTTTTAAAATTTTGCCCCCATTTTTGAGCGATCGACACATTTGTAAACAAAAGTTAATTCTCGGTTTTAAAAATCTTGCAAAAATACTGTGACTCATTTATTTTTGGGAAATTAGCAAATTTTATGTTAAATAAATTAATCTGATTTACACAAGTATTACTTTTTAAAAGATCGATTCTCTCATTTCACAACTAACGTCAAAAATTAAAAACAAATATTTACTTTTTTTCCATCAGTCAGTTAAGTGCCATACGTGATAACACGCTTGGGCGATCATGTCTCGAAAGAGACATGACTGACTGGGCAGAAGATTATCCCGCAGTAGGTTGCCATTGCTTTATGCGGTACACTGGTTGCCGACCAAGGCTATAGAACCCAATCTGTCCTGTTATTTAACCCATAACTGGAAGGAATAAACGCGGATTAATACCTTTCCCAAGGGTATTTGCGCGTAAGTGAATGCAATGAATTCAGCTGGAATTCGAACACGGCTCCTCGATTTCTCGTTCCGAGCCTATATCCAATGCACCACAACGCACATAAATTTATAGAAATATGTAATTTATAATAAATTATTTATTTATAAAAAAAAAAAATTAAAAAAAAAAGGTCATCGCTTACACGTGTACACTGTATTCAAAATTTACTAACTTGTCTAATTTTGTAGTTTTTTGGGGGTTTTTTTTTCAGTCTTTCTATCTACAATCAACACACTCAAAGTGTCATCGGATAAAGAAAATATGTTCACCGATCTTGTTCTCGTACAATGATTTATTTGTAAATAAAATCGGTAAGAAAACACAGCCGTGTCTTACTCTAATTTTTGTATACTTGTTCAACTCATTCTTCGTTCAGGTGGTTGGTTCCACTTTCCAGTAGATCTTAATCATTAAGAAGATCCACTGGAAAGTGAAAGATTAGACTTATTTTTAACAGATTATTTTTACAAGGCTGAGCAATTCAAATAATTTAATTAATCTCATACCTTACTTCTCGTTCCAGTGTCTTAAACAACTAAGTAACTATATAGTTCTTGCTCTGTCTCTCTTCCCAGCTTAAAACTGCTACGGCCCCCATTCATTAGAATTGTAATTAATTACAAGCTTAAGTGACTCAAAAAAGACTGATGAAGTTTGTTGCATTATGCATGTGGTGTGGTTTCTTTGGCATCAAAATGAAAAAAAAAAAAAAAAAACTAAAGAAAAAACTTGTTGAGACCTATTTTCCAACAAATATTAATTTTATCGAAATAACAATGCAAAGGAAAGATACAGAAAGAAATGAAATAATAAAAATTCTTTAATGCCATTTTAATTATATTTTATTTAAATTGTGTTTTCAATACATTTTTTACAATTGCATGCAGGGCCGTTTTTTATAATTAATTTCAGAGATTATGATAGTTAAAAACACAGTAATAATAAAAAGTTATTTCTTAAAGTTTAATAATTTTTATTTCTATAATTAACATTTTCTCTAATCTCAGTCAGTTCATATCCCAGTTTTCTTTTCTTTCTATCCAAAGAGGAAGAGAAGACTATAAGTTTTTTAGTCTAAAAGAAGAAGAGTGATGTGGACGACTCGACTGGAAGGCATTTCAGGGCAAAGAATTTAAGTCATATCGGTGAGTTCGGTTTAATAAAAAAAAAAAAAAAAAAAAAACTTACTGTTTAGTTTAACTTTACTTAAAAGCAATATTTAATGTTGCTATGATGAACTGTAAGCGTAACAGTCTAGAGTCTCTATCCATATCACAATAACACAGGTATTTGACACGCAGGACTAATCATTTGTAAAAAAAACAAAACAAAAAAAAAAACCCACTTCTGACCTAACAATTGAAAATTGAATGTATTTTCAAAAAAATCAATTCCCTCAAGTCACAACTAACGTCAAAAATAAAAATATTTACATTTTTTCCAACAGGCTAACAAAAAAAATATTTTAAATTTAGAGAAATAGCATGACATTAAAATGTAATTTATTAAAAAAAAAAAAGTCATCGCTTACACGTGTATTCAAACCAAGAATAACAATACTTTATGTGTCTAAAAAACCTGTTAAAAAGTACACTGGACTCATTACAAATCAGACATTTGAATTTTATGAACGTTTAGCAGTTTATATCGCATGTTTTTAAAAGAATGATTCGTTTCCTTGTCTAGAATCGTACTTGTGTGTGTGTGAGTGAGAATGAAGATTATTGAATTTTAAGTTTTTTTTTAGGGGGGGGGGCGTAAAAAATAATTAAAAAAAACTCTACATTCTGTTTTTAATCCAATTTTTTAAAAACCGCTTTTAAACCTCATAATCTATAGAGGTTTTGTTTTCTTTAATTAAAAATCCTACCAACAGCTTGTTAATGTTATTGTTATTTGACCACAAAATAAAATTAGTCCGATAGGAAAAAGAAGAAATATTTACAAAATTAACATTTAAGTAAAAAAAAAACTGGTCAAGCAAGACGAAGCGACGGTAACTAAAAAAACACTAAGTAACCATAAAACTAGTTACTAGAGAGCCTTTTTTTAAAAACTTTTTTATCATTTAAAAAAATATTTGTTCATTAAATTAAAACGCTAAAAAAGAACAAAAAGATATGATTTTTATCACGACAAAATTGAGAATTTTAAAGAATAATGAGCTTTTTTTATTGCTTATAGTTTATTTCTTGATAACTTTCTTGTTTTTATTTGTGTTGATATTTTTTTTATCGTATATGGCCATATTTATTTTAAATTTCGTCATTGTGGGGTTTTTAATTTTCTGAATCAAAAACAAACCAAAAATTACAACTTTTCAAATAATGTAAACAAAAATAAATAAAACTACATTACAATTTAGAATTTCGTATGTGCCTTCTTCATGTTTACCAGTGCTGGCATTGCCAAGGGCACTATTGGTGCACTTATAAACAGTAGCTTTTTTTTTAGATTAGCGCACTTGGGCCTTCGACTTTCCAAGATTGAAAAATATTGAGTGGATCAGACTACTTAATGGGGAAAAATGTAGTTGTCAAGAAAGGAACACGTAAAATATCACAGAATTCTGGAAAATTTTTTCTCTTTGAATTTTTTTTTTTTTCACTAAATGAAAAAAAATGTTACTGCACCGACTAAGAATTAGAGAGAGAGAGAGACAGCCAAGAAAGAAAGAAAAATATAGTTTCTAAATTCTTGTTGAGCCGAGCGATAAAAACGCATGTACATAAGTGATGATAAGTTAATAATTTTAAAATTTGAAGACGCGAATTTACCTTAAATTTAATTGTAATTTTGTAAGTCTTCTTTATCCAATGCTTCAATGACTGGGACCTTCGTGTTGTATCCGAAATAATTTTAAAACAACCGTTTTGTTACTTTTGTAGTGTAAACGAATGAAATTAAATTAATCCCTGAAACTCATACAATATAAGATGACGACTTTTTGTTAGGAAATCCTTCCAGAAAAATGTAAAAGAGGCGGCGCATTGTACACACACAATCGCTTGAATTCCAAGAAACCCTTGTCTTGTAGAAAGAATTATCTATATTGTACCATTTTCCTGTATTTTTAAGTGTATTTATTTTAGTGCTTGTTTACTGTTTTTGAGGTTTGACTTTCTGAGTTATGTAGCAGTTTATTTCATTCAAAACAAAAGAATAATTTCCGGAATTTTAGAGGGAGAAGGCAAAGATAGAAAAAGGATTAAATGTTTAAAAAAGTGCATTGTTTTACTTGTTTGTAGTAGTAGTACTAAGTAGAGAATATGTGTAAGTGTAAATATCGCAACCCTTGTTTGTTTGTTTTTTGTTGAAAGACTTCACTCTTTGAAATTTTGTTTAAAAAATGTTAATTCTGCAATATGACGTGTCCGTGTTACTGAATTGATCAATCCAGATAGGAAATTATTGGGCAAATTACATTTAAAGAGTATACCTTTTTTTTACTCAAAAAGTCTGTAATTTTAGGAGCATTGAAACTTGATCCAGCAAGCAATAACACTAACAGTTATTGACTAAAGAAAGCAGTAACAATAATGATGTCAATATATTATTAACGACAAACATTTTTTTAAGTTTGAATTGTCAAAAGGACTTACTCTCTCTAGCCTCCCCCTCTCTCTCTCTCTCTCTCTCTCTCGCACATACTCAACCTTCTTCTGCTGTCCCTTCAGAACGTTGGCAATCATGGCTCTCCACAAAGTCCTATTATTGTAGCTCTTCTTAATAAATTTTACCTTTTTTTTTTTGTTATCTCTCCCAAACTTTGTCCAGCCATCCTTTTTTTATTCAATCTCGCTAGGTAGATTATGTGTTGTTTTCCTCTGTCTCTCTTGTCGTCAGTCTGTCCTGCTGTGACTATCAAAGTTTCTAAGCCCTAGAAACTTTGATAGTCACAGCAGGACAGACTGACGACAAGAGAGACAGAGGAAAACAACACATAATCTACCTAGTGAGATTGAATAAAAAAAGGATGGCTGGACAAAGTTTGGGAGAGATAACAAAAAAAAAAAAGGTAAAATTTATTAAGAAGAGCTACAATAATAGGACTTTGTGGAGAGCCATGATTGGTCCTGGGCATGACGGTAAACTGCATCCGGCAGCAAGGTATCTGATTGGGAAGTTGTGAGGACCATAGAACCACCTCTTAATTGCTGTTGTTCCCAGGTCCACCCTGACCCGGAGTGGTAGCACCTGTTAGGGTCCCAGCTATGGGCAAATAGTTAACCCCCAAACTGGGGTCAAAACACTATGAAAGTATAAAAATACTTTTCTAGAAATATATATATATATATATATATATATATATATATAAAAATAGACTTTTATAAAAAAAAAAATATATACATTTTTGAAGAAAAAAATATTACCACAACACATTTTTGAAGGAAAAAATTATCAGCAAAACATTTTTGAATACAAAACTAGAATACATTTTCAGTTTACTAAAATAAAAAAGAACAAAAACAAAATTTTCATTCAAATCTGACTAAATTAACCTTCTCACTATAACTGAACATTAAAAAAAAATACCTTAAAATCCCACTGTTTTGGCATTAAATGACCACAGTCATTATATGCCTGATAAATTTGAACTGTTTTTTTTCTGATGTTAAGTAAGGATCCTTTTTGTTTCCATTTTCTCTCAAATTTCCTTGTTGCTCACTGTTGGTCAATAATATTCTCAGCATCTTCCTATAGAACCACATTGCTCTTCAAGTATTTCTTCATCTGTGAGGAGATTGTTTGATATTCACTGTTATGTGCTGGTATAGTATGTGGCCTACCCGGTTTGAATGTGTCCTACCTCAGTAAGGGTATTGAAACTAATTATTTCCTTAACCCTAACTCCTAACCCTTGATAGACAGTTAAAATATTCCTTTATAATACACTTTTTAAGGTAGGCCACATACTCTACCAGTGACAGAATTTTGTAGGCCATATTTGTGCAAATTAATTGAAACAACTGCTTTAGTTTCCTTTCTTTCACCATGCAGTCAGTTTTACACCCATCAGAGTGGCAGGGTGTAATTAATTTCTATTTTTTTCTCAGATTAGCTTATTTGCAGTGATGTGCAGTCATATGAATCTATTTTTCAAGGTGTATGATGAAATTTGTGTGTCTTAGAAAAATTTTGTGTCATCCATCAAGTTTTTATCATGTCCAAACACTATTGTCTCGACTAGTTGTCCTACAACCATTGTCTGTGATGAACATTACTCTAAGGAAGCATACAAAAATTGTAATGCTGCACGAACACACTGGCAAGCCTTACAGAGAAATCGCGGATATTGTTGGTGTCAGCCTGTCAACTGTCAGTCGTGTCATCAAGGTGAAGAAATAAACTGGATCAATCAGCCAAAAACGTAAAGGAAAATGCAGTTGGAAGATAAAAACAATACCAAGAGATGATGTATACATGATCAGGAAAAGTGTGAAATATCCCAGGAAGACATTATTCATTTTGTTTCAATTAATTTGCATAAGGGAGTGGGCCATGTACATTACTGGCACTCACTGTCATATAGGAGGACTGTATCAATTATGTAACAGTTCAGTTCTCTTTTCTTTGTGTTTAACAAAATTTTTCTGTTTCTTAATACTTTGTTTAGCCTTTGGAAGTCATTTTTTTATATCTCAATAAGCCTCCTGATTTCAATGCCACACTTTCTGAACTACCGTATAAAAATCAAGCAAACTTGCATAGCGTGAGCTGGTCAATAATTGTTTTGTTTTTTTGTTTTTTTTTTTAATGCGGAGAAAAAGTGTTTCAAATAAGTACCTCAAAGAAAAGTGATACCTAAGGTGTAAAATGTATTTTAAAAATGAAAAATCTTTTTTAAAGCTTTTGAGTTTCAATTCCAAACTAATAGATTCAATTTAATATTTCCTATAAACAAAACCATTTGCTGTATTTTCACCAAATTTAAATTGATTAGAATGATTTTTCAGTTTTTTGAAATTGCTAAAATTGGCCATATTGACAAATCTCTCAACACAGTATAATTCACTTTTTTAAAAAAAAATCTTTCAAAAATGAAATATATTTTTCTGAACTTTTGTTTGAGGAAGATTAATGAATTTAAAGTTTAATTAATCTGAATTAAAACAAATATTACTTTTAGTTTAAAATATCATAAAAAAGTATTTTTTAAAACAGAAGTGGGTGTTTTTATGAGGTTTATTTAGATATTTTTGTTTTTTACAGTATGGTTCATCCTGTACAAGGTTCAGGGCCTGCCCAAGGTAGAAGGTTACTTTAAGGGGGTAGTTTATATGGGTAGGAAAAGAAGATAAACAGTTGATTCTAGACTTAAGCAGGTCAAGTTGTAATGACTGGGGAAAATATCCTCTTCAGAGTTTGTTCTATAGGGCTGCAGTTCACAGAAAGAAGCTTTTTGAGCAGAACTTACTTCTCACCAATGGAGTACGGAGGCAGTGTGGGTGATTTGCTCCTATGTAATTGGCATGGTGGATCATAGCCATGAAGGTCAGACCTGGTGGAACCAGGTAATGCAGTTTGTTTGAGCACTTTCCATAGTAGTAGTGATATAACAGTGAGAGTTTTGTAATATCTTGTGTATGAGAGAGAGGTCAGAGCGTGGAAAATAATTATTCTCCAAGAAGAATTCGGTGACGCTTTCGGACTCTGTTAAGTCTGGTAAGTGAGAACTGGGCAGCTCCTGCTCAAATATGCTAACTGTGCTCCATTTTTGGCCTGATCTGGCTCTTATAAAGGTAGAGGATAGCATGAGGAGTCAAGTACTCATTAAAGGAGTAAGGGAGCTGATCACTTTACCTGCATCTTTT
The DNA here is from genome assembly GCA_037127315.1 of Ascarosepion bandense. Taxonomy (NCBI): domain Eukaryota; kingdom Metazoa; phylum Mollusca; class Cephalopoda; order Sepiida; family Sepiidae; genus Ascarosepion; species Ascarosepion bandense. Next base: position 662,843 of record JBBBDQ010001514.1, on the reverse strand, counting down.
GGATCGTATATAGAAATTCTAGGTTGGGTGTGAACCCGAGGCCCAATATCCTCTCAAAGCATTGGATCTCCTCAGGGGACATCCATTCACCATGACTGGCATAGTTCAGGGTCTGATCGGCGGTGATGGGATGTAACCAGTTTGGTTTTGGAGACATTGAATGTAACCAGCGAGTTTTTTCCGTGCTGGGAGGGTTAGGGTTAAATCAGAAGAGAGTTCAGCTGCCAAACTCTGATGATCAAAGCTTTTGGAGGTGTACCTATATATCATTGTATCATCAGCATAGATGCTTACAAATGATCAGAGTGTATTTTTAGGCATATCATTTATGTCAATCAGAAAGAAGATTGGTCAGAGAAGTGACTTCTGGGAGATACCTGCATTGACCCCCAGGGTCTTAGAGTATTAGTTGTTAATAACTACCTTCAGGAAGGATTTTATAATAGAGTAAACTCTTCCAGCAATTCAATAACCATAGAGCTTGTTTAGTAAACCTTTGTGTTACACCTTGTTGAAGGCTTTTGAGATATCTAATGCTATGGTTCTTGTGGTATGTGTGTCATCAAGAGCCTTGCTAATTCCATGTATAATGGTAGTACATCAGTTGTGGATTAGGCTGACCAAAACCCATACTGCTCATCACACAAGAAGTTCCTATTCAGGTGCACAATGACCTTCTTGTTGATAATGACCTCAAAAAGTTTGGTGATGAGATTGATGAAACTAATTGGCCAGTACTGGGAGTGGGGATCAGTTGGCAGCATTCTTGAAGACCGGATATATGTTTGCCACCTTCCACATATTTGAGAAAGAGTTCTTCAAATAGTAGCTAAATCATTTTACTAGAATTTATTAATAGTTGAATGTGTGGCAAAGCTAAGTATTAAAGTGCACATAACTGTAAAATATATTTGGTGAATGCAAGGTGAACATTTTTTTATATGATTTTTTAACTACCCAGTGATCTTAAAATTTCGGAAATTATTTTAATAATATTCTAATAATCTGATATTTTATTGAATTTTAGGGTCTTTGGCTATAAAATCTTACTTAAGAAGATGAGTGTTGAGGAAATGTGAGAAAATTCCCTATAAATTTTAAATTATTTTTATTCTCTGATAATGTCACAAATGGACATTCATATTTACAAAAATAATTGGCATGTTTATATAGTGCACAAGAAAAGAAAAACCTCTTTTTGAAATACTGGTGTCACTGGATTGTAGTAAGCTTTTCCCTTGCTAATTAGTAAATATAGTTTTTACTTAATAACAATATCACTGGACTGCTACAAATTCATACAGAATTTTGAAAGATTTAAAAAACTTATTTTTTAATTATTACAATAAAAAAAATGAAAACAATTATTGTAAAAATTAATTATTCATTAAAAGAATTTTTTTTATTAAGATAATAGTGTCCATAATATATCTTATTTATAAAAGCAATTAAAAGTATTTCTAATTAATGTTTTGGTTTTATAGCATTTATTTTTAATTTTAAGATTCAGAGCAGATGTTTTGTCACTTGGGGTCCTGTTTGGCCAGATAAACTTTATGATTTAAATTCATGAGCTTGGGCATATTACTAATATAAACATTAAAAATAAATTTCTTGAAATATAATAAATTAAATAAATAGGAGTAACAGATGTAAAGAAAAAATTCCAAGATTTTCTAAAAAGCAGCAAATCTAAAATAATTTCATTCATTTGTGAATAAGTCCCGAAATTTAATTTAAAATTTGGCAATTATCTGACTTTTTCAAGAATTTCCAAATCAGTTTGTTTTTCACCGAAAAATGCTCAATTTTCCATTTTATTTATGCTCATCTGTTGATTCAATAAAAACAATGTGTTTAACCACAATTAAATTTAGTAATCAAAATATCTATTGGTCTTTTTCCTTCTTAATAACAAATATTTTGATGATAAAACTTTATTTTTATTAAGTCTGGGGTATCTTTTCATTTTGTATAACAATGTTTTAGATAATCTTTGGAAGTACCAAGATAATATAAAGATGAAAGTTGTAAAACATTGAATAATTAAAAAGCTAGCATAAAGATTTTGGAGGCATGTCAAAAAGTCAACCACAAGCACAAAAATGGTGGGTAGCAGTATCAAACTAGAAGATTCCAGAAAAAAACCCACAAAAATGAAAAGATTAAAACTTTACTGTTTTAGAAAAACAAATCATGAAGCAAAAAAAAACTTTTTGACACTCAGTATTGTCTATGGCCAATGACACTTGTCTAACATAAGTAGACATGTCTGTCTTCATAATAGTGGGTGACAATTCCAACTGCCCACACTCCTACCTACATTAGCCTACGTAAGTGGTGTCCCATAAAATAAGTTCCCATGAAAAAATATTTAGTCTTTTTTCATAGTAATGAGTGACCAAGGCATGAACTGGGTAGACTAATAATGTAATCTCTGTAGAGTAGGCTACCAAACAATTCACAGATTTGCAAGAAGTTGGCAGAATTTTGTCAACACATTAATCATGTCATCACCACTTCCTTTGGGTTGTGGGTCTAGGCAGGGAATTTAAATTATACTAGATTTTACTGAATCTTACTTTGATTATTTTAGGTTTAAATCTTCCTGATGTCTTCTTCACAAATATTTTAAGTTAAAATTAATATTGTAACCCTATTTTCAGGTGGCTGGTATTAATTTGAGGTGATTTTCAAGATAAGAAGAGATTTCTCTAAAATTGGAGAATACAATTATTTTTGTCGAGAAAAGTAGCCAAAGTGATAAAGGAAATCCTCAAGGCCATATTTTGACCTAGGGTCACATATCATCAAAACCCATTGACAAATATTCTAACTAGCTTTGATAAATTTGCTTACTTCTCCCAACAAAAGCAACTCTGCACTCAGTGAATCTTGAATCTGTATTTTCCACTTTTTTATCTATCTTGAAAATCACTTAAAATTAATACCAGCCATCTGAAAATGGGGTTACAATATTTTAAACCTAATTTCCCTTTCCCATCAGGTTCCAATCTGATTAATCATTCTCCTATATTTCCCTCATCTAATATCTCTACTCCCTCGCTTGTGAGGGAAATAAATAAAAGCACCACACACACACACACACACACACACACATATATAATCCTCAAATATATAATTCCAACCCTTAATAAATGGTTAACTCAATGTTTCTCTACTCAACAGTTGTTCAACTGGAACTTGTACTTCATTTCTAAAGCTTTTCCAAAATTCTGTTAAAACACCTGCAACAGAAATATATTACTCTACCTCCAAGGTTTGAATTGGAAACTGAAATATTATGGATAGATTTTGAAAGAAGGGAATAGCAGAAAAATTAGGTAAAAATAGTGGAGAGCTGAAATTTTTTAATAAAAATGGCCCCCGCCAGGGGATCAAGCAAATGATTTATATTTAAAAAAAAGACCATGTATTTCACTGAAAAGTTCTGGAATTTAAATATCTTTTCTTTAGTTTTACAACTCCTCTTCCTTGATGTCTTTTTAGACCAATAAAAGTTGTTTATTGATTTTTAAAATTTTGAGTTTTCAACCGCTAGATCTGGTTACCACATGTGCAGCACCCTGTGATCTAATGCATCACAACTACCTATAATGGTTTATACATCTATAAAATTTGAGGCCTTCTTAAATTTTGTTGCTGTAAGTTAATAGTCAAGAATATCAATAATGGAGAATTTAATTTCTTTTAACACAGATTATAATTTTTTAAAAAATTATTTCACCTCAAGCAAGGTGGGAATGTCTCTAGTACATGGGGGAGGGGGGGTTACAGGGAGCAAAAAGTGATAGAACAGACTGAAGGAATAGCACTGCTATCTCCAGAGTCTTACATGCTGTTAAGATGCCACTATTGTCGAGGTCTGTGGGCAAATATTTTATGGCTGTATTTTTGCATGATGTATGATAAAACTGAAATTGTTTTAATCATTTTACAAAGGTCATTGTAATGTAGGACTGTTTGCTAAACTACTGAAGCAAGTAGGTATTTAACCACACACTTAGTCAAAAGGAATATGATACAAGGTGAGTAGAAGTCCCATGCATACATGAGATAAGAGACAAAAGATTGCTCTGTTTTTATGGCATTTCTTCACTAGGTTAATTTTAGCCCACTCACTTTTAATAACTAGTGAAACAAGTAAGCATCCAGATTGCCAATTCCCAGCATTGACAATGAGAAAAAAATGCATAGCCTACCTGGCAAGTTTGAGTGAATGGATGGTAGAACAGGTTTTGGGAGAGATTGCATAAAGACAAAAATTATTAAGAACTACAAAGAACAGAAAATTAATTGTGGAGAGCCATGATAACCAACGTTCTTAAGACACATGACATAGAAGAAGCTTAATAAGACACATAGAGGGAAATGTTTTATGCTAGTCATTCAAGTAGGGAGAGCCTGCCTAGAAATTCAGCTTTTGAATTCTTAATATTCTATTTTGGGCTTTTTGTCAATTGAGAATACATAACTATTTCAGTTACAAGACAGATTACTGGTCAACATTTATCAATCACTTTTGTTTACTCTTGGTCTTGGGTATGACAGTAAACTGCCTTCTGCAGCAAAGCCTCTGATTAGGAAGTTGTGAGGAGCATGAAACCACTTCTTAATTGCTGTTGTTCCCAGGTCTACCCTGATCTGGAGTGGTGGCACCTGTTAGGGGCCCCAACTAGTAATTTGCTATCAATAATTTATTTTTATTAGTATTTCTTTCATCTTATTTCTGTTGCTTTTTATAGCAGAGCTTAAATCACTGTTCTATGACAGTTAAATAAGCAAGTCAGTTAAGTGCCATACGTGATACACGTTTAAGTGATCATGTCTCAAAAGAGACATGACTGACTGGGCAGAAGATTATCCCACAATAGGCTGCCATTACTTTTTGTGGTAGACTAGTTGCCAGCCAAGGCTATAGAACCCAATCTGTCCTGTTATTTAATCCTTAACTGGGGGGAAGAGACAGATTAATACCTTTCCCAAGGGTATTTGCGTATAAGTGAATGCAAGGAATTCAACTGGAATTCAAACTTGGCTCCCCAATTTCTCGTTCCAAGCCGATATCCACTGCCCCACAACGCACATAGACAGATCAGAAATAAAGAATAAATACCCAAGACTAATTGTCCCACCTTATTCTTGAAATCCTGTCATTGTATTTTGTGATTGTAGTTGTATTGTGACTTCATGCCCAATCTTCAAATGAATAATAATGGCTGTGGTCATTTCACACAATATTAAAAGATTCAGTTGAATATAAAAAAAATTAATTTTTTCAACAGTTGACTTCCACTTAACATACAAATTTGGTCTGCGTTGCATAGTAATTTCTCCCTACATACAGAATTTGATACCTGATATAAATTTAACAGGATAAAGAGGTAATCATTTTTTCTGAGATGGGTGGGATTAATTGTTAGGGCACCTTCCGTATTTACACTAATATGGACTCTTCCTAAGACTATATATAGTAGTAGTCATTAGTGGACTACATACCATTAACAGAGTTAGTGTATCCCAGCGATCTAGTCCTGAGGGTAATATTGCATGTCTCATGTCTCATATTATCTCATAGTCGACTAACGTATTGTACGACGTTCTACTAACCCTTTCTGTATATATTCCTCTTCAATATATTGCGTTTTCTACTGTATTACCCTGCATTGTGTATTTATTGGATCTAACCCCAGATTCACAACAGTGGCGATGAAGATTGTGAACAGTCATGCGGAAAAAAAATACGTTCTTAAGTCAGTCGCCGCTGCCACAACAGTGGCGACGAAGATTCAAACAGTTCATGTGGAGGAAAAAATATGTTCTCAAGTCAGTCACCACCACAACAGTGGTGACAAGGTTCCGAACAGGAAAAAAAAGAACTTATGGGAAAAACAGCAGTCATGAGAAAAGATTCAAATAGAACTATACATATGGTCGACCACAAACAGTGACAAGAAATTACCGATCACTGCAGTAGCGGAAAAAAGAATCCTACTATGACTGTAATGAGTTTTACAAGGAGAAAAAATATGATAAACAAAATTAATACCCAGAGGAAAAACAGTAAAAAAATTTTCCCTCTCCGGTAAAATGGAAGATTTTAAAGCAATGATAGTAGAATTGGTGAAACTCCAGATGAGCCAATAAGAACAAAATGTAAAAATACAGCTCAAATTCTAAAAAACCTCAATGGAGCAACAACTTAATGAGAAGAAACAAATACAAGAGCAGCAGCAAAAAATGCAGTTCGAATTTTTACAAAAACAGCTGGAATTACAACAGAAAGTTAACAAGAGAAACAATGAACAACAGCAAAAGACACAAGAATTAATCCAACACGCTATACTGGCAAAGGGTCGAAATGAAGAAAATGAAAACACATTCACACAAAATACAATTTGGAACTCAATTGAAAACTTTAATTATGACCCGGATGAGGAAAAAAACCTTTGCTCTATATCATAGATGGCACCAGGACTTTTATGAAGTCGATTGTAGCAGCTGGTCGGATGAGAAGAAAGTATGTTTATTCCTTGTGAAGGAGTAAACGTACTTTAAACTGGGAACTCACGAACACAACAAATTCATGGATTACATACTGCCAAAGAAAATGTGTGAGTTAAAATTTGCTGAAGCTATACAACTATTAACAGAATTGTTTAGCCCAAAGACATCTCTATTCCATAAGAGATGGAAATGTTTAAATTTACGTAAAAAGGATGACGAAGACTACACCATTTTCACATCAGTGGTGAATAAACTATGTGATGAATTTAGACTAGCAGAACTTACGGCAGATAATTTCAAATGCTTAGTCTTTGTACAAGGTTTGACTGCAAATAAAGATGCGGAAATGAGAAGGAGAATTTTAACAAAATCAGAAAATGAGCAAAATCTAACTCCACAAAAATTAGCTGAATATTGCCAGTAGTGCATAAGCATAAAAAATGATTCAAGGAACATTGAAGAAGCTGGAGTAGCTAACATAAAAAAAAATGACAAAATCAAGGAAAAACTGGCATTCGCCTACTAGATCGTTTGGAAGATCAGAGAAGAAACCAACTCCAAGCTCTTGTTATAGATGTGGTGAATACCATTGGTATCAGGATTGCCCTGTTAAATTTAAAACATGTTGAAACTGTCACAAAAAGGGACATAAAGCCTCTAAATGCAGAATCAGTAGAGTGAAAGTAACAAGGACCGAGGAAGACGAAGGTACTAACATTCAAAAGTACTTACAAATCAAAATGTTAAACAAAACTGTAAACATGCAGTTAGACTCCAGATCTGACATTTCAATAATTAGCTTCCCAACATGGAGATGTCTGAATAAACCTACTCTATTAAGAACAAAAAAAAATGGTGAGATCAGTCATGGGAAAGAAAATTAATTTTGAAGGAGAAGTGATTTTGAATGTAATATTCAATGGAGTTACAAAAAGTTTAAAAATGTACATATTAAAAAATACCAACAACTTGTTTGGAACTGACTGGATGCAAAGATTTAACCTTTGGGACTTACCAATTAGCTCATATTGTAAAAAAAATTGAAAGCCTCACTACAGAAACCGAAAACATAAAGTCAGAATTAAAAAAGACCTTCCCTGAAGTATTCTCGGATGGGTTAGACAGATGCAAAAAAATGTAGGTGAAAATACTGTTAAAGGAAAATGCTTAACCAGTATTTAGGGGAAAAAAAATGTGCTTTTTGCTGCACTAGAAAAAATAAACAGCGAACTGGACAGATTAACCAGCTCAGGAATTATATCCAAAGTGGAATACAACCATTGGGCAGCACCTGCCGTTTACATAAAAAAAAAGTCTGGGGAAATACGCGTATGCATGGATTTCTTAACAGGTTTGAATGAGGCAGTAAAGGATTACCATTACCCACTTCCGAGTCCGGAAGAAGTATTTACAAAATTAAATGAAGGCAGATATTTCTCCAAAATAGACCTGAGCGAGACATATCTACAGATTCCTGTAGGCAAAGAAAACTTGAAGCTCTTATGCATCAACACACATAGAGGTCTATACAGATATGAAAGATTAGCGTTTGGCGTAAAAGTAGTCACCGCTATTTTTCAGCAAGTCATGGATACGATGTTGGCGGAATTTGATTTCGCTATAGCTTATCTTGATAACATTTTAATAAAAAGTGAAACAATTGAGCAGCACACTCAACATATAAAAAAGGTTTTTGAACAAATTTGTAATTACGGGTTTAAGGTCAAAGAGGAAAAGCACAATTTCTTCTTGGAAAAGATTAAATACTTAAATCATTAAAAGAAATCAAATATGAAGCTTGAGATGATGAATTTATAAAAGGGACGAAAGCAAAAATTGCTGAAAAAGACCAAAATATTGCTGAAAGCTTCTCCATATGCGATAATGTACGACTGTACAGTGATAGGGTAGTCGTGCCAAAAATTTTACAGAAAAGAATATTAAAAGATTTCCATACAGGACATCCTGGTAGGAACCAAATGAAGAGCTTAATGAGGAGTTACGTTTATTGGCCGAAAATGGATACAGATATTGTGAACATGGTGGATAAATGCAAGGGCTGCGCCCTAGCAGCTAAATCACTGCCAATAACACACAAACCTTGGCCGAAAACAGATCAACCCTGGTCAAGAATCCATATTGACTATGCTGGTCTTATTGATGAACTATACTATTTGGTAGTTGTGGATAGTTATTCGAAGTGGCCTAAAGTGTTTCAATGCAAGAGACCAATGACAAGAAACACAATAAACCATTTTCGCTCATTTTGGTGTTGTTGAGTGACAGTGGGACTCAATTCACTTCTGAAGAATTTAAAGAATTCTGCCTGACATTTCAGGTAGAACATATTAAAACCCCTCAATATCATCCATGGTCAAATGGCCTAGCAGAGCTCTTTGTAGACACCCTAAAGAGAGCTCTAAAAAAGTGTCAGGTATGCAAATGAGAAAGGCTCTCCAACAGTTTTTACAGGTGTACAGAATAACACCAAATAAATCAGCACCATCGACACTGTCACCCGCCGAATTGATGTTTGCACAGAAAGTGAGGTCGGTGTTCAATGAATTAATTCCAAATCAAAAAGAACATGTACCAGCAATCATCACACCAAAGTGAACCTTTAGTCAAAATGAAAAAGTTTATTTTAAAAATTATGGAAATAATATGTCATTCTGGGAACCAGGCGTCATCAAAAGACGGATTGGAAATATGATCTATATGATCGATGGACCTACGTTTGCCCACAGGTGGCATATAAATCAAATAAGAAAAAGGCTAACCCTCTCTGTATATATTCCTTTTCAATATATTGCGTTTTCTACCGTATTACTCTGCGTTGTGTATTTATTGGATCTAACCCCAGATCCACAACAGTAATCATTATTTACATTTGGACTAATGTCCTCATCTTTGTCTTACAATGATTTTAATATTTTGGTTGTTGTGCTCTCTGACCTTCATCATGCTTGTTGATCTGGTAGCTTTCAGGTATTTTTAAACCCTTTATTTAATCTATGAGAGTAGGTTGTTCATGTATAGAGATGTCTTGTCTTGTTCTTGTTTGTACTGCTCAGTTAGTGCTCACTTATTTCTACAGAATCTGAGTTTATACTTCTTGGCTCAGGGATTGTCTACATAATTAATATGCTTCTAAATTCACGAACTGATACTTCAATTCACTTGGCTATTATCACATGATGAAAGCAGGGTAGTACAATGGCCGAAACAGGGTAACAAGAAAAACTAAGACCAGGAAAATGAATGTAAATATCTAAGCTCTCTGTTCATTCTTAGTTAAACTACAGGGTCCAAGTCTTCTATTTGAGAGGTGGGGAGGGAGAGAAAGTTACATTGCTCTCTTTGACTTAAACTACTTAAAACTCTAAACTTTTAAAAACAAGCCGCTCCAATAATACGGTAATAAACATTCCTTCACTGTACTGCTGCATAGCAAGCAATTCCGTTATTCCAATACATGGACTAGATTTGAATCTGACATAGTAATTCACTCAGCCGAAAATTGTTTTGAATTCTGTAACATCTGTTGGGTCTTGTTTCATAACTCTCACTTTTTCATGCACAGTTATTTTTTAACTCTTTTGTCAAAGTTTTGTGGATGTCCGTTGTGGTGTATATCAGCTCAGAATGAGAAATCAGAGAGCTGAGTTCCAATTCCAGTTGAATTCGTTGCATTCACTTATGCGCAAATACTACTGGGAAAGGTATTAATTCATTTTTCTGCCTCCAGCTATGGATTAAATAACAGGACAGAATGGGTTCTATAGTCTTGGTTGGCAACAAGTCTACCACAGAAAGTAATGGCAACCTACTGTGGGATAATCTTCTGCTCAGTCAGTCATGTCTCGAAAGAGACATGATTGCTTAAGTGTGTATCACATCTGGCACTTAACTGACTGATTAATGTTGAAGGTAAGTTATCTTCCATTGCATAAATTTACACATGTTCAAACTCAATCTCACTTTTCGTATTTGGTTAAAAACTATACAGAAGGTTCTTTTATTTTGTATCATTCCGTCTTGACAAAATAATTCCATCAAGGTATGCAGGTAAATGCTTATACAATAATGTTCATTATTTGTTGGGATATCATTAGTGCATCTGGAATCTAGAAGAGTAGTTGTTTGCATAAACACAATCTATGATAGATATTGATTGTAGTGTGATATTTTGATGCAGCATCAAGTAGTTCTTGCAAACTGGCATAATTGAAATGCAATTAAGTGAACATTTGTTCACTGAACAGAGATGGAATAATTCATCAATAAAGAGTATAGTTCCAGTTTATTTGTTTTGATTGATAGTTATAGAGTTGCTATGCAAGAAAGAGATATTCCCCCATTATAGGCATTATTATATACATGGTATATAACACTTTAATACATGGACAGAACAGAACAGCTGAAAGAAAGAAATGACAAACAGAGATTGTTTATATCAATGTATACATACTTATCACAAATCTGTACCACGCAGAGAAATTATAACATATATACAACAGACAGTGTAAAGGGTTCAAAAAGAAGGAGGGTTTTACTTGTAATATTTACCAACATGCAGCTTGGTTGTGTCTTCTACGTATCTGGTAAGACCGTGTTGTTTTCTCTGTATGTCCTACTACTTTGGGCTTGTTACATTTGTTTTTGCAACTTATATAGTAACTTGTGTTGACAGGCACATCTTGACTTATAGAGTGTGTAACAGGATCTATTGAAAGTTAGATAGTTGTGATAGTTGTGTTCCTTTACATGTTTTATCAGTAAAAGCCAAAATGGATGAATAAACAAGTTGTATTAACACGGGTGTCTGAGGTAAATTAATAAAACCTAAATACAAAATATATCGTTGATGGCAGCAATGAGCAATATGCAGTGAAACAACCACACTTAAGAATTAAGTATGAACACAAATACCACAAAAGTGAGTACGTCATGATAATTATGTGAAGTTTGCTTTCTTATTTTAAAAGTAAAAGAAGCCCCCCAAAAATGATAAAATGGTGGCTTTAAGTATCCCATTGCCAACATTAGACTAGTCGAATGAAAATGAACATGAAGCTTTTAGTGAATGGGTCAATTTTATGTCTTCATATTTTATTTTCAACAACACAGAGGAAAAAATAAAACATTACAATTGACTAAGCACAGGAGAAAAGGGTTGGGAAATAATAAAAATAAATGTACAGCTAACAACAAAGCAAAAATCTCTTTTTTATCAGAAAATATATTCAAAATTTTTGAGACCCACATCATACAAAAACCAAACAAATAAGTTGGCTGATTAGAGTTTACTTTAATTCAACAGAAGAAAGAAACAGTTGATGAGTATTTAGGTTACTGCAGACAAAAGCAGAAAGGATGTGATTTTGGAATGAACAAAGAAGAAAGAATCCTGGAAAAATTAAAAATGGACTGGAATATGCAAATGAAAAAGAAACCTTATAAATAACACATCACTCAATAAGTCCTAGGCCTGACAAATAGATGGCACCACTAATAAAAAACCCATATAATTTTTATGAAGTACTAAGCTTTAAATGGCATGTGACAAAATTTGAGCCTAATTCGATTATTAGTTTTCAAATTACAGTTATTTAAATGAACCTACTGTTGCAAATTTTCAAAACAATAGAAAAATCTGAATTTGTGTTGATAAAGCATTGCTTTCTGATGAGAAAAAGTACTGTTCAAGCAAAGCAATGGCTTAATAAGTGTTATTCAGACTCTGCTCCATTGGAAACCACAGTTAAGAGTTAGTATGTTACTTTAAACATGGTTGTACAGACACAAATGATGCTAAATGCTCAGGTCACCCAAAATCAGCAGTTGTCCCAGAAATTACTAAAAAAGTTCACCAACTGGTTTTGACTGATCATAAAATGACGTTGCTCACAGTTGATCAAAAGCAACAATGCATTGATGATACAGAGCGTTGTTTGCAACTGTTCAATGCAACAAGAAGGAGTTTTTGTGTAAATATGTGACAATGGATGAAACATGGATTCACCACTTCACTCTGGAATCAAGTTGGCAGTCAGCTGGTTAGACAGCAGCAAATGAAAGCTGTTCAAAGTGACCAAAGATGCAAGTATCAGCAGGCCTCTGTATTTTGGGATACTCAAGTTATTTTGTTCATCGATTATCTTGAGAAAGAAAGAACCATCAATAGCAAATGTTATATATCATTATTGGTGCATTTGAAGGAATAAATCTCCAAAAAATTGCCACAAATAAAGAAGAAAAAGTGATCCTTCACCAAGAAAATGCACTGTGTCACAAGTCGATTGCAACGACGGCAAATCTACATGAATTGCACTTTGAATTGCTTCTGCATTCACCTTGTTCTTGAGATTTGGCCCCCAGCAACTACTGACGGTTTGCAGACCTCAAAAGAATGCCCCAGGGATTGAGATTTGGCTTCAATGAAGAAGTTGACATTGGAAACTGATGCATGTTTTGAGGTCAAAGACAAATCATTTTATAAAAAAAGGCATCAAATTGTTAGAAAAGCATTGGAATCAGTGTATCACCCTAGAAGGAGATTATGTTGATGAATAAAGTTTGAATTTCGCCCAAGATTTATTGAGTTATGTGTTAAACCAAATTTTACATTGAAAATAGTTATAAAAATCACAAGAGTATATGAAGCTACAACAAAACACAATGCACATTACAAGGATGCCACTGATGCCTTTGATGTAACCACTCAGTTAAATGCTCATTTCCTGTGTCTTCTTCTTTGTGGTCTGGCTTTACAAAATGTTCTTGAAGAAGAAGTAGTAATAGAGAAAGCAGCATGAGGGAGAGGATGAGAGGGTAAACCAGTAGTATCTGTGTGACCTGTGTTGAGGAAAGTACTGAAATAGAGTAGATGAAATTACTCGTACTTATACTTTTTTGGGAGTCAAAAGAGGATCACTTTCAAATATGTATATTTTTTTGTTCTCTGGTTAATATATGTATATTTATTTTAAATTGTTTTTTAACCTGAAGATCTGTGTCAATCCTCATGTGCAGAAATGCAAATATATCATTCTGTTTTAAGTCGTTGAAGAGATAACATCCTGTTCATCACACATTTAACAAACTTCCTGTAGTTATATAAAATTAATGTTATTTGTTAATATTGTAATTATAAACAATTAATGTTATTTGTCTGTTCCTACTGAATTTTATTTTTCCATGAAAATTGTGAGATTATTCTAAATGGCTGAATTGTAAGCAGTTCCTCAACAACATTCTAAGTTATTGTATCAAATCCCAACACTCTAAATTTTGACTTTTAACAAAACCCCGAGTAGAAGGATTCCTACATAATTGTTTCTGTGAATTGTTACTTTTTTGTTTTAGGAAATTTGCATATGTCCACATTTTATATACTATTTCTATCAATAAATATTCCTTAAATTAGACCATACCTTTAACAACTTCCCACGATTACATTTGGGGTTATGTTTGGTGTTGATTGCACCAATCTTTGAGTCTATCATAAAAATGGTCACAGACTCCATTACTGGTGCTAATCTGGAGATGAACATTGTTTTGATTGATAGCAGGCAGCAATGAATTTGGTGAAATTAAATATTGAATTAAGTCTAGTTAGTCAACCTAATTGCTGTTTTCAATGTTGAACTCATTGATCTTGTTAAACAGTGCCATTTGTTTTGCTTTTTGTAAGAACACTTACTACATGTTCCCTAGTCAATAACTTAAAGCAGGGGAAGATAATTAAATCGGTTAAAAAAAGGGACCCACTCATCCATCATGCTGGAATTTTCTTGGGGTTTTGATTTCTAATTCTTGTTGTTAGTTTATGTAGTAACTTCACACAATAGACAAAAATATTTATTTAGTTAGTTAATGGTAGTAATTTTAACATATACTTTCTTTCTGTCCTTGTCAAAAGTTCCTGATCTTTGTTGCCAACTCAGGAAGTAATATTAATCTAAACTAAGTGCAGTGGTAAATCTTATTATGCAGAAGTAAGGAAGTTGATATAATTTGATTTATTAGTTTTTACATTTTATGCTTACCAGTTTTAAACAAATACTATTAGGACGTTGAATAAGTTTTCATTGTTTTCTAACAGATGGTGTTCCCAGAACAGCGCGCATGTAGTTTCAGATGGTAACACATCTATAAGGAAGTACTGTAAACAACTTTGTTTTTCATAGCTTTAAACATGTTGGATTTTGTGCCAAAAAATGTATTTGCAGGAATTTTACTGCACTACGTTATTCAAAAGAAATCTGCAGCTGAAGCACATAGAATTCTTGTTAAGACTTATGATGACAATGCTCTGTCAGAAACATCTAAAAATTGATTAGATTCTTCAAAAATAATGATTTTGATGTTGAAGATAAAGAATGCTCAGCCACACCAATAAAGTTTGAATAAAAAGAATTGGAGACATTACTTCATGAAGATTCATGTCAGGCACAAGCTGAACTTGCAGTAGTTGATCACAGAACAGTTTCAAAATGTTTGAAAGCATTAGGAATAACTCGCAGTATAGCCTGGCGTTGCTTGGGTATAATGAAAGCTTTAAAACTAATCCATGGTCCTGGAGCTCAGACTCTTTGGACGCTGGCACGAAAGACTAAAAAGCAATAGTTGTTTCCAGTTAAAGCAAAACCGTAGACTGAAAGAAAAATGAATGGATGTAAGTCAAATTTTGATTTCCTGGTATCGATATCAAATTTTCTGCACTCTTGTAAGAACTGCAACCTTGAAACTTCTGAATATTGTTTCTTATGTCTTTGTCTATGAGTGTATCAAATTTGATTAAAATCGGACCACTCCTTCTATAACCTGATTTTTTTTGATTATCGATTTTCAATATTTATCGGGGGTACCTCGACACAAAACCTAGCTAAGAACACTTGCAGATGCTTATAGTACAACTGTGTAAATTTTAAAGAAAATTGGTTTAGCCATTTCGGAGTCTATAGGTAATGGACACACACACATACAGACAAAGTTCCATTTATAAATAAGTTTTTATTCAAAATCAAGGACATTTTGTACCGTACAAGTTGAAGCTGAGCAATGTTGAATGGTGTCTTGTCACATGTGAACAGCTGATTCAATGGCAGAAAAGAAAAAGTTTTTGCATTGTATCATGACCAGTGATGAAAAACTGACCTAAACCATCACGGGAAATTGCTATCAAATATAATTGAAGAAAAAACGCTTGCTATATAAGCAGAGACATGACAAAGTAATTTTGCAACCTGACAACGCTATGCCACATGTTGCAAAACATGTGAAAACCTACTTGAAAACACTTAAATGGGTAGTACTACCCCACTCTCCATATTCACTAGACATTACTTAGTCCACTTATCACTTGTTACGATTGATGGCTGAACAGCACTTTCATTCTTATGAAGATGCCAAAAAACAGGTTGATTTGCGGTTAGCCTCAAAAGAAGTAATTTTTTTGACTTTAAATTTAAATGCTGCCAAAAAGATGGGCAAAGTAGTAGCTTGTGATAGACAATACTTTCAGTGACATGTTTCTTACAAATTTTTGTAAATAAAACATTACTTTTCATGAAATAATTGGTGCCTGTATAGTAGATGGCCTACAAAATTCTGTCACTGGTATAATATGTGGTCTGTAGGGACCTCGATTATGTTTATCAAATTGGCCTTTTGCGAAACATAACCAAATTCTCCACAATTTAAAGTTACTGGAAAGTTGGAAGAATAAAACTGTCCAGAATAATGTAATTTCAAATTGTATGTATGAAATGATTAAACTGTGAACTTCTAAGAGGAAGAGTAGTAAAGAGTTTAAAGAATTAAGAGTTCATTTGTTTTAGCGAAATGTGATTTGTGCAGATAAAAAAATAAGTTTATGTTTTCACTGTATCAACAAATAGTCATAAAGTCTTTGTTCCTCTCTTTCTACTGTGGATGGTGAGTAGATATAGAGGAAGGAGAGATAAAGAAAGCAGCACAAGAGAGAAAGATGAAAGGGTGGGTATAAAAATTGCCAGGTGAGGTGCCTGGATGGTTTATAATTTCTGTTACATCGTGGCTGGTGTTGACTCTGTTCTTTGCTTCCTTGTCTTTCTGACTGACCAGCCGAGAAAGTGAATATGTAGCCAACTCAATCACAAGATTGGCTTCCAGCACAAGCTTATTTTTGGGCAGCTAGTAATATGCCCATTGAAAGTTCAATCTGTTATTTTCTGTGAGTTTGTAAATTGCTCTCCTTTCATTGGTTATTGAATATTTCACATAGGCTCATGAAATTTGCTTTGATCTTTTTCCTTCAATAATCATTCCTTCAGTCAATAAAATTATTTCAGTCAATTCTTTTTGTCTATTGGTCAAAATAGATTTTCTCACTGGCTTGTGAATTTGAAAACTGAAAAAGAGAGCTACTTTTATTCATCACAGGTCTACCTTAAAAAGGGTATTATACGGAAGTATTGTAACTGTCTGGTAAGGATTAGGGAAAATAATTAGTTTCAATAAATAGTCAAATACTTATACCTATAAATATACATTTACTGAGGTAGGATACATTCAAACCAGGTAGGCCACACCAGAATCAAAGAGGTAGGCCACACCAGAATCAAAGAGGTAATAATCATTGGTAATAACCAAATAATCATTCCAATCAATTTGAATTCAGTTTGAAATACAGAAAAATATTTTACTTATTGGAAATATTAAATTTCATCTTTTAGCCTGAAATTAAAACTAAAATAAAAGCTTCACTAAAATAAAAGATTTTTCATTTTAAAAATGTTTATTTTTAAACATTAGTTATCACATTTAAAAAAAAAAAACCTTCATTTATAAGTAAGTTTCTTATCAGCTCAGAATGAGAAATCGGAGAGCAGAGTTCAAATTATAGTTGAATTTGTTGCATTCACTTACTGTTATGATGCTACCTATGCTTTTTCCAAAATTTATGGTAATTGCCTTTAAAGGCTTTAAAAATTATCTGAGGTATGTATTAAAAAAATAAAAGCTGGGATGTATTTATCTAGGGACACAAATGTTCACTACACAACTGTTCTAGAACCATCAAATGCAACACATAGCAGGGAGCTTTTACATTGTAAAATATTTAACAAGTGTTTTATTTTTTTTTAATGCTTTGTAAATATGGGTATTAAAATTTCTTTGGAGAAAATGAATTTTTGGGGTGAATACTAAATGAAAAATACAGAATAAATGCAATGTTGTGGTGAAAGAATCTGAATAAAAATGAAATATAAAATATATAAACAAAAATTAAAAAAGAATTCAAATAAGTGTAACACATTTGTGCTTTTCTTTACTATCTGGCCCTTGTCAAGAAAAGAATCATGTTGTGTTGAGGAGATGTGCAAGATGATTTCATTGAGTGCGTGGTGTGATAAGGTGGAAATATTGTTCTCTATGACCTTGTACGCCCAAGTTGAAAAGCTTCAATGAAGTAGCCTTCACTTGGCTTGTTATTTGAGGTGTGTTCTGGGACAGCAAAAGCTCCTTCATGGCGAGACTAATTGTTTTGCTATGAATCATTTTTGCTGATATTTTTTTGCCTATCAAGCACTCCTTTCACTATGGTTGTCTGCTTTCTTTGAAGTTTGATTGAAGGCTACATTATACACAAAATATTTACCTTGCTTCCGTTCATTCAACTGTTAAAAAGAGTGAAGGAAATTAACAAGTGTCATTGTGTAACTTATAGACAATAGAGTAGTTTTTAAACTGAAATTAAAAAATTGATGTAAATTCTGTGTTTTCAAGAAAGTACAAAATCCTGGTTAATACATCCTAATTTTGCGTTAAAATTTTGGAAATAACTATAAAAAGATAAACATATCTCTCTAAATTTGTAGAATTGTTTTTTTTTTTTGCTTTTTGTTTCTGTCTTTTCATTGTCATTGACTTAGGTTTTTCCTGAAACCACCCATGGTCATACACATGTGGAAGTCAAAACACTTGATCTTTCAACCAACTCGACTTCTTAAATAGCCACAAATCAGTTCCAGATTCAACCAAACATTTGAAATTTATGTAGGTGTAACTTATTTTCATTGGTTAAAAGATTTATCTCTTTAAACTACATCTGTTCACAAACTTTATTTTAGTGAGTTTTCAGACAATAAGATTTGGGTCTCTTTATTTCTTAGAATTTTTTTTACAAATTTGAAAACCAAATTATATACATATCTGTTTTATAAACAACCATACTTCATTTTGGCAATTCTTTTACACACCAAATTTTATTCCAGCCATTTTTTTTAGTAATGTTCTTCTATTAATACATGTTTTTTAAAACACTTCACTCAAAAGAAAGTGTAATAAACAAACCTAGTCTATTATATTGTTTTTTTATTTTTTTATTTTTTAATCATCTCACCCCAAGCAAGGCATTCCACTGCCACTATTGCGCATGGGGCTACATAGGGGAAGGTAAAGAGAAGGAATGGTTAGACATAGGGAATGTCAGGAGGAAGGTGACAGATGAATAAGGATAGCGAGGATGAGGGTTGGGAAGAGTGCTTGATAGAATGGGAGCAGGTTAGTGTGTTAGGAGGTATTATTATTATTTACACTTTAATTATTTTTATATAATTTTATCTTTTCTTTTTATAAATTTTTATACTTTTTTCTGTAAATATTTTTTACAACACTTCAAATCAATAGGGAAATTTTTCTGAATTGTAAAATATGAATCACACAATTTGTGAATGAGGCTTTTCATGCTGTGAAAGGTATAGTCATTTGTTGTTACCCAAAGGTTGCTGCCAGACTACAGAAAAGGAAAATACCATCCACAATTTTAAGAAACAGATAAATACTGTGAGAAACAAAGAAAATGGTACTGAACTGTTATGTAATATCAATCCTCCTATATAGCAGTGAATGCTAGACAATTTTCTCACAGATGAAGAAGAGATTTGAAGCAACAGAAATGTGGTTATACAGAAGGGTGCTGAGAATACCATGGACTGAATATGTAAGCAATGACAAAGTTTTTTAGAAAATAGAATAAAAAGGACACACATACTTGTAGAACCCTGTTAACAATTATAGGTAGAAAAATCAATAGATTCAAGTTGTATCACTAAAATCTTAATTCTGTGCAAAAGTAAGATCACACTCAGTTTTGTGCAAAATGAAGCTCATGAACTTCAAATTCTAATTCCCATATTAGCATTTATTAACCAATCAGCAACATTGTCTCTAATGCCATTCAAGTTTTCAAAAAGCTGGCAAACTTTAATGTTTGTTACAGAAAATTGAAAGCTCACAGCCAGAAAATCATTAACAATATTTTCCCTCCTAAAAATCAAAATAAAAAATTTGAAAATTTTTTTATTAATTAATAAAACTTTTGAGTTTAGTAAATATAACTTTTAACTTACTGTGATCAAATTTTTTCTTATAAAATAAACTCACAAAGTTGTGAAAAATTCATCAGAATAGATCTAAGGCAGGCATATCTAGAATTGATGCTTGATGAAGAATCAAAGTAACTGGCAACCATAAACACCCACAAAGAATTATATCAATATAATCTTCTAGTTTATGGCATCACAGCAGCACCTGCAATATGGCAAAAGATTATGGACAAAATTTTACAAGGTTTAGAAGGTATAGTTTGTAAACCAGATGATATGTTAATTACTGGCAAATCTGACAAATTAAAACCTCCAAAAACGTTCATTCTTGCCTTCAAAAATTTGGTCTCAAGGTAAATTTGAATAAGTGCTTCTTTTTTTAAGGACTCTGTGATCTTCTGTGGAATAACAATTTCCAAAAATGAGTTCCACAAAATTAAAGATGTGATGAATGCTCCAGCCTCAAGTGACAAGACAACTATGGCCTGTAAATTTTTACCACAAATAATTTCAAAGCATTGCCCATGTTGCAAAATCAGTCTATGATCTATAAAGGGACATTACTTTATGTGGTCTGGAGAATGGGATAAGGCATTCAACAGAATCAAGGGGATGATCGCATCAGACATGTTCTTGATATATTGGGAGGTTTGATCCCGACCTCTCAATACGATGCAAGTCTATATGGCATTATTTCTGTCTTGTCATATATCATCAATAGAAAAGAAAGATTTGTTGGTGTATGCATTCTGCACCCAGTTATTTCCAAATCAACAAGGAAGCCCTCACAATAGTATAGTCAGTGAAAAAGTTTTTGAATGATTTGTGCAACAACAAATTTATACTTATTACAAACCACAATCCACTCAAATTTATCTTTGGTTGAAAGAAGGGCATTTCATCAATGTCTACAGCAAGATTAGCAAGATTACAAAGATATGCTGTTTTTCTCATGGGTTTTGATTACAATATCGATTTTGTAGTGCTAAATGCAATGCAAATGCAGATGGCTTATCATGTCTGCCACTACCAGAATCAAGCAGAGACCTAACTGAGGAAGGTAACACACTTTTTTATAAAGAATTAATGAACTAATGTCCAATTAGATCAACCACATTTGCCAGGGCATCAATAACTTATTCAACCCTATCCTATGTAATTTATTTTGTCCAAAATAACTGGCCAAAAATACAATGTGCCAGAAAGATTTCATACCTTTCATCAGAAATATGAACTTTCTATTCATACACAACTGTTTATTGTGAGGAAGCAGGTTAGTTATACCAGATAAACTACATGTCATGCAAGAATTGTATGAAGACCATCTTAGGACTGTCAAAATGAAAGGATTCACCAGAGGAATCTTTTGGTGGCCTAATCTTGACAAGGACATCAAAGCAGCTGCAAAGACATGTGTGATGAACTCCATCACTCAATTCGACCAACCAAAGGCTTCACTACATCCTTGGCAGTGGTCTGAAAGGCCTTGGTAGAGTGTACATATGGACTATACAGATTCTTTCCAGAGAGCAATGTTACTTGTAACAGGATATCTATTCAAAATGGAGAGAGGTAATTCCTACATCTAATACTACAGCGAGTACAACTATGGATATCCTTATGACAATATTTGTAAGATATGATATCCCAGAATTATTATTTCAGGTACAAACATTCACATCTGATGTGTTTAAATGCTTTATTACATGTAAAAGTATTAGACACATAAAAAGCACCTCATACTATTCTGCAACCAATGAATTAACAGAACAAATGGTGCAATATCTGAAATCAGCAAAATATGAACTTGGCACCACCCATACAAAGCTCTCTAAATGCCTAATTTCTTATAAAAATTCACCCCCACACTACCACAGGAGAGTCACTAGCAACACTCATGTTTGGTTGGAAACTACAAAGAAAGTTAGAAATGCTATAACCCAATATGAAAACCACTGTGTCAGCAAATCAGAGCGAACAGATTTCTTCCCACTCTCTGTCAAATCCACCATCACTAAAGGAGCCTGACACTGTCTTTGTTCGTGATTACTGTGGACACCAACACTGGCAACATTCAAAGATCAGCTCCCAACAAGGTTCAAGATCATATACAGTAGAAGGTTTTGCTAACCCGCCTTCACATAGGCCATATCTACATCACGCACCATCATTTACTGGAGGGCACAGAATCCCCAATATGTACCAGATGTCAAAAAAGATTAAGTGTCAAACATATACTTTTAGATTGTACAAACTTAAATAGAGTGCGAAAGAAGTATTACCAAACAAGTAGTTTCAAAAAACTATTTATGGAAACAAGACCAAGCAGGATACTCAAATTCTTAAAAGAAATATAAATAAAATATTTTATTAATTTAAAATGTGTTAAATATATAAATTTGTTAAATATATGAATTTGTCTAAATATATGTCTGTTATATATATTAATTTGTTAAATATACAAACATCTTGAAATTGTTCTTAACTTTTTGTTCGATTTTTAATAATTCGATTCAGCATTAAATGACCAAAAACAAAATATGTTGATACGCTGTAAAACAAAACAAACAAACAAAACAAACATATACAGTAGAAATAATTCCTGGCAACCACTGGAAACAACACTCTGACCAACTGGTAACTACCTCCATGGCCGTATCTGACTACCAGGCACACCGGGCACATGTCTGGGCAATCATAGTGAAAATCCAGGCAAGGAAAAATGTCTTCATCAGAAATCAAACTAAACAATTCATGAAGAAAGAAAGAAAATGAAGAAAACATCCAAATGAATGCAGTAAAAATCTGTTTATTTATTAATTTTGGGAGAAAAGACTGGTTATACTCAGAAAGTCTGAACCCGATTTCCTGCTTTCGTTCACGTTCTGTGCCTAAATTCTATTGGAATAGCCAAAAAAATATGCAAAAATCATAGTTTCTGGAAACGGATGACACTGATGACGTCATCACATTGTCAACTAATAAATTCAGGCAATTTTCTCTGTGCCTGGTGTTTTTTAGCATCAGCTACGGCCCTGGGTGCCTCTATACTAATAGAAGAGTTAACTGCAACAATCCAGGCAAATCTATTGCTACTCTCAGCACCAAACTCCCTTGGTGATCAGTCAATAGTAGTCAAGCCTCCATCAGCAGAGTCAGTGCTTCCACTTCATAACACAACCACTTCCACTCCCAACTCATTCCACACAACCAACTATCACAAGGAGTGAAAGACTTAGCTAAAGACTTGAACATTTTAATGACTATGTATGAAGCTGAAAAAATAAAACATTTGCATAATTTTTTTCCCCAAAAATGGGAGGGTTATGAGATACACATAAACAGGAAGTTTTTGCCTCCTAGTATCAATCCTGTTTGCCCCATATTATTCTCCTCTACTTCCATAACGACATTCCCCCCCACCCGTGTTCCTTGTTTATTAAATGTCATTGATTGGATATATCCAATTCATCCTCCCCCAATATATCACATTCTCTTTAAACTATGGAAAAACCTGGTTATTGCATTAAACAGGGAAGATTAGTGGATACTGATACAGCATGTTAGTGGTTGCAGGGAGTAGGCAGTTTTTGTTCTTGGTCTGTCATTATGCGTATAGACACTCTGCTTTATAAAACCAACCCTGTATAACATTTCACGAGAAAAGGAAGGTGCATAAACCCCCCTCACGCATAGATAACTATTTTTCTTTTTCAATCTAATTCATGATAATTTGTAAAAAGCTTAAACATTTTTGATAAATCTCTGGTCAGAAGGAAAGACATTTAATGTCATTTGACTTAAAATACAATTGATTATTTTTAATTATTATTTGAATGTTTTTCTGACAAGATGACTTCATAAAAAAAATGTTGTCACAATTAATTTGAAATCTGTTTTATGACTTTTACCGGGCACACTTAGAAAAACAAGCAATTTTTCAATCACTTAAGGAAAAAGTCTTTTATCTTATCAGTACAACTGAATAATTTTCAGCTTATTGTTATTAGCCATTACCTAAATAGATTTGTCCATTCTGAAAACATAAGGAAAATGTTTCTTGAAAATTTTTTCTTAAAATAATATTTTTACTAAGATTTTCTAAAAACAAAAGGAAGTTTTAAAAAAATAATTTAATTTGTGAATAAGTCCTGAAAGTTATCAGATTTTCTAAATCAATGTGTTTTTCACCACAAAAAGTTGCTTAAATTCACCATACTAATTTATTGTTTGTTCTCTCTTTAATGCCAGAAAACAAGATTTTTTTACCAAAATTTTACCACATAGGCCATATCTACATCATGCACCATCATTTACTGGAGGGCACAGAATCCCCAATATGTACCAGATGTCAAAAAAGATTAAGTGTCAAACATATACTTTTAGAGTGTACAAACTTAAATAGAGTGCGAAAGAAGTATTACCAAACAAGTAGTTTCAAAAAACTATTTATGGAAACAAAACCAAGCAGGATACTTGAATTCTTAAAAGAAATTGGAATGTACTCAAAAATATGACTGGATAAATACTATCTCACACACATGTAGATATATGTATGTCTACCAACTTGCTATATATTCCAAAACTTAGTTCAACTGAAAGTTGCTTAAATTTACCATTCTAATTTATTGTTTGTTCTCTCTTTAATGCCAGAAAACAAGGTTTTTTACCAAAATTTTGAAGGTTCTAAAAATGATGAAAAAATAATTTTTGCTTAAAAAGTTCTTTGGTCTTTTTTAAATTATAACAGAATGATTTTGTCAATAAAACTCTATTGTTAGTAAGTTTGGGGCATCTTTTTATCATATACATAATTATTAGGCCACCCCAGTGTTTTAAAAAATGTATTACATACTATTTTTAGTATTTATTGCCAAGTGAATAATTGTAAAGAAAAATAGACTGGTTCTTTTGTTAATACTGCACAATAACATGTGCATTAAATGAATTTATAAATATTTAATCATTACCTATATTGCAGTTTCATCAATGAAAGAATGAAGAAAATTTAGGGTGATTCGGATTAGTTTGCTTCCTTGCCTTGTAAAATTTTGCAATAACAAAAGAAACATTCTATTTTCATTTGACAATAAATACTAAAAATAGTATGAAATACATCATTTCTTTTAAAAAACTGGGGTGGCCTAATAATTATGACCCGTAGTGTATATATATATATATATATATATATATATATATATTGTAGCGAATCTTTGGAGGTACATACGTAAATTCATTTTCATTTGTTTCTTTTTTGCTGCATAAGTTATAATTTATAAGTTTTAATTTTACAAAAATAAACACAAAATTACAGAACTTAAGGCCACGTAAGAATTAAAACAAAAACAATTGAAAACAAAAATAAAATGTAAGAAAAACAATCCAAAAATTTGAATGCTTTCAGCATTTAAAATAACATTTTTTTTTAAACAGTTAACTTAGCACATGAAGGAAATACGGTGTAGTTTTTCTTGAAAAATGTCACAAAAAAAATCTACTAACCTCTGAAGATAATATAAAATTCAGTTTTCGTTGTTTTATCAGAAAGTCTGAATTGACAAGAAATCAATGAAAAATGTCAGTATATATTCTATCCTTGTATAAGAATGAACCCAGATACTATGAAATAACTGCCAGTATAAGAGAGGAGTTTTTTCAAGCTCTTGAATTTACTAGAGCATAACATCCGTCAAGTTTACCATTGTGGGTGGATAAAATGTTGATATCAGTTAATAAAAAATTAAAAGTGAAAGCTTAATTCAACCGTATCATCTTAGACAAAAATATCTTCTATGACTGTAACTTTAACAGAAGTTATCACTTTAATAAAAGAATAAAAATTTAGCACAGGAATATTTCTAAGTGATATAAAAGGAGAAACTCTCTCTTATTTTAGTTGAGAATGGCACAAGGCTGAATAAATTGAGGGAAAGATCTGATATGATTGATTCATTTTCTACAGTTTATCAACCCTTTGCAGATTATTTAAAGCCAAAAAATATTTTTAGATTGTAAGAATTTTTTTTTTCTGGAGATAATGAGTTAGTGATACAAGTCTTACTAATTAACCCATAGCTGGGGAGAGAGGTGGATTCATACCTTTCACAAGGGTATTTGCATTTAATGAATATAATAAAGTCAACTGGAACTGGAATACTGCTCTCTGATTAACAATTTTGAGTTATTATCCATGACAACACCCACACATCCAAGCTTACAGCAACTGGTATTTCCAAAAGGTCACTATTCTAGGCCTTGATCAGATTCAGTGTTGTTTAACTTTGGTGATCCTAGGGGAGTCAGTGTTTCAATGTGATTTGGCTGTAATTCCTTAAGGCAAAGAAGTAAAAATATTGTTAAGCCAAAGTTCCAAGCAGAGTTACTAGATTGGGCTAGTTTTGAAAACCTGACATGACTAGATTTTGATTTTCTCTACTTGTGAAATAAGAGAGCTACTTTTAAAAGATACTGGGTTAATTTGGGTTATGTTTTTAGAAAGTCAATTCAAATTTTAGTTGTGTAGTCTAATTTGTTACAAGTTAGCTATTCTTAAGACTACTAAGTTGGTAATAATATGTAATATACTATAAATAAAATAAAAACATTTTCTTCACACATTTTCCTAACTCTGCTCCTCTTCACTACTAAGAGTGTAAACAATGAGATGTTTGAATTGAGCTTTTTAGGAAAAGTAGTGTCTGGTTCGGATGTGCGTTGTGGTACAGTGGATATCAGCTCAGAACAAGAAGCCGGGGAGCCGCATTCAAATTCTAGCTGAATTCATTGTATTCACTTACGCGCAAATACCCTTGGGAAAGGTATTAATCCATCTCTTCCTTCCAGTTATGGGTTAAATAGTAGGACAGATTAGGTTCTATAGCCTTGGTCGGCAACCAGTCTACCGCAGAAAGCAATGGCAACCTACTGCGGGATAATCTTCTGCCCAGTCAGTCATGTCTCTTTCGAGACATGATCGCCCAAGCGTGTTTCACGTATGGCACTTAACTGACTGAGTGTCTGGTTCAGGATAAAGAGAAACGTTCTGGAAAAAAAGGCTTCAGAAAAGAATTCTTTCTCTAGATTATTTTCAGAAGGAAGGAATTTAAAACCTGAGACACTATAGTAGTTCAGGTAAGTTTATTATGAGTTGGATTTGATTTGGCCTTGTTTATTCCACTCTAAGAAATGTATAAAAATATGAAACAATCAAGATGTTGTATTAAAATATCTTTTTTTTTTTTATATATATATATATACATTAACAATTCTGTATTTTACAAAATGAATAATGTTCTTGTCTGGTAATAATTGATTAAAAAAGTTTAGTAATTTTCTTTGTCTGGTACAAGGTTGGTAAGAAGATTTTAGTTTGTTGAATGTGTGAAAGCGGTAATAGATTGAAATTTGATGAGATAATTGTGTATGAGTAGAGCAGGGTTGTAGTTGTAGTCATTGATGTCTTTGATGTAATCGCTCAGTTAAATGTTTGTTTCCTGTGTCTTCTCTGTGTCTGGCTTTATGAAATGTTCTTGAAGAAGAAGGAGTGATAGAGAAAGCAGCACGAGAGAGAGAGAGAGTAAACCAATAGTGTCTGCTAGACCTGTATCAAGGGAAGCACTAAAATTGGGACCTGTGAATTGTGTGGACAAACCACTCATACTTATAATTTTTTGGAAGTCAAAAGAGGATCATGTTCAAATATATTTTTTGCTCCCTGATTGCTTAATATATATATTTTTCTTTCAAATTGTTTTTCAACTGGAAGATTTGCATTGATCCTCATGTGCAGAAATACAAAATGTCATTCTGTGTTAAGTCATTGAAGAGATAACTCAGTTCACCACGACACTTTTGAAAATTAGTTCACTGAGATGTCTGGAAAACTTATAAAGAAGACCATTAGTTGGGTTAATCACTAATCCTTACAATTTGGTTCATGGTGAGTAGTCAGAGACAGATGTAAGTCAGCAGATCAAGTAACCTTAGTAGGTTGATGAATAAGGAGGCTGAATCCTGAGATATCCTTGGTCACAAATGAACTCTATAACAACATCAGTCAGTTAATTGCTGTACGTGATACATGCTAGTGCAATCATATCTCTTTCCTGTCATGACTGACTAGGCAGAAGATTTTCCTGCAGTAGGTTGCTATTACTTCCTACAGTAGACTGGTTGCCAAACGAGGCTATAGAACCCAATCTGTTCTGCTATTCTACCCATATTTGGAGGGGGAAGAGATAGATTAATACCTTTCTCCAGTATATTTGTACATAAGTAAATTAAATGAATTTGATTGGAATTCAAACTTGTCTCTGATTTTTCATTCCCAGCCAATAGCTATTTTACCACAATGCACAGTAACATGCAAAACCTTTAAAACCGATAATTCTGAACATGGTTATTTAAAACAAACACATACCTGACCAAGTCTTTTCCTCAATAATATAAAGAAAACTCAATTGTTTCTATTATAATTCTACAAAAAAGTGTTGTATACTAATATGAAAATGACAACAAATATTAAGATTAAACTGCAACTAAAATTTTGATGATATTCTTCTCACTGATAAATAATGAAAAATAAACTGGACCCAAAGTGACTTCCTTTTCACAATGATAAAATGGTGACATCAACACACACATCTATCTATATATAATTGTATCTTTATTCCTTCTTCTTGGGTGACATTGTTTGTGGTGTAGGCGGTGGTAGTGGGTTTGGAGGGTTAGCACATGCATCACAGGCAACAGCCAGATGGCTGCTCGCCTTCTGTTTCTTTTGAACTCAACTTTGTCTGCAAACTGCTAAACTGACTGCCGATTGATGACTGACTTCACTTACATAGGCATCCTCATTTGACACCTAACATATCCAGTGCATTTTATTATTTTTCAGACTCTGATTGTCAAAACAAAATTCTAGCTTTACCAGTTGTATTCTACACTCACATTTAAAAAATACACTTCCAGAAGAAATGCCACACTGAACAAAAGAATATATAACACTCCTTCACTATCATTTTTCAAAATGTTCATCTATGAAGTGCTTTCTTCCATGATCAACCTCCTCCACAAAACAACCATGCCATTGTACAACTATTTACATAATGACATAAAAAAATCAATCAATGATGACTCATGCAAAAGCAACAAAAAAGAAATCAATTTCAAGAGTAACATCCTTTTCTCTTTACATTGTGCACATGTGTCTACCTTGTTAACTCTCTCTCTCAATGTAAATTCCAAGTCATTCTCTTAGGCATAATAATGAATCAAGCCAGAATGTGACTTGCATAAGAAATGTTTCCCTTTTCTTCTTTTTCCTTACTTGTTTTTATTTTCCTTTAACTTCCACTGAGTAGGTTACCTGTTTACACATACTGAGATGCATTGGGCACCCTGACATGGAGAAATAGTTAACACCAGAACAATTACAGCCAAGGAGTAACCGAACAACACCAGGTCCTCCATAACTTTATAGATCTAAACTACACTTAGAAAATCACCATTTCAAGATGTGTTATTATATAACTTTTCGAATTCTAGTTGAATCCATTGTATTCACTTACGCGCAATTACCCTTGGGAAAGGTATTAATCCGTCTCTTCCTTCCAGTTATGGGTTAAATAGCAGGACAGATTGGGTTCTATAGCCTTGGTCGGCAACCAGTCTACTGCAGAAAGCAATGGCAACCTACTGTGGGATAATCTTCTGCCCAGTCAGTCATGTCTCTTTTGAGACATGATCGCCCAAGCGTGTATCGCATATGGCACTTAACTGACTGATAACCCTAAGAGGATTTATCTTCTGCATACCTTTGTCAACCTCGAAAGTTTTTTGCACATTTTAGATTCATTTCACTACTGACTTATAGTATTCTTCTGCCACAGCAACAATTCTTCATCTTTTTCAATTGGACATTAACACTGTTTCTTTTTTTTTGTTCCCTTTTTTTCCTTTACTCTTTCTCTTTTTTCATTTATTGATTTGTTCATTCAAGCACCAATCACAGCCCACATACTGGCTAACTAAAAGACTGATTTGCTTCAGGTAGCCTCTTTTTTTCTTTCTTTCTAGTGAGTTTGTTATCAACTTTGTGGCATTGACTCGCTTCTTTATGATATCCTGAAGAAAAATCTTAAACTAAAAAAAAAAAAAATGTACAATGCACTGGAAGAGAAAAGTGAAAGAGCACCTACTTTTTATCTGTTATTATTATTATTTTTATTGTTTTTTTCTTTTTTGTTTTCTTTCTTTTTAACACATCAAAGAAAGTTCTGTAATGTTTAAAAAAGACACAACTTCATTTTACAATTGACTAAAATGAGTTTGTAGAATCTTTTTGGTGTTTTCCAGGACAACTACTGATTTTTGGTGACCTGAGCATTCAGCATCATTTGTGACCTGTAAAACTGTGTTTAAAGTCAGCTTACCACCTCTTGACTGTTGTTTTTGATGGAGCAGAGTATAATTAATACTTATCAAACTAGAGCTTTGCTTGAACAGTATTTTTTCCCCATCAGAAAGCAATGCTTTCTGAGTACATGAAATTAAGATTTTTCCATTGTTTTGTTTGAAAATTTGCAACAGTAACTTCACTTAAATACTGTAATTTGTAAACTGATAATCTGATTGGGCCCAAGTTTTGTCTCGTGCCATTTGAAGGTTAATATTTTATAAAAATAATATAGAATTTTTTATTAGTGGCGCCATCTATATATCAGGCTTGGAACTTATTGTCAGATGTATTAGGTAAGTGAAAAATGTCATCTAACTTGACTTGATGTCTTTATTGTGACTGACTTGGTTTTTTTCCTTGTGGCCTGATAATCAGGTTGATCAAAATAAAAAAACAAGAATCACCGTGCATTAATTTGAGAAGTATGCTGTATACCAAAATGAAGATGGTGACAAAGATAAAGATTAAGTTGTAACCAAAATTTTGACAATGTTCTCCCTGATAAATGACAAAACATAAACTGGACCCAAAGTGACTTTCTTTTTCAAAATAACAACAACATTTATATATATATACAATTATATTTTTATTTCTTCTTCTTTGGTGACATTGGTTGCACAGTAGGAGGTGCTGGTGGGGTTGGAACGCCAGCACACATGCAATGCGGGCAGCAACCAGATGGTTGCCCACATTCTGTCTCTCTCTGTATTCTGAACTCAATTCTGCAAACTGCTAAATTGACTACTGATTTCACTTAAATAGGCATCTTCATTTGACACTTAGCACCCTCAGATGCATTTTGCTATTTTTGGGCACTAACTTCTTTGACTCTGATTGTCAAAAAGAATTCTAGCTCTGCCAGCTGCATTTTACACTCACTCACTGACATTTTAAAAATACACTTCTAGGCAAAATTCCCTACTGACCAAAAGAATATGTAACAACAGTACTAACTTCTGAAAGTCTTCAATAAATAATTATCAGTCTGCAGCTTCTCCCATTCAACAAATGGACACTCCTACTTGCTCTAATAATCTTTGAATAGCTCAAAAAAATTTGATAATACTTTGTGAACTTCACTCTCTATCAGGACCTTTTATAATTTCTGCTACTACTGTAAGTCTTCACTTTATGAATATTTATTTTATTCATAGGCTTTAATCACCTGACCTTGATTTACCAATGTGCTGGAACTGCACATTAGTAAATGGGTGATGTGAACTTGGACAGGAAATAAATATGAATGCTTACCAATCTTTGCAACTCAGTGACTAGATGACCTGAATTTCTGTGCCATTTTTATAACTCCTGCTCCATGTATAAATGCTCTATTTTTTAAATGTGTGCTGATATAACAGTTGTCAATTAAAAGCAGTCTTTTTAAATTAAGTTAATTAAGATTAACCACACCCAGTAGATATTAAGATAAACACAGATGAAATTGCTTATAATTTCAAATAGAAAATTGTTTATTTATGAATAATTTTATATTGGCATGATTATTTATGTATGGATATCTATGTACACTTAACATCAATGTGTTACTTCTTCACACTTCTGCTTAAGATCAGTGTCTCCTCTAAATATAATGTTTATAGTAGCAAGAGAAAATAGATATTTTCTCTTGCTACTATAAACATTTTTGCCTTTCATCAGTATGGCTGATACTAACCTTTAGGAAAATGATGCAGAGCACCTTCTCAGGCTAACATTTTCCACTAACATGATTATATTAATTAGTATAACATGTTTATATTAAATCAATTGTTAGGTCTGCCACTAGAAAAGTTGGTTAACTGTGTTGTGCTAAACAATTTTTGTTCCCTGAATCTATCTTACACATTTATAATTCATCCATGCATTGAATATTGCTGTCACATCTGGTCTGATGCTTCTGCTATGTATTCAGAGATTCTAGGTAAAATACAAAGAATCTGCAATGTTACTGGTCCTGACCTGGTATGTTGGCTTCAGTCACTTTACACTTACCATAACATAGCTTCCCTGTACCTTTTCTATAAATATTTTCATTCCAACTCTATTATTAAACAAGAGCAGTTTTGTTTTTAAAACATAAAAAGTAATAATTGCATAAAAAGTTATAAATTATTTCTTGTCTCAGTTAGCATGAGATTGTAGGTCATTTTTGGGCTCAGTTGCCAATTTGATCTTGTAGAGCAAGGTTTTAATTACCTATTAAAGAAATACACATCTCTCATTAGAAATGGAAACCTTGATGTGGTGTAATGGTTAGCAAGTGTGTCTTAGAATAATTACAACTGAGTCGTGAGTTTGATCCTCACTGGTATTCTATATATTCGGACTTGTGCCTCATCCAAACTCTGCTTAGAAAATTACCATCTCACATTAGGACTTCTCAGTCAGACTGAGAATTTCACAGTAGCCTTCATAAATAACTATAGTAATATATAGATAGTATATAATACTAATGACAGTACATAGTAATAAAAATATATTCAGTATATAAGTATGTATAATCCAGACATATATACAAATGATAGTTAATGGAAAGAAAAAGTTAAAGTAAAAATGTTGACTTTTTCTCATGAAATTGATATACTATTATCACTTGGTATGTGGATGTTATGCAACCATGGAAATATTTAGAGAAATAGTGAAAGTAAGGGAACATTAAGAAAGAGGATAAGGGAGTCATTATGTTTGTACTTACTGTTACAGGCACTGAGCCTAGTTAGACTAAAAGCAGTGGCAAGCAAAATTTACACCTGTAAATAATGGGTGAAAGGAAATGGAATAAATCTTAGTCAGTTAAGTGCCATACATGACATATGCTTTAGGTGATCATGTCTCGAAAGAGATATGACTGACTGGGCAGAAGATAATCCTGCAGTAGGTTGCCATTGCTTTCTGCAATAGACTGGTTGCCATCCAAGGCTATAGAACCCAATCTGTCCTATTATTTAACCCATAACTGGAGAGAAGAGATGGATTAATATCTTTCCCAAGAGTATTTGTGCGTAAGTGATTGCAAGGAATACAACTGGAATTTGAACTTGGCTCCTGGATTTGTCATTCCAAGCCGATATCCACTGCACCACAATGTGCCAAATGTGATCCATTGCACCACAACACCACACCTTAATAAGGCAATATTTTCATGATTTTTTACAACAGAGTAACAAAGGAGAGAAACTACACTAGTATGCTTGTACAAAAAAGAAGATATTAAAAATTTAGAACTTATAAGGGTGATACACGCACGTGTGTGCAAAAAGGATCTGTCACTAAGAAGAAAGATATCCATATATTGGGTATCATCACTACAGCATGCTGGGAGGAAAAAAGAGAAAAGAGGAAGATAGACAGGAAGTGTTCATTTTTATAGATGCATATCAGAGCCCCCTAATGTCAACTTTGCAAACCAACTGTACCTATGTTAATACCACAATGCCATCACATTAGATGAGAAACATTGCAATATTATCAATTAGGGTCTAATTTCTTTTTACTTATTTTCTGTAGGCTTGTGTTTGAGAGATGGCTCACTGTTATGGGTCTTAAACTGAAGACCAGTATATCTGCAGTTCAATTTAAAGGTATTTGTAGAGTAACTGAGAACTTTGGTTAATTGTTTATTATACCAAATTTGACAGAATATCAAGGGAGCAATGTTTCTCTTTTGAAGAGTGGAGATGATAATAATCTCATGATAGTACATAAGGATAACTAATTTATCTATATTTAAGAAATCTGTGCAAATGAAATCTAGAAAATTTCAATTTCAGAACTGTCTTATGTGCGTTGTGGTCCAGTGGATATCAGCTTGGAATGAGAAATCGGGGAGCTGAGTTCGAATTCCAGCCGAATTCATTGCATTCACTTACGCACAAATACCCTTGGGAAAGGTATTAATCCATCTATTCCTTCCAGTTATGGGTTAAATAACAGGACAGATTGGGTTCTATAGCCTTGGTCGGCAACCAGTCTACTGCAGAAAGCAATGGCAACCTACTGCGGGATAATCTTCTGCCCAGTCAGTCATGGCTCTTTCGAGACATGATCGCCCAAGCGTGTATCACGTATGGCACTTAACTGACTGACTGACTTATTGACAAACAGAAATAAATTAAGTCTTTAAAATTTTCAGTGAATATGTGGGAAATTTTTTTTCAAATTCCTTTTTCTGTTAGCATTAGCTTTGTATTCATTTAGAAATTTTAGACAAAACCTAAAAAAGTTTGGATGAAACTCCTATCAATCCTAGAAAGAGTGATAATAGTAGACTTGAAAAGTTTAAGTTCCTGAAAAATAGTTTTAAATAAAAGATTGTCTTATTTTACAGTAATGTTCACTGTGTACAAGGCCCAAGAGCCACTTGAGGTAGAGGATTATAAAGTAAGAGGTAAGAGACATAGTTTATGATGATATGCAAAGATAAAGAAAATTGTGGGTAAAAATATGAAAATGTAAAGAAAATTAAAAATACAAATAAAATAAAGTAGTAAGCTGTAAAGAATTATTGTGAGTTATGCATATTTTTATGTTGTTCTATATCTTGTTTACCTTCTAAGGCTGATGAGCTCCAACTACACAAAGCAGCTGGTTATGAGGTGCCCCTTTTCCAGCTTGTCAGTTTCTATTTGAAATACATCTAAACTTATTTATAAATGGAACTTTGTCTGTGTGTGTGTGTGTCCATTACCTATAGACTCTGAAACGGCTGAACCAATTTTCTTGAAAATTTACACAGTTGTACTATAAGCATCTGCAAGTGTTCTTAGCTAGGTTTTGTGTCAAGGTACCCCCAATAAATATCGGAAATCGATAATCGAAAAAATTGGGTTATAGAAAGAGTGGTCCGATTTTAATCAAATTTGATACACTCATAGACAAAGACATAAGAAACAATATTCAGAAGTTTCAAGGTTGCAGTTCTTACAATAGTGCAGAAAATCGATAATATATATATATAAAAGGCAAGATGTTTGTGTGTGTGTCTGTTTATCTGTCTGTATGTCCTTTATACAAATCCACAATTTTTATCCAATTCTCACCAAACTTCACACAAATATTCTTTAGGCTGAGTCAGAGCTCCAGGACCGTAGATTAGTTTTAAAGCTTTCATTACACCCGAGCAATGCCGGGCTATACTGCTAGTAACAAATAAGTCCAACTCTAAGCTGGAGAAGTGGTGAAGACATACCACTGGCACCTCATAAGAAGCTGCTTATATTATCTTTGATACTCAAAAGTGAAAGAGAAAAAGAAAGAATAAGGAGAGACAAAAAAAAAAAGGAAAAGGAGAAATAACCCTGATATCTGACATGCAAACATACACACAAAAAAAAGAAAAAATCAACTTAACATCAATAACTAGTTCATAAATTGATTAGATCAAACTTAGTACAAAGATCATGAAAACAAAAAAATAGCAGTAAATTGCTGAAACCTCCTGTTAAGTGAACTGAATGATTATGAAAAGGTTTGTCTATGAAACTCTGAGTCTATGGCTATATCGTGTTGAATGCACTGGTTCCCTTCCGATCACCGAAGTTAAGCAGCATCGAGCCTGGTCAGTACTTAAATGGGTGACTATTTGGGAATACCAGGTGCTGTAAACGTAAGGACCAAGAATGGTCTACTGGTCTTCTAGGTTTGGGGGTTGGGTGCAGGGCTAACAACCCTGCTTCGTAAAAAACAGTTTGTTACAGAAACAGCAACAAAAAAAAAAAAGTTGCTGCCCTATGCACCATCTGGGTGTGATGGATAAATGATGTTGATGAAACTCTGGAGTCAAGGAGCTGAATGTAACATCAATCAGGTAAATGACAAATTTTGTTTGTATTAGTCCTATATATATGTAATGCAGTTTATGATGTCATACTGCTTGAGAGACTGAAATGTTAACAGAACCATATGTCTAAATGCAATGTAATGCATTGTGACTAGATTGAAATGTGATTTTATTGAGTGTGGGTTGCTTTGATTCAATGTAGATGGCCTCCAATACCTGAAGGGTCTTTTTACATTACAAATTTTGCATTACAAATTTACAACCTGCATCTGTTATTCATGACTGTTATTGTTGCATAGCAATGTTTTATGTCAACACAAGATAAAATCATCTTTGATAGTGGATGTTTTTATGTTAACATCTTTGTAACCTCTCTGAAGATAGCTCATGTGAACCGAAAGCTTAGAACCAGCATAATAAAAAAAATATCCAAATGTTGGAAAATTTTTGTCTTTGTTTTCACCTGAAATTAAAGCCAAAATACAATGTTTAGAATGGCTCATGATTAAACATAAGACATTCGTTGTCTGTTATATTTAATGTATGTTTAGAAAATTATCTGCTGCTTCGATACACTAAATATATAATATAGTCCAAAGGTTTTGTGGGTACCCTCTAGATTTGATAATTAGTAAGCTTCATGCCTTCTTTAAAGAGTAAGAAGAACATGGTAAAATAATATGAGTCAAGACAAAGCAATGACAAGAGTAACAATGTAAAATATTCACAAATAGAAACAAAATCTGTCACCAATCTTGCTGATGCCCATACCCTGAATTTCTCAATCACTCAGTCTCTCACATAAGTGTTTCCTTAGTATTTTGGAAAGACACACTTCTTTTCTAGATCTTTGCTTCACTTCTAACCTTGACTTATGCCATGCCATACAGCTCTACCCTCTTGGCAATTCTGATTATGATGTGGTTTTCATTGATATTAAGATTGGGAGTTATTCTGCTATTTCCTTTCTGATGTCCATTGAAACAAAGTATTTAGTCTTCCTGTTGAAGACAGCACCTGTTAGGTCTCCTCCTGATTGAAGGCTGGCACTAATGCTTTAATCTCAGCCAGGAAGTTCTGACAAACCTCATTCACCCTCTTGGTTCTCTCCTGCTTGCTCAGCCTCCATTGACTACAGGAATCACTTCTGGCTTTACCGAAGTGACATGTCTGACTACAATAGGTGCCTTTTTGTCTATGGTCATAATAAATGCAAATGGATCCTAAATGATGCTTTGCTGTCATTTTTTGATAGAATGAAGCAGCATATAGCATTCTGCAAGTTTGATTTCAAAGATTGCTGACATCTCTGCAAAAGTATTTTAAATAGCACCAAACCCTCAACCCCTCATTTATTCAATAAATTTGAGGTCCTCCCAGATACAGCAGACAAGGTTGAGTGCTTTGCTTGTAAATTCCTCTCAAACTACACATTTGATTTGTCTGGAGTAACAACACCCAAATAACCCCTTTTCTGGTTTCTAACATAATTTCTAAGCTTGACTCCCATAAAACAAGTAATGGTGATGAAATTCCAGTCAATGTTCTAAAGAAATGTGCCCCTAAACTCTCCCCTGTCCTTTCCAAACTCTATAACTGTTGGTTTACTGCTTCTTGCTTTCCTGTTTCTTGGAAGTCCTGGTCTATAGTTTCTGTCTTTAAAAACTTTGGAGAGCCCTCTGATCTCTCTAATTATCACCCTATCAACCTCTTACCAATTTTTGGCAAAGTGTTCAAAGTTATTATTAATATCGAAGTGGTTCATCTTGCATTCCACAACCTATTCTCTGATAAACAGTATGGCTTCCACTTTGTCAGGCTTACTGCTGATATGTTAACAACCACTGAATACATATATCAGGCTTTTGATAAGAACAAAGCTCAAGCCCTGGATATCTCAAAATTGTTTGATAGGGTTTGGCATGCTGGCCTTCTGCACAAGCTACAGGGCTATGGTATAATTGGATGTTTGTTTGGTTTAATCCAATCATTCCTATCAAATCACGTAATGAAGGTAGTATTGAACAGACATGCTTCCAGATCCTATCATACAAATGCAGGTGTCTCTCAAGGCTCACACTTTTCCTGATCTTCATCAATGATTTTTCTGATGTAATCAGTTCCTAAGATGACACGACCATTTATCAATGACAATGATCAAGCATGCTCCTGAACTGACTCCTGTTCTCTCTAAACTCTATAATAAATTCTTTGCTGCCTCTTGCTTTCCTGCCTCCTGGAAGTCATCATTTGTTGTTCAAGTTTTTAAGAACTCTATTGATCATCAGAACTATCATCCTATTAGCCTTGTACCTAATTCTGGAAAACTCCTAGAGGTTCATCTCTCATTTCAGGGCCTTTTCTCTAACAATATGGTTTTTGTTTCTCAGGTCAACTGCTGGTGTATTGATGGTAACTGTGGAAAGTGTCTATCATGCTTTAGATAAAAAACTGTGAAGCCTGAAGGACTTTCTCTAGCTGAAAAATTGCTGTCTTCAGACACATTTTTGAGCTGATCTAGTCTTTCCTATCAAATCATGAAATGAAAGTTATCCTGAATGACTACTTGTCTAGATCCTTTCTTACTAACACGGGTGTTCTCCAGGGCACTATCCTTGGTCATACATTGTTTTTGATTTTCATTAACAACCTTCTCAATGACATCAGTTCTCAACTTGGCATCTTCACTAACAACACAACCATTTACCCTTGCCTCAATATTAAGTATAACAAAGTCAAAATGACAGCTGATGTCCAAAATGACCTTAAGATTGTCATTAACTGGTGCAAAAGTTGGCTTTTCAATCTTAACACCTCCCAAACTAAACTTTTCTCCATTAATCATCTGAGACTCTTCTTTGTCTACCATCAGGAACATCCAGGAAATTGACTCATTCTACCTTCTTAGCCTCATGTTTTCAGCTGGCATGAAGTGGAAGGACTATATTAAATCTATTGCTAGGTTAGCTGCTAAGAAAGTCAGTTCACTGTCAGACAAAACAATTTTTCTCTCCAGAACTGATCTTGCATATCTATAAATCTACCATTCATCCATGCCTAGACTATTGTTACCACATATGGTCAGGTGCCCTTGCTTGAGCTCCTTGATAAGGTCCAAAGAAGGATCAGCAATATTATTGGTCCTGAGCTATCAGCTTGGCTTCAGCCCATTACCCACATTGTGCCTTTTTAATAAATACTTTCATGGTAATTGTTCAGAGGATGTCATTGCTATGGTACCTAGACTTTATAAATTTAAGTGCAGTACTAGACTGGTGTGTCATCAAGTTACAGTTACAATTTTTTTCTCACTTCTGGAACTCTCTTCTGGCTCCATGCTTTCCAGCCAACTTTAATCTGCAAAAATTTAAATGCAATGTTAATGGCTACCTGTTGTCCTCCTGATTACTCTTTTCTCTTTCTGCTCATTATTAATTTTGCTGTTCCTAATACTTCCACACCCTGTAACTCCATGCATCTAAGTGGTTTTAATGCCTTGCCTGGGGTGATACCAATTTTTAAAACAATAAGAAGAGGAAGAAGAAGAACATGGGCAAAATAATAAGACAAGACAATGTAATGAAAGGCAAAGCAAAGCAAAGCAACTATAAGACAGTAAGGAAGTAAAATGTTCACAGAACAGAAATACTGTTCTTGTACAAATGGAATACAGTCAAGTGGTTATTGTCTTCAAGATAAGAGAGACAAATGTGTGGTTAAGATCAAGAATTTTTCAGTCTTATTGCCAAGGAAAAAATCCCATCATGCATATGTAGGACTTGTCTATAAATTTGCAGAGGAGATATTTTTAGCAGTGATTTCCTGAGATTCAAACCAACACTTTGTAATGCTTATAAAATTTGTGAATAATCAACGATCTACTCAGTCTGTCTCAGTAACACAATATTTTATACAGTAATATAACTCATAAAAGAATTTTTTTTTTTTAATCGTATCACCCTGACCAAGGTGGTAATGCCACTGATGTGCAGGGGGCTACATAAGAGTAAAGAGATTAAGTAGAAGAGAGTGAAGAGGAAAACAAACCATTTAGAAAGGAGCAAGAGAAGAATGGGAATACAGGTGTGATGACAGTTGCAAAGGTGGAGAAAAAGGAAAGGATATACGGGGTGGTGAAAGAACTAGAGTCAAGTGGTTAATAGATGAGTATTGACATTGCATTTAAATTCCTGGAGGTCGTAGCCATCAGGAAAGCAAGAATATGGAAGCGAGTTCCACAGGCGGGAAGTGCGAGAGAAGAAGCTGCAGGAGTAGAACTGTCATCCGCATTTGGTTAATCTAACTGTGAATGGTTGGGACCCAGTTCCCAATCTGGTTGCATGAGTAAACACCTGTTGCAGAGGCACCAGTGACTTAAGTTGTAGAATGTAGAAAGCCTGTAGCAGTAGGTGTTATTTTTAAGTTTTTTTTAGGAGTATCAGGCAACAACTGTAATGAGTTACTGAGAGATATAAGAAAACAAAGTTCAAAGAAAAACAGAAGAAATGAAGCTTATATTTGATCATTGTCATTGATAATCTCTAGTCACTAAAAAACAATTATTGTTTTCAATGGGTTCAGCATTATCTATGAATTTATAATCTATTTATAAGCACTGGTTCATTGCAACAATTTTATCAGTCATTCCCAAATACTTGAAAAACAATTCCAATTTGCTATTTTTATTAGAAGGATAGGTGTTAGTTTTATTTTCTAAATTTTTCAATCACTTAAACATGTATAACAACATTGTTGCTTTGATAG
The DNA here is from genome assembly GCA_037127315.1 of Ascarosepion bandense. Classification (NCBI taxonomy): domain Eukaryota; kingdom Metazoa; phylum Mollusca; class Cephalopoda; order Sepiida; family Sepiidae; genus Ascarosepion; species Ascarosepion bandense. The sequence goes on along the minus strand of JBBBDQ010001514.1, from coordinate 621,940 downwards.
ACTAAATGAATTGATTCTCTGTATTATTTATATTGTTTGGACTGTTGTCCTCATTTTAGTTGCCATAGTGATGATATTTTGACTGTTATACACCCTGGCCTCCTTCAGAGGATCAGAATTTTGAAATGGATCCTTTATTTCATTCACTGGGGTAGATTGTTCGTGTTCCATGAGTTAAGCCACTTCTGGATATCTTCATTTAACTAAACTAAGTTTTTATTTACCACTGCTATAGCCAAGTATTGAACTCACAACACTTTGGGTCAAGTCACTGGATCCAACCCACATTTTATTCACTGGGCTATGTGTTCTCAAGTGAATTTATTCTCTTTCACTCTCAGTATCTTCTGGTGTCTTAGTGGAATTATTGCCTTACTCGGAATGAAATGATTAAAAAAAAAAAGAAATATAAAAAAAAAAGACTATAAAATATTTGTTGTCATAGCACACTTACCAATATTCTAATTATTTATAGATATATTATTTGCAAGATGATTCCCTCTGCCCTGAGGGATGCAATTTTGTATCCTGCTGGAGAGTACATATTTTTCTTTAATAAGCCAGCAGACTAAATAAATATACTTTTTAATAAATAAAAGGAGCATCAACACAAATATCAGTATCCACAAAAAATAATGTTTAGAGTGATAAAAATCTGTCAGATTGCTAAATAAAATCCAATATGTATATATGAGTTGAATATATAGATTGGAATCTGACAAAATGACTAGAATAAGGAAAGAAATAGTAGGAAAAAATTACTTAAAATTTACTTCCAAATTTTTTCCACAAATACATAATTCATGAATCCAAAATACCAATAGATATTATTAATTAAGTTAAAGATATCTCTTTGTATTAACAATGTAATATTATTTTCTCTATATGAAGTATATTCCATAATTGAATTATGTTTTTCTTCCTATTTTTCCTATTATTATCTATATTTTTTCTTCTTACTATTAATATATATTTTATACTTGTTTATTATTATCATTCTTCTCCTTATTTATTTTATTATTATTATTTATGTTTTCACAATTTTTTATATTTTCATTATGTTTTAATATTTACTATTATTTATTATGGTATATCATTTATACTGATTAATTGTAATATTATATTGATTTAGTATGGTAATTTATATGTATGTTTCTTATTAATATATTTGTTAATTATATTATTGTAATAATTTTAATCCATAGATATTTAGTATTTTATTATTTCATTGAAAGATTTTAACTATTATCATATTATTTTTCAAAAATTTATTTTTATTTATAATAGGTTTGTTTAATACTTTTATACATTATTTTCATTAGAATTTTAAACAGAAATATATTTCATTTTTTTCTGATTCCAGACTCATATATGTGCTTTCACACATATTCATACATGATTCTCACATGTTATTTAGAATAGAAAATCATACCATAACTTGACACATGTATAACTTATTTCACATATTAACTTTACTGATTCATAAACATACACATTGACACAATTTCTCTCAACACATACATTCATAACTGATTCTCTTATTTTATTTAAAAAAGAAAATTCATTCCATCACTTGACACGTGTGTACAATACTTGTTATGTATTTTGAACGGAAATGTATTTTGTCACTGTCATTCACACATACTAACATTACTGACATATACACACACTTAATTCATCTATAGTTTAAGTATGCTTAACATACATTATTTTGCTTGCATATACTTACATTCATAATAAATATTTAATGTTTTTATTACGCATTGGCACACACACACACACACACACACTCAAACAGACAAGTTTTTCTTCTACATTTAATATTCATCCATTGCTTTATCACATGTGACACATATCTGACTAATGAAACTATACCTCAATCAAGATACTGTCACTTAGATTTTTAAATCATTCATCTTTAATGAGTCTCTGAAGAAGCTTGTTGAAGTGAAACATGTTAGATTAAAGACACTTTTTCATACTTGTTCTTTACTTATTCTAGTCTCTCGCTCTCTCTCTATATATATGAGTGTGATGGGCAAATGCCATTATTTTATATTAAATTTTGTGCATTGTTTTTGATTTTGTTGATTGCACAGTATAGTATGGTCAGTTGAGCACTGTCTATGAGAAAAAATGCACCATGGTGCTGTTAGGTAATTATTAAAAATGAAACATAGCTTCACATACCTCGTATAAAGGAGCTTCAACTGTGTTACATACTTATTGTCGTAAAAATAATGACAGAGACATTTGTTTTAGAGCGGACAGACGCACGCACAAAGCGAGCCTTTATTTACATTAGAAGAAGAGGGAAGAGTTAGGTAAAGGGAGAGAATCCCTACAGAAATTTTAAAAGAGAAAGAGAGATGACCTTTAACTGACTGACAGTTATTGATAATTTCAACAGGTGCAATTCAGTCCACCAAAAATTTGGAAACATCATTCACACTGGAAGCTCCAACACAAATATTTCAGAGTGTTTGGGTATGAATCTGAAGACAGTGCCTAGGATTTGGAAAGAGTTGGATGATATATCCAATCAACATTATTGTCTTTGATCACTAGTGCTGGTGATGTTTAGCCTCCATTCATCTTCTGATAAGAGTTCAGCCTCAAACTAAGAGGCCCACATTAAGTACCTTGAAAAGATAGTGCTGTCCTGGGTCAAGAGGGTGGCTGTTCAAAGACTGTATCTGGCAACAGGACTCTGTACTATGCTATACAAGCAGGTGAAGCCAGTCATGGCTGTCAGACAATTTTTGCAACCATAACATTCCTTAAATTTGGCCACCTAACTCTTCAGAGTGCAACCCCCCTTGATTATTATGTATGGGGTGCAGTTGAGCAAGAGACTAACAAAACTTCTTGTAACACCAAAGATAAACTAAAGGCTAGGATTATGGAAGCATTCACCAATTGAAACAAGGAGACTGTCCAGTAGAGATGCAGGTGATTCTAAAGTTGTCTGGAGGCCATGGTTGAAAGCAATGGTGATTTTATTGAATACATTTACTCTTTAGTATTTCAAGGTATTTTTCTGTCATATCTGTTAAAATAAGATGCCACTGTTATTTTTATTTAGTTTTGGATTTATGTGTAATTTAGATGACACATTTATCCATCACACTCTGCAGTTAATGGATTTTTATAATCCAATATTATCTCTTATTACTATAAATATTATTTTCATGGGTAGACATGTTTGAATAATGGGTAAGGCACATTTGGTTAAAAGGTGGATTCTCAGGAGAAAAAAAAAAAAAGGGGAATGTTGGTTTGATCCTTGTCAAGAAATACATTTTTTTTTAAATATCTAAAAATAAGACTTTTGATGATATAAGATTGTAGACATTAATTTAACTATTTACATCATTCAGCCTGTTGTCTTCATCTTTATTGACATATTGTACAATGGCCAAAATGTGACTATGACAATAATAATGACAACAGGCTGAATGGTATAAATACTTACAAAACCAAATCTCATAAATATAGATGGATATTAATTTTGTTGAGTAGACATTCTTATTTATTTACAAACACATGAGATCACTAGAATAATATTTATAGTAAAATGTATGTGTGTGTGTGTGTGTGTTTGTTGTGTTGTGATAATGTTCAGTGCCAAGATTGCTGGGTTTTTTTTCAGTAGTTTTACTGATAAAAGTTATTTTGGCAAGCAGGTTTTTTTTTTATCTTAAAGTGATCAATAACAGGGTAGAGATAGAGCGTTAATAGGTTTAATGCAAAGAACTTGTCACTTTAACTGAGCAAGTTCATGCTGAATTTGAAGTTACATGAGAATACTTTTATGATGTCATCACTTATCAGGGCTGGGTTCTTTATGTTAGACTTATATATATATATATAAGAAAAATTAAGGCTGACATGTTATTTCATTGTGAATCGGAAGTATAGGTTTATTTCAGGTGAACCATCATCAGCTTCCGTCTTTATTTGACAAAGGATTTTACATGAATGAGATTCACAAAGACCTAAAAAAATGAAGAGAAATAACGGTTGCTCCTTAAAAGAGAAAATTTAAGAAAAAATACATCAATTACATCAACTGATGTATTTTTTCTTAAATTTTCTCTTTTAAGGGAGCAACCGTTATTTCTCTTCATTTTTTTAGGTCTTTGTGAATCTCATTCATGTAAAATCCTTTGTCAAATAAAGACGGAAGCTGATGATGGTTCACCTGAAATAAACCTATACTTCCGATTCACAATGAAATAACATGTCAGCCTTAATTTTTCTTATATTTGCTCTATATGTATTTATATGCATATATGTTTAGAGCTCTCTTAGAGAGTTATCCTACCACTGTATGTACAGGATACTCCTTTGGATTCTTCTATAACACTGCATGCTGTGATATATATATATATATATAGGTGTGTATGTGATAATAAAATATAGTTTTAAGGCATGAAGGTGCTGAATATCAGGGATAGAAAGTATAGAATTATAAAAGTGGCAGCTGTCAACACAGTGTCAACAGTCTGTTTCAAGCTTGATTGCATTCAAGCATGAAACAGACGACTGTTACTCAGTGTTGACCTACATGCCCACTTATATATATCTGTATGTGTATGTATGTGTAACCATCTATCTGTCTGTTGATCTATCTCAGTCAGTTAAGAGACATATGTGATATATGCTTGGGCAATCATGTCTCAAATGAGGAACCCAATCTGTCCTGTTGGTTAACCCATAACTGGAGGGAGAAGTGACAGATTAATACCTTTGACATAGAATGATATATCTATGGAATAAGAGATGATAAATCTGAATAGAGATCAGTCGTAATTGCTCAACATTTGCAGTTATGACAACAAATTTTTGACTACATTTTCACTTAAACTTTATCCAAAAAAATATGAACTGTCTCCTTCACCTTAACAGAAAAAGAAGTCTGAGTTTATGTTTATTAGTAAATATTATTTAATATAGTTCAAAGTAAGTGACTAAAAATATATGTTAATTTTATATATATATATATATATATATATATATATATATATATATATATATTGATTTAATTTGACAAAATGATTAAATAAGAAACAAGTAAGAAAATCTTGACATGTTTCTCTATTTAGCTTCATCAGAAATTTTTTTGGAATAATATGGAGCTCTTTCAATTTTTCAATTTTATTTTTTTATTTTCATTGGTTGTGTAGATGTCATGTTATCATATTATGGCATGTGTATGTCTGTCTATGTAGAAATTTAGTTGTGTATGTGTCACATGTTCCACTTTTGGTATCTATGTGCATTCAGTTCTTGGAATACTGGTATCATTGGAATATTGGCATAATGTAAGTTTGCATTAAAAGTTGGGCTTATTTGTATATTTTAATTGCATAATAAATTTTGACATGTTAGAAGTGAATGTGTAAATAACAGGATTATTACTTGGTTACTATATAGGTAAGTTACATCATCAGCAAACATTTTCATCTTACAGGCTTTAAGTACAGATTTTACAAATATTGGTGAAATGAAGAAAAATGTCTGATGAGTATTTATTATGTTGATAATTTATTTGAATTTTAAAATTTTAAAATTTACATTTTTTGAACCATCCAGAAAATGTCCTATATATCTTAGATTGCTGTGGATTAGCAAAGTTGATATTTGCTTAGCAAATGTCTATCAGTGCCAGGAAAGGTTACTTTTTTTTTTTTGCTAATTCATGCATCATGTTCTCTTTTTGACCTATGTTAAAATAATTTCTTAAAAATGGCTTACCTTTTAAACAAGTTTTATAATTTACGAATTTTAACATTTCCATTATTTTAGTTGGTGTACAAAAATGTTTTAATTTCAATGATCAGATTTGATGAGTGACAAGTGACAACTGGTTAGCTCATTTTATAATTTTTTCATTTTTCACTTATATTTTTTTGTATTGTTAACTATTGTTCATATATATGTATTTTCTTTTCTCATTTCCTCTTTTTAGTTAGTATGCACATTATTTTAATTTCTTCAAACAAGTTCTGATGAGTGAGAATGAATAGACTGTAGGATTTTTGTTTGTTGTCTTTTTCATTGATTATTTTGGTATTGTCAGCTACAAAAGTTGAAGTTTTCCTCTTATCATTTTTATTTATGTTTTATTAAATTAATTAAAATTTAAAATCGAAAACAGATTTTTTGTATTTCCTTTCCAAAAACATTTACTGCAAAACATGTTAAATTTTTAAAGGTTTGCTTACTTATTCTTTATTTAATAATATACATTGTGATCCAAAAGGAGTTTGACTAGGTTTGTGTATTATCCAAAAGTAGTTTGACTAGGTTTGTGTATTATCACAATAGTGTTCATTATAATCCCCTTCACATTATTCAAGAGCAGTCTGTGTGCATCTTGAAACATTTCTTGAGAAATGGATTGGCCAAAGAAGTCTAAATGATTGGCCAATGTGTTCATCTGACTTGTCCCCCTTGGATTTCTTCTTTTTAGGGTGTACTCAATGACAAAATTTATAGCCGAAAACCAAGAAGTGTTGGTGATTTGAAAAATTACATAAGAGATGCATTTCAAGAAACTAATAAACAAAGAGACTTGTGAAAAAAGATTTATCAAAGCGTGAGGGTAGACTTCAAAGCTGTGTAAATTGTGATGAACAACAGTTTGATCAACTGCATGAATAAAATTTAAGCATAAGATAATAATTGTATTAGTAAATATAATTGTATATGTAATCTCAAAATAAATGTTAACATTTTGGACCACCCTATATATATATATATTGATTGTTTAATTACTTAGTTTTTGGTCATAATAAAATTAGACCAGTACACATCTGTATTACAAAGTGTTTAATACAATTATATTGTAGAACTTTTGAATATATTCCATTTGTAAACAAGTTATTACGTGATCTAGATTTCTACCATGAGTGGTGTCTTCAGGCAATTTTCAATAACTGATTTTACCATTTACTTTTTTTTATACTCACATGGCAGGGGAATTTTTGAACACACAATTTTTAGAATTACAAAAAAGTATAACGTTTTCATCCATGGTTGTATGAACCTAAGAGGTATTTTTTTAGTATGGTTACACTTAGTCATAATTTCTATTCTTTCATTCAATAGTTTGTGTTTTGTTTGGGAATAGCATAAATGGTAAAATCAGTTATTGAAAATCGCCTGAAGACACTAAGTTGTGTAATAACTCGTTTAAAAATGGGAAAAAAAAATATATATATATATATATATATATATAGTTTTATGTCCAGTTTATCTTTACCCACAAGCTCAAAAAAACAATTCCAACCTAACCCAGTTCCCTAAAAGTGTGGCAACCCACAGATTAGAGTAAAATTGGTTAATCTTAAGAGTTTCATGTTTCTTAGGAGAAATCCTAGCAACAGGTCAACACTCGCCATACAAATGAAAAGAATAACAACAATAGTAATAACAATAATAATTTATAAGGCAATATAAATCAGATCAGAAATTGGTGACAGAATTTCAGTTGGGGAGAAAGTGAAATATATTGGGAAACGAACTTCTTAAACAAGAAATTCCTGGCAGTAAATTTTTAAATTATATATATATATATATATATATATATGGAATTGACTAAATTGTTGATAATGTCTGTACATTGAATTTGTATGCATTTAATATTGTATAAAACAGAATGCATCAAACTATAAAAGCTTTTAAAGTCTCTTGTTTTGTTTCAATTGCAAAGAGGATTTATGGTAAAGTGAAATAAAAGAGAAAGCGAGCTCTAAAAAAAAATAGCAACACAAACTGCTATCAAAGTATATTTTAAACAATAGTAACAATACAATGTGTGTGTGTGTGTGTGTGTGTGTATATATATATATATATATATATATATATATACAAACAAACATGGGTGGGTTAATATACATATGTATGTTAAGGCAGTACTACATGAAATGTATATATGGTTTTAAAAACATATCTTAATAGTTTATTAAGACAAAGCAGGAAGAAGAGCAAGGATAAATTAAAAAGAAATTATTTACTGTAAAGTATTAAATTGAAAAATATAACAAAAATTAACAGTAAGTAATAATTTGTTTTGATTATATTGCTCTTCTTCTCATAACCTTTTAATATATTTGTGTGCATATATATATATATATATATATATATATATATATATATAGTGTGTGTGTATGTATAAAAATAAAGTTTTCAGGTATGCTATATTCATAGGTAAAAAGTGCTCAATTAGGGATAGAGAGTATGGAAATGTTGAAGTGGACACTGATGTTAATACCTGGCCTGAAGATTGTGTTCAAGCATGAAACAGACTTTTCCCACTCAGTGTTGACCACAGTGTTACCTTTATATATATCTATGTGATTACGCATTAAGTATTTGCACACCCAAATTTTGTAGACTTTTACTTAATATGTCTGTATGTAAACTTCATTTCTTCTTAGCAGCAGTTTTCATTTATTTTATAATTTTTGACATTATGAAGAAACTGAGAAGAAAGTAAAAAGTAACATAACAACAATCATTTCTTTTCTTTCTTGAATGTTCTTTTTTTGTCCTAATTTGTACTTTTTTCTTTACTTTAGTTCATTCTGTTAATAACAATGGCTTACTGTTCATGCTTGTTCCAGATTCCTGGAAAATTCAGATAATGGAATTTGATTTGCAGTTTTGTATAAGAATGCCATACTGTCCTTTCTGATAAAGAAATAAAGAAACAAAATGATGCACAGACAAAGTTAATGGACAGATGACAGAAACAAAGAATAGAAAGACATTTTTTTTAAATTGTTCAAAAGCTCCAGGAGTCTAGTAAAAATACAGAAAATAGTTAATTATTCTTTTTAAGAGATCCATACATTGACACTTCCAGCTGTAAAAACTTTTTGAATTACACAAAAAAAAGTTTATATCCATCAAGTTTTCTTTTATATTTTTAATTATTTAATTAAATTTTTAAAAAATTCTTCATCTATTTTTTTTAAAAATGTTATTTTCAATCATTGATTTCTTTTTCATTTATTTCTACATCCCAGGTGTGGGTTGTGTTTTATTTCTAAATCACTCATGTCTGCACTTGTCGTCGCACCTTGGAACGTACAACTTGCAACATGATCAACTTGCGGGCACCAAATTTGTCTCCAAGAGCAACAATAGTGCCCTTATCTCGGCTCATTGTCACAAAGAATACGTCCATGTTGGTGTTGAAAGAACAAAACTGGGATCCTGTTTGAGTACGCCACAGCCTAATACTGCCATCTTGGGAGCCAGATGCAATAATCTCATTGTCCGGAGAAATGGCAACACAACAAACCTGTAAGTAAAAAGAAAAATATTTTTATTTTTATTTACATCAAGAAATTATCTGTTCAAGGTTTAGATATGATATCTTTTGAAATATTAGCATCACAAGATTTTTAATTGTGTTATTTGAAATTTTTTTTGGCTACTGATAAGAAAGTCAATTCAGAACTTACTATTTTTTTTTATTTTTTTCACTAATTGTTCACCTGATACAAGGCCCAGGAGCCACTCAAAGTAATGGATAACTGAATGAGACTGTTGAATTAGCATCAGGGGTGGAGATAGGAAGCGCAGATTATAAGGATATGTAGGAAAGAGAACATTTGACCCTTGATTTGAAGTGGTTAAGATTGTAGTAATCAGGAAAAGGTCCTCTTAGGAGTTTGTTTTACAAAAAATTGTTTTTTTTTGTTTTTTTTTAGGAAATAACTATTTAAATAGTTATATGAAGGGAATGAAGGTGATTTATCCTAGTGTAAGTGGAATGGGGGTTCTTAGCTGTAAAAGTTAGAAACAAAAGAATGTAGCTTGTCAGGACATTTGTCATGAAATTAGCAATAAAGTAGCGAGAGTCTTGTGATGTTTCAACTTTGGAGCTTTAAAAAATAAACTCAGTTTACTACTTATAGCCTAATTTACCAACCCTACAATGCTATGACAATGCAAGAATCTCTGATTAAGTTCTTTTTAAAAAGCTAATACTACTATATTTATAATTTTGCAGCTTTTGAGTGTTATTTTTAAAATAGGTAGGATAATAATAACCTTATAATTCTAGACAATTCAAAATTTAATAGCAACAATTTTTCAAATGTTACCTAATTCATTATTTTTAGTTCACTCTGGCAACTTTGAAACATTATCACATTTGATATAGTATGACTTATATTAGCAAATCATAAGGCATATGGGAACCATATATATTGTACAGTTTTAGATATAAAAAAACTGAAAGAACTAATCTACTGTTTGTCAACTCAGATTGGACTTTCGTATATAAAACATATAGGCAACCAAGTTAGGGTTTAATCCTAATGGGAGATATATGCCCCAAGAAAATATCTATTAAAAGTAGTAGTTGTTAATTGCTACAAATAATCCCTGTTGTTTACAACATAATAATTCTGTTGGGATACTTGTTCCATTAAAAAAAAAAAAAAAAAACTTACATTATATTGAAAAACACAATGTACCTATTGAAGGTCTCATGAACTTATTAATATATAAGCATATTGGATTGAAAAAGTAGTGTTTATTGATAATTTTATGAACTAATTAAAAAAACATTGAATCTAAAGAGCTGGGCTTATTGAAGGCTTCATGAATCCATTAATATAAAAAAGGTTTCATTTATATAAAAAGTGTAGTGTTTATTGAAGGTCTCATTAATTTGTTAATATAAAAAATACTAAAGCTAGAAAAATATTGAAAAGGAAACCAGATCAAAATAAGTAGATAGATAGATAGATAGATAGATATGGAAAGACTGAGATAGATAGATAGATAGATAGATAGATAGATATGGAAAGACATAGATAGATAGATAGATAGATAGATAGATAGATATGGAAAGACATAGATAAGGGAAATATTTTATTGTTGTTCCAATGAAAAAAATGTGTATATTTGAAAATGAGAAAAAATGTAAATGTTTTTGATTATTTTCATATTTTACTGTGTATATTTTGATGTTTTGGGTCATGTGACCGTCTTCAGGTGAAGAATGGTTGGTCATACATCAAAGATGATAACCACTTACTTAGATCCATACCACAAAAAGTAGATCCAGGAACACTCATGGGAGCAGTCTATATAGCAACATACCCCATGAATTAGAGAAACAAGCAATCTCATTCTGAACTGAAAAACATCCAGGAATAACTACATCCCAGATTCACCAAGAAATTAATTATTTATAGTATAGACTTAGTCCTGAGCAAAAATTCTTTCAAATTTTTTTTTTTTTTAATCATATCACCCCGAGCAAGGCGGTAACGCCACTGAAGCGCAGGGGGCTACGTAGGAGTGAAAAGATTGGAAAAGAGAAAGTCGGGGACCACATCCTAAACAGGGGACAAGAGATGAGTCTCTTCACCTGTTCAATAGACGTGGGTGGAGTGTGAATCGGGCGATAGTTTAGTCTATCTACTCCAATTGAAAAAAAAAAAGAAAAGAGTGAAAAGATTGGAAAAGAGAAAGCCGGAAACCACATCCTAAACAAGGAACAAGGGATGAACCTCCTCACCTGTTCAATAGACATGGATATCAGCTTGAAATGAGAAATCAGAGAGCTGAGACCTGTTCAATAGATGTGGATATCAGCTCGAAACGAGAAATCAGAGAGCTGAGTTTAAATTCCATTTGAATTCATTGCATTCACTTATAGGCAAATACCCTTGAGAAAGGTATGAATCCATCTCTTTTTCCCTCCAGCTATGGGTTGAATAACAAGACAGATTGGGTTCTATAGCCTTGGTTGGCAATCAGTTTCCCACAGAAAAAATGGTAACCTATTGTGGGAAAATTTTCTCTCTAGTCAGTCATGGATTGAAAGAGACATGATTGCCCAAGTGTTTATCATATATGGCACTTAAATAACTGATATTTAAAAGTGTTTATTTCAGTAAATTAATTACTTCATTGATTAATCATTAATTAATTTGTATAAATATTTTCTCCATCCTGAAAGAAACTCACAAAACAAATTATAACATCAAAATGAGATTTTTTTATCTTACTCAACATTTTTTATTTTTTTTTATTAAAAGAAATATAGAGTTCATAAAAATTCAATAATGAAAAGTATATCCAAACCTAATTAATTACTTCATTGATTAATCATTAATTAATTTGTATAAATATTTTCTCCATCCTGAAAGAAACTCACAAAACAAATTATAACATCAAAATGAGATTTTTTTATCTTACTCAACATTTTTTATTTTTTTTTTATTAAGAGAAATATAGAGTTCATAAAAATTCAATAATGAAAAGTATATCCAAACCTTAGGTACCATGCTGGGAATGAAAATGGCACCAACATATGCCACCCTAACCTTGACTTATCTCGAGAAAAAACTTTATGAAAAAATAAAGCAAAAATATGGGAAAAATATAAAAACACACTTTACAACATCTTGGAAGAGATACTTAGATGATCTTTTGGAAATCCTTATGGGGCAGTATTAATGATTTAATCATTTACTCCAAAATGTACAACCCAAAGACTAAATTCAGCCAAGAACATAACTTTAATGAACTACCATTCTTAGGTATGCTTATCAAAAATAGGAATGATCATATCTACCACAAACCTACAGACATCCAACAATATCTTAATTTTTAAGAACCATTAACCAAAAAGCTGTCTAAAATCCACCCCCTATTCCCCAACATGTCGGATTTACACTATAGTGTAGCCGTGAGTTATCACCTTTCTTTAACTTGACTAAGTTCACCATTGCTCTAGCCTGGTATTAAACTCACAACTCTTTAGGTCAAGTCACTGGAATTAACCAATGTTTATTTCCAGTGGGCTATGTGTCTTTTAGGACATTTGCAGGTGAATTTCTGGAACTCATAAACCTAATGTCTCAGTAACCATTTTTTACAAGAAGTTGCTTCACATATGGAATGAAAATGATATACCCCAACAATTGTAATAAAAGGTTTGGTTCAAAATTTCTAGCACCTGATGAAGGCTAGAGTGTGTAACAGCTGAAACATCATAAACATGGCAGCAAAGATGAGGACAATAGTCTGAATAGTGTAAATACTACCTTATCTCAGAAGTATAGACAAATACAAAAAAAATATATGAACAGAAACACACACACAGACACATATACACATACATTCGGAAAAGCACAAATGCATATACATATTTATACACACACAAAGAGAGATAAGTTCACAAAAAATACACATACACACAATACACAAGAATGGAGGAAAGAAGATGCTACAAAAGATATCAGTCAGTCAGTCAAGTGCCATACATGATACATGCTTGAGCGCTCATGTCTCTTTCAATCCATGACTGACTAGACAGAAGACTCTCCTGCAGTAGACTAGTTGCCAACCAAAGTTATAGAACCCAATCTGTCCAGCTATTCAACCCATAGCTGGAGAGAGAGAAGAGATGGATTAACATCTTTTCTAAGGATATTTGTGTGTAACTGAATGCAATTAATCCAACTAGAATTTAAACTCAGCTCTTTGATTTCTCATTCTTAATTAATATCCATTGCATCACAACACATATTCCACACACAAAAGACATAAGGAGCTATACAAAGTACAAAGACATCCTCCCCCCTTTTCTTTCTCTGAAGTTTAATTATTTTATTACTCCTTAGCCAGAAGAACATTTTTCAGTCAGTCCAAGACAGATTTGAATACCAAATAATTACTACTACTCACCAAAGACAATTGTTTAAAAAATTTAACGTAAGTAAAAAATTTTTATAATATGTATAATCAACCATTCTTCATCTGAAGAGGGTCACTAAATCTGAAACATCTGCAGTGAAATATACAAAATAAAAAAAAGATCCATATAATAAAAAACATTTGTGTTTTTTCTCTTTATCATATATATATATATATATATATATATATATATATAGAGAGAGAGAGAGAGACAGATGGGAGAGAGAAAAATAGGAGGAAACAAATGTAAAAAAAAATACAATTCTGAAATTTAAAGAAAAATACACTAACCTCTCCTGTATGACCGATGAGGGTATTAACTAGTGTCTCATTAGACATGTCCCAGACTTTGATTGTGCTATCGGCAGAAGCTGACACCAATGTACTAGAATCTTCTGAGAGTGCTACAGCAGTAACCTCTGCATTGTGAGCATGATTACCAGAGGCTGATAACATTTGACGGAGTGGCTGGCCATTACGCAAGTTCCAAACCACTAAGTCACCATTCTTCAGACCAGTGACTGCTTCATTTTTGAGAATAGCTGTACATTCAGGGTTAGCATTCATTTTTAGTATGCTAGGTTCAACGACATTGTAGCTGGTTAGTGTCATATCAAAGACCACAAATTCAGCACTGCCATCCATTGTGTTCTGGAAGCCAGCCACTGCATATCTGTTATTCTGTGACAGACTCAGGAAACTGATGTAGTCATTATTGCCAACGCTTGCTTCATAACGCATCTCTTTAATTGGTTGATTGCCCAAGAGATCCCACACAATGACGCTTGTACTATTTCCAAATTTGTCGGTTCGTCCCAGGGCTACTTTATCTCCATCACTCATAACTTGCAGGGCAGAACAATATTCTTCTCCTGGCATTACCAGAGGTCTTCCAGAATCAAAGTCCCAGATCTGTAGCAAAAGAGAATATTTTTCAAAAAGTCAAGGAAAGAATAGAAATGATTGATTGTTTCTTTTTATGACTTATCAACCTTTTGTGGGTTATTTAAAGTTGAAACATATTTAAGATTGTAAGAATAATTCTTTTATTTTGCAAGTGAATATTGCATAACAATTTTTTTGAGAATAACAATCATTTATCCAAATGAAAGCTTTGCTATTTAAAGAAAATCCTCAGGTTATGTATTTTTTGTTATTTGGTACAGTTCTTTGTTTTTGATTTTGTAGTGCCAGTCTATAAGTTTTGAAGAAGGATGATCTTGGCCAGAACGCACAGACTTTACTCACTCAAAACCATTTTTAACCATTGCTCTTTGAAAGCGGTTGTATATAGCTGACAATTTAGACATTTCTGAACAAGTTTGGATATCTATATGAATGTCTCAACACAAAGTGGCTATTTAAGAACATGATTTTAGTTTTCAGGTTAAAGTTTTAGTTTTGCATCAATTTATGATGCTGGGTGAAACTACAACTAGTGCAGCTTATTCAATATTCTTATCTCTCATGCTAAATTTCTTAGAACTGATGCAAATGCCAAGGTATTTCAATTGTTTGGTATTTACTAATTCCACATTCTGAATGTTTATGATGAATTCAGAGTATGCACCATCATTGCTTTCATTTTAATTTCAGTTTGTAGTTTGTTTTGGAAAAGTTTATCTTGAGTAAAGCAATGACTCATCTAGCACTAAATTTGTGATTCTACTTAGTGTCTTGCCTCTTGCATACATGAAATCCAATGAACAGTTTTCATGACATAAACTGTCTAATCAGACATAACTGTCTGTTTGGACTATGTCACCAAAATAGGAATACATGGACTTTTAAGTCTGCTTTCTGATCACAAAATAAAATAAAGAAATTGATTTTATGCATCTTTGTAGTACACATTTTACTTGAGTGTCTATGACCTAGATTTTGATATCCTTCATACTGAGGCCACCCACTTACATCT
Source organism: Ascarosepion bandense (assembly GCA_037127315.1). Taxonomy (NCBI): domain Eukaryota; kingdom Metazoa; phylum Mollusca; class Cephalopoda; order Sepiida; family Sepiidae; genus Ascarosepion; species Ascarosepion bandense. Next base: position 606,285 of record JBBBDQ010001514.1, on the reverse strand, counting down.
CCCTTTTCTTTAACATCTTTCCACTCTTAGTTGGTAGAATGTAGTGGCTCTACCTCATTATCCTTTATCCATCACACCCAGATGGTGCATAGGGCAGCAATTTTTTGTTGCTGTTTCTGTAACAAACTGTTTTTTACGGGGCAGGGTTGTTAGCTCTGCCTCCAACCCCAAAACCTGGAGGACCGGTGGACCATTCTTGGTCTTTATGTTTACAGCACCTAGTATTCCCAAATGGTCATCCATTTAAGTACTGACCAGGCTCGATATTGCTTAACTTTGGTGATCGGATGGGAACTGGTGTATTCAACATAATATAGCTGTAGACAAGTGGCTCTACCTACTTTAGTAATAATTATTTTAAAATACAATCTCCAGGTGTTTAAATGTAGGGTCAATAGACTCCCTCCTATCACACTAACTCCCAATTATTCTCAGAACACTCTCATCTACCCAACCCTCATTCTCGGTATCCTTACCCGCCTATCACCCACCCTCTGACATTTCCTATATTTAATCATCCTTTCTCCACTCTATGTAGCCCCCTGCGCAGTAGTGGCAGTGACATGCCTTGCTCGGGGTGAAATGCTTATAAAAAAAAAAAAAAAATCTAATCTTTACTAAGGAAATTTTTAAATGATTGAACAAAATATAAAACACATACTTATTATGTTTTGGAATATGTGATGTACAGAAAACATTGATAAATATTTCATTTGAGTGTATAACTGGGATGTAATGAGAGCAAGATAATCTATCAGACTACTATATACTGGGGTTACCACTGATCAACTCCTCTTAGATCAATTGTTTCTGGTGGACATTAAATTCAATTCAGACCTTTGGTATTTATTGGCATGAATCACATACTACAAGGGTCCAACACATGTGGTCTTGAACCAGACTAAGCTAAGTAACAAATTCTGTCTTCTCCCTAAACAGGATCTCCAATTTGTCTGCATAAATATAAAATCTACAGTTTAAAAAATATACTTTCATTCCTAATAAAGAAGTGAACATAAGAACTTTTCTTACCTGAAGGTTCCTGTTTGTCACTCCTTTCTTTGTTGAAAACTCATTCACTCCAAGGTTGTCCATGTTGACACTGCCAACCAAAAGTTGGCCATTATAGGCCAAGTGAAGATTGGAAGCACCTAAAACATTACCCTGCATAGCACGGAGAAGTTCTCCTGACTACAAAACAAAAAAGGGATAATTTCCAAAATTTTAGTATATATGCAACACCCCCCCCCCAAAAAAAAATTTCTAAAAAGTGTTAATCAGAACCAACATTATCATTACCTATGAAACCAATACATATTACCTTCTTTATAATGTATACTATCATTATCAATATTATATCAATTATCTTTCAGATTTATAACTCATCATATTTCTTTTAATTTTAAAAATATCTTTAGTCTATTCAATGTAATATCTGCAACAAAACCATTATATTTTGTTGAGGAAGTGTTCCTTCTCCATTTAATCACCCAAGTGATCTGTATATAGAACCCATGAAAAAAACCCACTGCTTCTTCCTTTCCTGCTTGTTAGAAGTCCTCCTGTGTAGTTCCTGTCTTTAAAAACTCTGGAGAGATCTCTAACCACTCTAATTATTGCCCTATCAGCCTCTTACTAATTTTTGGCAAAGTGTTTGAGGCTATTATCAATACTGAGATGGTTTATCATCTCACATCCCACAGCCGATTCTTTGAGAAACAGTATGGCTTCCACTTCACTAGGTCTACCACTGATATGTTGACAATCACCACCGAATATATATACCAGACTCTTGATAAGAACAGTGAAGCTTGAGCTGTTGCTCTGGATATCTCAAAAGCATTTGACAGAGTTTGACATGCTGGTCCTCTTCAAAAGCTACAGGGCTATGGTGTAATTGGATGTTTGTTCGATTTAATCCAATTATTCCTATCAAATTGCATAATGAAGGTCATATTGAATGGGTATGATTCCAGATCCAATCATATAAATGTGGGTGTCCCTCAAAAGACTCTATCCTAGATCCTACACTTTTCCTGATCTTCATCAATAATCTTCCTGATGTAATTAGTTCCCAAGTAGGCAGCTATACAGGTGACACTACCATTTACTCCCTTCTTAATAAGAAATCTGCCAGGGCTGACAAAGTAAACCCCATTGCTGCTCTTGAGAATGACTTCCAATCTGTGACAGACTGGGGTAAGAAATGGCTTGTAAATTTTAATGCTTCCATAATGAAGCTTCTCTTCTTTAACCATGACATAGAAACTTTCCTACCTTCCAACAGTATGGATCATGCTAGTCTCCAAGAAAGCAATACACTGTGCCTCCTCACCTTCACTCACTCAATCGACCTCAATTAGAATGATTATATCGAATCAGTAGCTATATCTACTGCAAGGAAGGTTGGGTCATTGTGTATGGCCAGGAAGTTTTTCTTGTCAGAATCCATCTTGCACATATACAAATCTATCATTTGTCCATGCATTGAATACTGTTGCCATATCTGCTCAGGTGATCCTGCTATTCATCTGGGAGTTCTTGATAAAATCCAAAGGAGGATCTGCAATGTAATCGATCTCAATTTTGCAGCTCAACTTCAGTCACTTTCTCACTGATGGGATGTGGCTTCCCTTTGTCTTTTCTACAAATATTTTCATGGTTTCTGCTTTGACAAGCTTATCTTCCTGGTGCTCTGTCTACAGGAATTTAGTAAAGCTATTAGATTGTCAACTAGGTCTCACACTTTTAGAGTCAAAAACTATCAAATGTAACAGCTACTTCTACTCTATCAGTTTCTTTTTTTGCACTTCCCACCTGTGGAACTTCTTTTCATATACTTGCTTCCCTGATAGCCAAAATCTTCAAGAGTTTAAGTGCAATGTCAATTGCCATCTTTTATCTCCTTGAGTCCCATATTTCTTTTATCCTTTCTCTAACACACCCTGTATCTTGTTGTTGTTTTTTTTACCCTCCTTTCATGTGCACCAGTGGTAGTACTGCCTTGCTTGCCGTGAAATGATTATAAAAAAATCATGATTTAAAGATCAGAGTGAGGTATAAAACTAATAGTTACCATGCAATGTTGATTTCTATGTACAAACACACACACACACACACACACACACACACACTCTCTCTCTCTCTCTAAAACAGCATAGTTATAGAAATTAACATCACATAGTGACTGTCAGTTTCATGCCTTGGAATGAATTGAAGAAGGAGAATATAATACAAGTTAACACTAACCTGCATGTCCCAAACTTGAGGGGCACCAGTGCTGGATCCTGTGACCACACTGTTACCATCATTGGTCATCAAACAGCAGTCAACACGCACACCATCAGCAATAACAACCTGCCCCGGTAGTGCAGGAGGGGAACCACCCATTGTAGAAGTATTGTAGTTACTCATATAGGATGAAGATGATTCATTACGAGCTGCATATGATTTCATTTGATAGTGATATGAGGATGAAAGTGTGTTGGTTGAGGAGGAATAACCAGAGGCTTCTAGATTGTTGTGGGAGAAAATGTCTTGTTGCATATTTGATTTTCCATCTACACCAAGTGATGAATACATTGTGTTATCAAATTGTTGATGAGAAATACTGCCCCCACCACCTCCACCAACTCCACCACCTCCTCCGCCCATGTATGCTGATGAGTCATAGTTGTAGTTGGACACTGATCTGTCATAGTTTGTAACTCCTCCTCCATAGCCACTGGCCACAGCTGAGGATCCATCCATATAAGTGAACCCTGACCCAGCACTAGAAGCTGAGTGAACATTGAGAGTATTCTGTTGCGATGAATACCCAGATGATTGTGCAGTAACTGACCGTCCTTGTCGTGGGGTTCCAATAGCTGTTCCCTTATTAGAGAATGTTCCCGTCACACGAAGGGTGGCACTGTCACCAGCTTGGCCAGAACCGGCACCACTGTATGATGAACCAGTGTTGAGGTAAGTAAATCCAGAGCTACCCCCTCCTCCTCCACCAGCTGCACTACCATTAACAACTTGCACTTTGGCTTGACCACCACCTCCTCCTCCTTCTCCTCCTACTGATTGCTGAATTAAAGGTGCGGTGATTCCTGGTGATGAAATAGATGGACCTCCACCACCTCCACCTCCACCACCACCTCCACCACCGAATGGTGAGCACATTCCTGGTTTACAGTGGACAAATGCCCATGTGAGTCCTGCACCTAGAGTTAGTAAAGCCAAGAAGGTTCCTGCAGCTGCACCTGCTCTACTGCCAGCACCTCCAAACCCGCCACCTCCTCCAAACCCGCCACCTCCACCAAACAAAGAAGCAGCAGCAATTCCGCCAGATTTATCAGCACCTCCTAAAGTAGAATGCGCAGATTTTATGGGTTCATAATGAGGAACATCAACTGCTACTCCAAGACCACCATCATCATCTGGTTCAACCAAAATTCCTGGTATGGCTTCTGGAGTTCCTTTTGTTGGAATAATTACGCCACTTTTGCTAGTAGTTGTAACTGAAGGGGCTGTTGTAACTTCAGAAAATTCAGGCTTGATTGGGGCAATACTCCTTGAAAAATTTAAGAAAAATATTATAAGCTGTTAATACTTTAAATGTAAATATTGTCATTAAGAAACATTTCATTAAAAGAATCAAAGAAAAGAATATATATAAAATAGATGTTGTTTCAATCTCAAAAATTAAAATTAGAAAAATGTTAAAAAGCGGTTTAGTAGGTCATAAATACCTAAAATATTACTAAGTCAGTTAAGTGCTATATATGATATATGCTTGGGTGATCATGTCTCTCCACTACTTTTTCACCTCAATAACTGTTGGCTCTTTCAGTTAAGTGCCATACATGATACATATTTGGGCGATTATATCATTTTCAATCTATGACTTTGCCATTTCTTTCTGTAGTAGACTGGTTGCCAACCAAGGCTATATAACCCAATTTATCTTACTACTCAATCCATAGCTGGAGGGAGAAGAGATGGATCATTACCTTTCCCAAGGATATTTGCATGTAAGTGATTGAAAATATCCTTGGGAAATTTGCAATCACTTATATGCAAATACCTATAATGATATTAAAATATAAATTTGTGAAACCATCAATGTTTCAATTTAGTCATAACTAAAATTATAGATAATTTAGTTTGTATATAGTAATTGGTCATATATAAAAATCAATGCATGCACAGTTTTCAAAATAAACAGGTATCAACAGTATTCAAACTCTATATTAATGCAATGTATATCTTCCTTGCACATTAACACAACACATGATCATACCCTTCCATGTATCTGATCATACAGATGGTGAATATCATTTTGCAATACATATCACACCCCTTGTACCTGTTGAAACAAAACACACAGAGTTGTAGATGGGCTAATTGAATGAGTTAAGTATTATTCCATCATATCCTATGCATGTTCAATGAGGGATAGTTCTGGTGATCTTATCAGTCAGGGAAGTTGCTGAACATCCTTTATAGCATGTTAAGTAGCAGAGGCATCGTATGGGCAGGTATTATACTGCTGGAGTAACGCATCACATTTCTGATTTAGGTATGGCAGTAGAAGTGATTTGAAGAATGTTTCTTCCATAATTACCAAAGGTAAACAAGTGTTGTACCTGTTGATTTCAATTCTATAGGAATGATTAAAAATACTTGTCTCTCCCCTTTTATAGGAATAAGCACACAAATGCATGCTGGGATTTTTTCTTATCCAATAAGACAAGCTGGTTTGTAGTTTGATATGACTCAGTCCTGATCTACCTTGTCTGAAAGTCAGAATCCTATGCTCACTTGTTGGAACTTGCTTTTGTGTATCAATGCCAATTCTTAGTTTGTTAACTTTTTTGCCTTATTACTGTTAATGCGATTTGCATATATTATTTGCTTGCTGGATATTATTTTTTTGTCCTGTTTCTTTTTCTTTTTATTGCACACATTGTCAATTCTGTTTGCTGGACAACTCTGTTATTTCACATTTGACAATGGCTACTCACTTCATAGTACCTTATGACACTCTCTACTATGTATCATGAATAAATAAAGCAAAGAAATTTTATATAAATTTTTTTTTCTTTAATTCTTTGTTATAGTGATGTAAGTACAGCATCACAGATTAAGATTGGAGTTGGCTATGGTTCTTTCAATTTTGCTTAACTTACACAAACATGGGAGACTAATTGTATTAATATTTAAAGCTTAGTTTAGTACAGCTGGAGATTAAAAGTGAGGTTTACAATGAGAATTGAGCTTTCACAGAAGTAATCTTGTTGACTATGACAAGATGCTCTAAAGGAAGATGTTTTTTTACTAAAATTTATTCAATACAAAGCTCAGGAGCCACTCAAGGTAGAGAGTTATTGTTAGTGGTTATGATGAATGAGGTGGTGGAAGGAAGTGAAGATTATGAGGTGGAAAGATAATGATTCACTCTTGAAATGAAGAAGTTGGATTGTAGTGTTCATGGAAGCATGTATGTGAGAGTCTGTGTAACAGAGTAGTGGTTCTTGGAAAAAAAGCTATCTGAGTGGAAATTTTTTACAGATGGAATATGGAGAAATTTGAGTGATTCAATTTTGTGGAATGAGCATGACGTGTTTTAGGATGTGGTTTCCGGCTTTCTCTTTTCCAATCTTCTCACTTTGTTTTTTTTTTTTCAATTGGAGTAGATAGATCTATCTATCGCCTGGTTCACACTCCACCCACGTCTATTGAACAGGTTAAGAGGCTCATCCCTTGTTCCCTGTTTAGGATGTGGTTTCGGGCTTTCTCTTTTTCAATTTTCTCACTATTACGTAGCCCCCTGCACATCAGTGGTGTTACCGCCTTGCTCGGGGTGATACGATTAAAAAAAAAAAATTACTGGTCTGTACTAATGAAACTAAAGAATGGTGCTCATCTGAACATCTGCCATGGAAATAGTGATAGGCTTGCAATGTTGTGTATGGAAAAGAGACAGCAGAGTTGTTTTTCCCCCACAAGACTGCAAAAACAATTTTGAAATCTGTCAAGGCTGTAATGTAAGTAATGGAAACAAGCTGCATTCACCCTAGTCGGGTTGAGCTGGCTTCCTCCCCGATGGAGGGAGATTCATTGAGATTTGTTTAAGGTCAGGGTCCCAAGTCCTACTCTGTTATTTTACCCATAACTGGAGGGAAGGGACGGATTAATACCTTTACCAAGGGTACCGACGCGCAAGTGAATGCAGGGCATTCAACTGGAATTCGAACTTGGCTCACTGATTTCTCTTTCCAAGCCGATATCCATTGCACCACAATGCACATCCATCACTAAACACTTACAGCACCTGGTATTCCCAAGCAGTGACCCATCTAAGTACTGACCAGGCTCAACATTGCTTAACTTCAATGGTCAAACAAGAACAGATGTATTCAACGTGATATGACTGTAAACTAATATGAGTAATGGGCATCCCTAGTCCAGATATGGCAGCAATACACAATTTTTGGTTTAATCTAACTCATTGCATGTCAGAAGAAGATATGTACATTCTAGAATGGTGGAATGAGCTAATCATTAATAGAAAGATTATACTAATCAAGTGGAAGATTGATGCGATTCTGTACTTGAATTACCAGGTCTCAAACACTGACCATTTAAATTTGTATTTATGATTTTGTTTCACTATCTTTTGCCATCTTTTAAGCAATTTTATAATGCCATCCTAGGAACTTTTGCTGTATTTCAGCAAAAAAGTTTGCTTTAGTCTTCCTAGGAATTAACATTTTTTTCATCAACAAAAGTAATCAAGTAATTCAATACAGGTGAGTGAAAACTTCATGGCTAAAACTTATAAACAAAACTTATCTGATTAAAAAAAGAATCATGCAATCTGGCATTGTACAAAATAAATATTATGCCTCTTCTGATATAATTATTTGTTGTTTGTTTTTACAATAATGTTTACTCTGTACAAGACCCAAGAGCCACCCATGGTAGAGAGTTATAGAGTAAGAAGTAAGAGACACATTTTATGAGGATATGCAAAAATAACAGTTATCCATAAACTTGAACAGGTTAAAATTGTAGCATCCTCTTGAGAGTCACTTCCACGTAATAGCAAAATACATTTTCATTGATTTTTTTACCTTCAATCAATATAATTGGGAAAGGTGCTTGTTTGAACCTTTCATGTGGTTTTATGAAAAGTTGCTCATAGTAGAGGACTCCTTTCTTATCTAAATTTTATGTAGTTTCTTTTGTGAATGAAATATAATCAAGAAATTGAAATTGTCTAGAAATTACCTGTAGGTCAACAATTAAAAATTATTATTTACTTACTTTCCCAAAGTGAAAGGTTGAATGGCAATTTCTGCATCACCAGATGAGATTCCTAAATTGTTTCCTTTACCTGTATTCTCGAATGGATGCAGATTGTTGATATAATAACCTATGAGAAAAAAAATTAAAAAATGAATTATCATAAAAACTCTAAATTAATGTGTGTGTGAGGGAGGAGAGAAATAAATGGTTGTCCAAAAAGAGCCAACTTATAATTGATTTACTAAGCGTCACTTAGATGTGGCACAAGGCTGAAGGTATGGGGTACCCAGTGAGGATCGAACTCACTACTCAGTTGTAATAGGTTCAAGCAAAACAAGCTTGTTAACCATTGACCCCGTTGAGGTGCCCAGCACCAACTTATAGTCATAAATTATTTATGACAAATAAATAAAAGAAAATACCTTAAAAAATAATTGGTTATCTAAATTATTTTTCCTCATCTAGTGCCCTTCAACCTTCATTAGGTGTTTGTCAGTCCAGATGACCTTCAGGGAATTTTGAACTGAACTATTTATTTAATCTACTGGAGTAGATTTTACTCATTTGATTGACCATGGCTAGGCATATCTTACCTAGTTCTTATAGAGTAGTACTCCATGATTGCTTACCCTTATTTCAAGTACACACTGCTCAGTCCAGGGTTTGAACTCAAGATTACTATCTCATTCATAAGCCAACACATTAATTCTTTGGGCTATTTTCCTGTGGGATAATTCTCTATAGAGAACATGAAGTCTAACCTGCTTGTTGAGGAATGCTGCTGTAGATACTGCTCACACCAAGGTTTCTCTTTTACTGCTGTTACAAAAGTTTGGTTTCTTTTTTTAATGCTTTTGCTGTTGCTAAAATTTGATAGCTAAATCCACATATGTCACAAACAAATGAGATATGCTAATGGTTCAAAGAGAATAACAATACATAAAAAAAAATGAAGACCCATTTCACTAAAGTTATTTCTGTTAAAAATAGTGTAAATCATAGTAGATTGATATTTTTTTATACCAATTCCTGTCAGAGTACACAGGTTTCCTTTGTTTATTGATACAAATTACCACTTTAAAACAAAGAAGTCTATTTGTTTCCAACTGGATAACATAGAATTTCATCTTGATTGTCAAGATGAAGTTTACATCAACAAATCTTGTCATGTGGCCAGTTAATTCAAATCTCACATTACTGAATTAACAATTCATTTGAGAGAAGGCAATATGAGCTGTTCACTCTTCAGATATAATTGATCAAATTAAACTTTTGTTTGAAAATGACTTTTTTGTGGTGTATTCCTTTCCAACTAAGATTTATAGAGTTTAGTAGAAATTAAAATCTGCATGTCACACTTATTTCCGTGGTCAAAAATAGATATTACGTTAGGCTTTCATGGAACCAATGAGACTCACTTGTAGGAACATTTAAAAAGAACCAGTAAATATTTTTTCATTGGTTCACCACTGTAGAAAGACATTCTCCCAAAATGCAGCCTTCATAACCAGAATATATTTCATTGCCCTGAAATAAGACTCATATACTTGTATATTTCAGGTTCAAACATTTTATACATGAACCACAATTATAAATTTATTTCTTATAATTTGTTTGCTATTAATTGTTTTCTGTGTTGTTTGATCTTATTGACTGGTTGTATCCAGTTTTGCAGGATTTGTTTTTTTCTCTTTGTTACAAAACCTACTTTCTTTGACTACTAGGAGAGTATCAGATAGTAACATTACTTGTTACTTACAGGCAGCATGACACTGTTTCATTGTGTGAATGTAGTATAGGAATTAAATCCTATATATATTTTTCAGCCAATAAAATCCTATGAGAAGATTTATTTGATAAGCAATAATTACTAGAGCAAATACTGCCAAAATACTTGTGGAGATAATTGTAAATCTAACATATTATATGAATAAATTTATATAATAACAATAATAACTCCCTTCACAACTCCTGTAAATTCAAGAAAAAAGATTTTGTGAGCCAGTGTGAAGTTATTTTCTAATTTATGAAAACCTTGTATTTAAAAAGAAAAAGTTCATACCTTTCTGTGAAATTAAATTTTGGACTTTTGAATATAAAAATAGAAGAATACTGCTTCAGGATTCAAAACAATTTTGGAGGCCAGTTTAATCTACGCATGCATATACATGCATCTACACAATAGAAGAGATGAGACAGCAGCCACTGACTAAGGCCTTGTTCATGCACTGACAGAAACATTAGGCTGGCCGTAATAAAATAAATCTGTCCACACTTTTGTACTGCAATAAGAACACTTAATTGCTTGATAAAACAAACTTGACTACAAGGAAATTTGAACATTTTGTTGTTATTGCATATTTCTGAGAAGAATATAGAAATGTTATTTTAACCATCAACCTACTTGTACTTTTCCTTCACAGAATTGCCTTTTTAATGGCTTGTTTAAAAGATGTTGTTCTTGTCATGTGTTTGAAATCCTGACAATTAGATATAAACAAACTCCTGGATGGACAGATCCCAACTGTAGTTTTACTAAATACTTACCAGCGATGATGCCATGGAAAGGATTGATATAATCATTAGTTGATGTTCTTTCTCTAGCTCCAATTGCAATTGTTGTAAGCTTGTCAAAGTAACTTGGGATTTGGCCTAAGACAAAAAAAAAAAAAAATGAACACATGAGAATATATAATTTAATTTTGAAAAGAAATGCATTTTATGTTGTGGTCTTCCAATTTAATGTTCACATTTTTGTGGAGGGAGATCAGTCAGTCAGTTAAGTGCCATACATGATACACACTTGGGCGATCATGTCTCAAAAGAGACATGACTGATTGGGCAAACATTGCCATCGCTTTCTGCAGTAGACTGGTTGCTAACCAGGGCTATAGAACCCAGTCTGTCCTATTATTTAACCCATAACTGGAGGTAAGAGACAGATTCATACCTTTCCCAAGGGTATTTGTGTGCAAGTGAATGCAAGGAATTCAACTGGAATTTGAAATTGGCTCCCCGATTTGTCATTCTGAGTTGATATCCACTGCACCACAATGCACATCCTGGAGGGAGATAGATACCCCAAATAAATCCTATGAAAAATTCAATATGGTACTTGGAAATTTTTCTAAATCAGTGTATAACTTGAGTCACTTCCCCAAATTTAAGCAAATTATCAAATAAATATGTTGAAAAAAGTTTTTGTTTGAGTTAAACATTCACACACACACACACACACACACACACACACACACAGTGGCCCAAAAGTCATGAATGGGTTTCAACTTTTTTAGTGATTTTTAAATTTTTCTTTTATTTCAGATTTATATAAAGAATCCCTAAATTTAATCTTGGGAAAATACACTACTGAACAGCAAATGGATATTGTGAAATGTTTGACAGAAAACTAATTCTTGATTTTCACAGCTATTTGTTCCCCAGATCTGACCACTCTAGATTTTTTTTTCTATGGGGCTATCTTAAGGAAAATAGTTTGTTAACAAGCCCCAAATAACTACAGTTCTTAAAATAACAATAGAACAGAAATTAGATCACTGGAGCCACAAACATTAAGGACTGTTATGAAAAACACTTTAGAAGAACACATTTATGCAAATTGGAAAATGGATGCCATTGAAAACACATCATCTTTCACACCTAGGGAAAATAAATCTCACATTTTTTTTGGCAATTTACTAAAATATCATAATTTGTAAATAAAAAAATAAACAAAATATTAAATACTGAAAACTCTTCATGACTTTTGGGCTCCCTGTGTGTGTGTATCACATCAGGGTGTAAAACTAACAATCACCTTGCACTGTTGATTCCTATATCCACACAATATATATACAGGGTGTATCAAAATTACCTTTACAAACTTTGGGGATAGGTTCTTTGCACCAAAAGCAAGGAAAAAAGTTCATATGAACATATATCCACAAGTCCTTCATTTTGGATTTATTAAATTTAAAGTTTGTGGTAGATGTTGTTAAATGTACAATACAAGATACAATACAAAAATACTTTTACAAACTTTGAGGGCAGGCAATGTCCCAGCTTGCTTCTATCCTCACATGCAGCCGTCAGATCATTGACTAGAATACCCTTCCAAATACTCTCACATGGTGTCGAATGATTTTAAAGGTTTCCATGACATGTTGATGAAGTGTCTATGTATCATCAATGTCTGCCCTATAAACCAATTGTTTTAGGTGTCCCCATAAATAAAAATCCAAATAATTGATGTTGGACAAACATGCAGGCCATGAACTTGTCTTCCTCTACCTATCCATTTTCATAGTAGATGTCAGCCATTGCATTACCAACAATGTAATTGTCAGACAGACATGAGTGGGTTCTGCTTTTGTGGCATGGTACAGTGTCCTGTTGCCAGATATAGGGTCTTCCAGCAGCCACCCTCTTGACCCAGAGCAGTACTAACTCCTCAAGGCACTTGATGTAGGCCTGCATGTTGTAATCACTATTTAACTCCTTTAACTCTTTCTGAATCCTTTGCACTGTTCTCAGTGTCATGGTGCTCTTCTTTTTACAGACAGTTCCCAACTGACCCTACTATACTGAGCAGCCAACAAAATCTAAACAATGTGCATGCAAAAACTGTAGTTACTCATTAATAAAATTAAAAAAAAACTGACCTTCATGTGTACTGGTCACTGCTGATTGTTCATCAACAATTAAACTTGAGTTTGTCAAAGTCCGGTGGAACTTGACTGTATGGTATGCACCATCACTGTAGTTTCCAACCATTGTCAAAATATGAACTTGTGGTCCTGTATCATATATTGCAACAATTTTTCCATCCACCTGAATATAAGGAACAAGAATTGCTTTCAGGAACCTTTTAGGATCTGGACATATTTTTTGCTTTTTACCTTTCATGTTAAAACTAATGATGACATAAGAATAGACTTGGAAAAAATCTCATGTTATCTGCCTTTATCTTTAGCATCTTTTATACATAAAGTTAACAGTGAATTTAATATAAGAAACTTATTCAACAAGTACAAATATGATCAATAGTACTATTTTTATAATTTATTAATGCTTGTTAATATCTGATTTGTGTTTATGGTTTATCACCTCTTTGTATGTAATTTAAAGCCAAACATATTTTGAATTGTAAGAATAATTCTTTTTTATGAGTGAATATGTGCGTTGTGGCGCAGTGGATATCGGCTCGGAACGAGAAATCGGGGAACCGAGTTCGAATTCCAGTTGAATTCCTTGCATTCACTTACGCGCAAATACCCTTGGGAAAGGTATTAATCCGTCTCTTCCTTCCAGTTATGGGTTAAATAACAGGACGGATTGGGTTCTATAGCCTTGGTCGGCAACCAGTCTACCGCAGAAAGCAATGGCAACCTACTGCGGGATAATATTCTGCCCAGTCAGTCATGTCTCTTTCGAGACATGATCGCCCAAAGCGTGTATCGCGCATGGCACTTAACTGACTGACTGACTTGAACCCAAATTTTTTTTGAGAATTACAATAATTTTTCCAAACATGAATTCTGTTATTTAATCCATAACTAGGGAAAGGATGGATTTCAGTTACACACAAATACCATTGAGAAAAAATATTTGTATATAAGTGAATGTAACAAACTTAACTGGAATTCAAAATCGGCTCTCCAATTTCTCATTCGATGCTGCTATTCTCTTTCACTCAAACTTAGCCCTTTCATTTTTCATTTCAAACTGCTATCTCCTCACTCTCTCAAACTTGAGACTCAAATTTCTCATTCTGGACTGCTATTCTCTCTCTTTCACTCAAACTTAGCCCTTTCATTTTTCATTTCAAACTGCTATCTCCTCTCTCTCTCAAACTTGAGACTCAAATTTCTCATTCTGGACTGCTATTCTCTCTCTTTCACTCAAACTTAGCCCTTTCATTTTTCATTTCAAACTGCTATCTCCTCTCTCTCTAACTTGAGTCTCAAATTTCTCATTCTGGACTGCTATTCTCTTTCTTTCACTCAAACTTAGCCTTCCAATTTCAATTCCAAGCTGCTATCCATTATAATACTTGCACTGCATGTTAAAAAAATGTTTTCATGGAAACATATATATATAACACATTATAAAAATATGAGATGAAAGAGAACAAATTACTAACCAGTTTGATTTCAATGAAATCTTTGTTGACACTGCTCGTAACTCGAGTAAGAGTTCCGTCTTTGTCATTTGTCATGAAACCAAATGATATGGTTTCTTCTGCAGAATCAATACGCTGATCATGTGGTTTAGTGTAGATAATCATGCCATCTAAATGCTTTTCACCAAAATAATAACCAATTGTTTCTGTAATCAAACAACGAATACAGATTTAAAAGAACAACAGCAACAAACAAAAAAAAAAGACATAAATTTCTACCCCAACAGGATTTAAATTTTATTTTTTTTAAATCTTAAACTCTAAACATTAAAATAAGAAATTAAAGAAAATACTAAGAATACAGGAAATATTCATTAGAAACAAGGAAAAGAGTGCTGAACTGCTATGTGATATAAATCCTCTTAAATGGCAGTGCATGCTGGACAAACTTCGCATGAATGAAAATAAGACTAGAGGCAACAGAAATTTGGTTCTATAGAATGATGCTTAGAATAGACTGAATGCATAAGTAAGGAAGAAGTCTTAAGGAAAATGTAAACAAGAAAGCTCTTATAGTCAGAATCAGAAAGAGAAAGTTAAAATTTCTTGGATACATTAATGATGGCGGAGAGCTTAGAGAATTTGACACACACAAGACATATTGAAAACAAATAGAACCAGGGAGATAAAATGGTCAGGTAGGTGACCTTCTATGTGAATGGATGGTAAATTGAGGGGTAGGAGGGATGGCAAAAAGACAAACTACAAGGGATAGTAAGTTATAGGGAGCCATGGATGCCATTGTCCTGATGGGATACAACACATAAGAAAAGAAGATCTAAATAATATTAAGAATTTATGAATGCACTTTTTTTTTAACAAAATAACCCTTTCTTTCATAAAGTCAGATAACCAAATACTGAATGGGATATTTAATATATCCCATCTTAATCTACAAAGACAGAATATGTACATGTTAATACCTCTTATACCAAGAACTACTATATTGTGGAACAAACTCCAGTTTGTCTGCTTCCCTGAATATTACAAGTTTAATTTTTAGTCAAGACTCAATTGTTATTTATCCTCCTTATCCTCATAATATTAATTCCTACCATCTCTCTCATTCATATCACACATTTCTCATCATAACTATTCTAACTCTAATTTCTAGCATGAGTGGGTCTTGCACCTTTTGTGGATGAAATTTAGCATTGAAAAATTAGTTAATATCAGAAGCAATGAGAGCCATGTTGCATCAGAGCAGTTATTATTATTACTATTATTATTATTATTAGTGGTTTATATACATCAGTACTATATTTGCATCAAAACTTATAAATAAGCAATTCAGGAACACCAAAAAACATTACTTCTCACTGAACAGTTATATATATATATATATATATATAGCATAGTGATGATCCACGTATATTGTCTTAATATGTATAGGAAAGAAAATTAAAACGTTTTGAGTTTAAAAATGTGGTTTTTTTACAGTATTTGTTTATTTCTACTATTATATTTTATATTTCAGACCGCCCTCGGTCCTTCATCAGAAACAAATGATTTTAAAATTTGAATTAGTAACGTATTTCACGAGATTTCACGAGAGTGTCTGTGAAGAATCTGTTTACATCATGTGATGCGTTTGTGGAGAGAGTTTTTGGTTTTACATCAAGTGACGTTGAAAGCGACAGATTTTTTAAAAAATTATGTTTGTAAACATAAACCTATCTTTAATAATGCTTGTAAATTTGTTTTAGATAAAAAAAATTTTTTAAATGTATCTAAAAGAGTTTAAAAAAATTTTTTTTAAATGTATCTAAAAAAGTTTAGTTTTTGAAGTATTTGTAAAGATTCAATGCA
>JBBBDQ010001514.1:510000-585000 GCA_037127315.1 Ascarosepion bandense | reverse complement strand
TGGATCCACCCTTGCTATACATACCAAAGTTCTTCAGAGAATATATGGAACAAAGCATGAAATAATTTTCTTAAAGAAGAAATGGAAAGAAAGACTGTTACTTGGTGGAGTGATTTTGACAGATGTACAAAATCTCCAATGAGATATGGGAAACTTAGAGGAATAGATATATCTCTTTAAAGTTTTCAAACTTTTCTGTAGCATCTTGTCAAGAATATGATGTGTAATATATAATTTTTTGATTTTAATTTCCTCTTTGGCAGTGAAAATTAAGATCAAATAATTTAAACATGGATTCTCCATTGTTTATGATATATGCTGTATGTTTGCTTGAAATCAATTAACAAAAATCACAAAAGAAAATGAACTCACTTGTAACTGCAGCACCATCATCAACCCACATGTATATTTGATTGGCTCTTCTGCGAATGTAAAGAGTGTGCCACTTTTGGTCATTCAGTTGTTTTCCAGTTCTTAGTCTCTACAAATAAAAATAAGGTTAAAATACGTAAAAAAGAATAAAATAGAAGTAATAAGAGAAATAAAGAAAAAGAGTGAGAAGTAGAGAAGAGGAGGAAAGAAATAGAGAATGAATAAAGGAAAATGAGGGAAAAGAATAATGAAACAAAGAGCAAAATGAAACATGGATATTAAACTATGATAAGAACAAGGAAAGAGAAGTCAAGGATGAAAGCAAGCAAAACTGAAAGAGAAAAGAAGTGAGAAAATAAAAAAGAATAGAGATAAATGGACAAAAACAAATGGAAAATAGAAAGAAAAGAAGAAAATGCAGTGAAGAAAGCAAAAAGAGAAACAAAAAGTAAGAAAATAAGAGATAATATAAAAAAATGAGAAAAGAAAAGAAAAAAGAAAAAAATGAATGAAAGAGAGAGAGGGCAAAAGTAAAGAGAGAAAAGAGAAATAATGAGAATGCAATAAGAATAAAAAGAAGGCAAAAGAATGTGAAAAGGAAAAATACAAATCTGAAAGTAAATAATGAGTGAGAATGCAAAAAAGAAAAAGTAAAACACATGAATGAGAGTGAGATAGAAAAGGAGAGAGAAGGAAAAGGAGAGAGAAGGAAAAACAAAGAGAAAAGAAGTCAGATTAAAAAGTTGATAAAAATTTTTATTTAAAATTCTTACTCTTGTAATTCCATTGGCAGTGATGACCAAAACAACTTCCCCATTCACCAAGCTGACATCCAAACTGTCTGTAGAATTTTTGGCAGTGGTATGGAATAAGGTTGCATTTTTAAGAGGGGTCTGGAATCTCATTGATATATCATCAACATGACTCGCCTGAGTTTCATCAAATGTTATGTAAGCATATCTGAGTCCATCAATTACAGCAATTGGAGCCTCTGCATGGAGAAAATTGGTTTTCAGTTAATCAATTTATCAATACTAACTTTTTTATTGGCATATATATGATTCTAGTGAGAACATATATTCATAGTAAGATTCACTTAAGATGATGTTAATGTAACACTATTTTTTTCCCAGCCAGGAACCAGAGATGGTCACCTCCGATAGAGTTTCTGACTAAAGATGTACAAAGACAGAGATAATTGCCATGCCAGTGGGTGCCAACTGTAGAGACTGAGATAGTTGTCTTCGATAGAGTCCTGGCTGAAGATGTAAAGAAACAGAAAGAGTCCAGCAGGCCGACTGACCAAAAATAGTTAAAGTCAAACAACAAACCAACCAGTTGTTGAGCCGAGCTAAGACAAATAAGACAAATTACCACTGCTGCTACCATCCACCACACACACAAAGATCAATCTTCAGAAGTTACCATAAAGCTTCGGTGAAAAGCTCCAATAAGACATTTTAAATTCTCACAACTTGAAAACTGATTTGAGTAACAGATATTACCAACCGAAAGCTTGAATTAATGTTAAGAAGACAAACACTGCTCTGAGATGAAACTTTCGCTCCATTGTAAAGGTAAGAAATTGACAACTGTTACATTCTATTTCTTTTTGTTTTTTTTTTTGTTTGTATATAAAGACTTTTTCTGCAACTTATTCCGGCATCATTCAATTTACTTTTAGTGTCTTTTTCATTAACCCAATTGTGTGTGCATCTGGTCTGGTTAACTTGGTAAAGAGACAGCTCACAAGAGGTATTTATGGTGGCTTTAGTAAGAATGGTAAGTAAGACTTTTATTTTAGTGTAAAGAATAACGTGGTATGATTGGGTCAGTAATCATGGCTAGCTAAGCTTAAGATAAGACAGACTGAAAATCAGGCTTCCTCTATCTCCACTTTTGGCCTTGTGCTACAATTTTTGCATTTTTCAAAATAAATTTACTTTCCTTGAAGATACTTAGACTTTATGAATTCAAGCACATTACTATATTAGCAGCAAAGTTTCATCATTTTACAATTAAAATGGTTAGATATAACCATAAGTTCTATGCCAGTATTTTTTTTTTCACTTTTCTATTCCACCTTTGTTCTACATTTTTGTATTTTTCAAAATAAATATAGCTTTCCTCCTCGGTACCTTGATTGCATAAATTTAACTGTACTTCTAGACTAGCAACTAGGTCATATCGTTTTACTGCTAAATTAGCTACAGGTAACTGTAAGTTTTATTCTAATAGTTTCTTTTCTATCACTTTTGGTCTGGAAATCTCTTCTGGTTTCTTGCTTCCCCACCACAACAATCTTTAAAAATCTAAATGTCAGTTGCTATCTTCTGTCTTTCTGAAAAATGAACTTTAAAACTTCAGATAACTTAAAATGATAAGGCACTAAATTTTACAATTTGTTATCCTGTATTCTTTTTAATAACTTTCTACATACAATCTACATATCTGTATTTAAAGTAATGTACTTACTGATGTGTGTTGTGGTGCAGTGGATATTGGCTCAGAACGAGAAATCGGGGAGCCGAGTTCAAATTCCAGCTGAATTCATTGCATTCACTAATGCGCAAATACCCTTGGTAAAGGAATCCATTTCTTCTTTCCAGTTATGAGTTAAATAACAGGACAAATTGGGTTCTATAGCCTTGGCTGGCAAACATTCTACTGCAGGAAGCAATGGCAACCTACTGCGGGATAATCTTCTGCCTAGTCAGTCATGTCTCTTTTGAGACATGATCGCCCAAGCGTGTTTCCCGTATGGCACTTAACTGACTGACTTACTGATGAAGATATATATATGTGTAGAGAAAAAAGTGGGCAATAAATGATGATTATAATTATGCACCAAGAAGAAGCACTGAAGATGTCAGAATGCTGAATTAGAATAACATCCAACAAAGAATTTGCAACGTTATCGCTTCTGACCTGGCATCTCAGTATCAGCCACTTTCCCAACACCCAAACATAGATTTTCTGTGCCTTTTCTACAAATACTTTCATGGTAATTGTTCTGATTAACTTTCTTCTATTATAATCATTGTAAATATTCATTGGAGTTTCATTTTTTTTTAATGTTATTTTTATTCATCCCCACTCCAGACAAATTGTACATATGACAATTAGTTAGGATTTTTTGAGGCATTATGGTGGCTGCAGTAAGGATCTTAAGTAAAAATGTGCTGTTTTGGTGAAAGGAATACTGTTTGAGTCAGTAATTGTTGTTAGCTAAGTTTAAGATAAGACAGATTGAAGACCAGCCTTCCCCTGTCTTCATTTTTGGCCTTGTACCACATTTCTGTATTTCAAAATAAATATCACTTTCCTTGTTGATACCTCTACTTTATAAATTTAAGTACAATACTAGATTGGAAGCTGATTTTCATTTCACTATTGAAATAGTTTCTTCTCTCTCATGTCTTGTGAAACAACCCTTCTGGCTTCCTGCTTTTGTGTCAACTATGATCTTCAAAAATTTAAATGCAATGTTAACCATCATCTGTCTCATCAAATCATGTTATTTTATTATCCTTTCTGTTTCTTTCACTCTCAGTAACCTCTTGAATCCTTGTGGCTTTTATTACCTTGCTTAGAGTGAAATAAAAAAAAAAGGACTCACCATGCGTTATACAGCATTAAGTACCAATTGATTTTTTTCACCAAAGTTTTATATTTTAAAATAGGGAAAAGTGATAAACCATCAAAATTTCTTACTTCGTATTCAATAGGCAGTTCACGGTTAGTTAATGCCAAACAAACTAGTCTAGCAGACCATTACTCCCCTGTATTAAATTTGAGCTTAACTACATGCCTAAATAATTGATGATCTTGCTTAATAAAGAGTTCTGAATACTATATATATTTAAAGGTATGAATGCAATTATATTATTACACTTTATATTGTTTGAAACATTTTGTTATTGCTTACATTAAAAACTGGTAATCACAAAGAGAGTTGAAAAAAGTTAATCTGTGTGAGCACAATTTGACTCTTCTCAAAATTATAGAAAATATTTATTATAGTTGTTCAATTTTTAGGTTCATGATTATTGCACATTTTAACACATTTTTAAAAAAAAATAGTACAGGATTTTAATAGCCAGACACTCAATGATGACTGAATTTAATAACAATGATAGCTGTAGTTACTAGATGTTTATACAACCTGTGATACCAAGAACAGGATTTATTAAACAAAATTTAAAATGTTAATGATTCTTGACATTACTAACAAAAGTTATGTGGCAATAGAAAAAAGGAGGATAAACTTAAAAATTAGATAAAAGCCATCTTCTTTCTCACCATTGTCACAGTTGGGTCCAGTATATGGAGTGTTTGAACAGTCACAAATATATCTATTCCAGTAGTCACGACACAGTCCATTCTTACAAGTATTGACATCACATTGATGTCTTATAGGCCGGCATTCTTGTATAATACCATAACTGGAACCACTGTCAGGTTGAACAGCATCTCGCCTACGGTTCACCTACAACATGAATAAAAGCAATGTCAGGTAAATGTATAAAAAGTGTCTCTACAAATATCAAAATGGGTAAGATAGATTGATAAAGCATAGAACTGTTTGACCCAGGCCATTTTTTAAGTCTTTACAGTTATAACAATCTAATCATTTATTTTTGAAAAAAGAGAGAGATAAATTTTTATTGGAATTTTTGAGGTGAGGAATTGTGGGAAAAGGAAATAAAACCAATAAATAAAATAATAATAAAGAATAAAAAAGGAAAAAGAAAAAAAGAAATGAGTTTTTCTATGATGCAAGTAATAAAACAACTGAAGAGGGATTTTTGTAACGCGTGTGATTTTATGACCCCACTTCCAGAAAGGGCAGAATCTTACTTTCTGTACTTTTCAATAACAGTGTTCCTACATGTCTTGTAACCCTGTTCATGGAGTAAGGGAATTGATCATTCTAACTTGGTGCAAAGCTGACTTGATCTTGACCATTTTAACCATTGTTATCCTTACTTCTGAATAAAAAAAAAAATTAATGGATATATCCAAGAGACTTTGTGAACTTTTTTTCATTGCAGTCATCATAAAAAGCATAAACTGTTTCTAACAGAAACTCAAGTTTTTGCATGCTCCTGAATTACATATGAATATGCACCCATATAAAATACACACAAACTCACAAAGACTGTTAGTGATATATTTTCTGTTGATATTGCAAGTAGGTATTTATCTGTAGCCCACTCACATAGAATGTGACAAGATCAATACTTAAAGTAGAGTTTGGTAGCCTTACAAAAACAGCTGAAGCACCCTTGGCATTTCCCCTTTTAGAGATACCTCAGATACTGAGTAATAACTCCAGTCCCTTCCTGAAAGAGAGGTAATGTCTGGTTAGCAATGACTCACTGAGACTCAGACATAATATTCAATTTGAAACTGTCTGGCCTGTCTGACATGTAATGCTTCCATGACTACTTTAATATTACTATATGTTGTAATGATATATCTTTGAATATGACAGTTTTTTGATTTGCATATCTTATATTAGGTTCCTTATTTGATAAAAGCTTGTTGACAAAGATGCATTTTAGTTCTGTATGAATGAATAAATCATCAGAAACAAGACATACCTCAAATTCTATCAAGCATCCACGGAAACCTTTTGAAGATAACAGAGCCCAAGGTAGACGTCTTTCCATGTTTGGGCTCACCCAGCCAATGTACATATCTCCGGGGAATGGATGGAGAAAGTGGTCATCCTTTGAGAGATCAACCCTCTTGCGGACATTATCAATCTGAAGCTCAAGAAAACTCTGCAGAGGGTCAATGCTTATTCGAACATCATGTGGATTGCCATCAATGACAACTTCATCAGAAAATTTCACTCGATTTGTACCACTGCCGAAATTGTAGACAACATACAGGTCGCCATCAAATAACTCAAGTGCAATAAAGTATTTGCGATCACCATTAAAAAGCAAGAGACCATGGGGATCATTTGTCTGAAATTTGAACTTGATTTCTCCACCTCGGTTTCGTATATCCCAGGTGTGAGTCCGCAGATAACTTTCAGATGTTGAAAATGTGACAGGTGAGAACGAATCTCGTTTGGGTGGTACAATGACTGGTTTTGAAGTTACTGAAGGATTTACAACAGTGGTGTCAGTTGATGTACTTGATGTAGAGATGAGATCAAGGTGAGATCGTGCTGTATCATATTCAACCTGAAAAGAAATCAAAGAAAAATACAGTTTAAAATTTTGAGATTTATCATTATCGTCACTTCATGAGCTCTCTGGACTAAAATCCTCATTCTGATTAAACTGTATTTTAACTGAAGAATGCATTGGCTGACAAGGATGAGACTATTACCCCTAAAAGAACATATGCATGATGATCATTGTGATTTATCAAGACTAGTGCTTATTAAAGATCTCATGAACTTAATTATATAAAAGCACTAAGAATATTGTGTATAAGATAAATTTAAAATTTTAAAATACAAAAAATTTACATTGAAAACAATCATAATTGAAAACAACAAGTATCTTATTTCTAGCAATTTCACAAACTATATTAAATTAAATGTTAGATGTGCATTATAATATCATTGTGCATATTATTTTATATATATATATATATATATATATATATATTTTTGTATTTGGGCTGTAATCCCTCTTTTATATATGTTTCATTAAAGATGACAGACAAAATACTGTGGTTAAACATTTTATTTACTTTTTCTTGTGTTCATATATGTTTTATTTTTTTTAGACATAACTCTAGATACATGCATAGAAAAAAATCTACATATTCAATTAAAAATAAAATTATAAAATAATCCTTGATAATTGCTAAAAGCTTCTGAAAGCACTGAGACATACAGAGCATTCAGACAATTTTTACACACTATGTCCAGAAAAGAAAAAAAAGAAGACTTGTATGAACACAAGAAAAATAAATAAAATGCTTAACTGCAGTATGTTGCCAATTATCTTTAATGAAACTCTCTCTCTCTCTATATATATATATATATATGATAAAGTAATCAAGATTTGGTTTTGGTCGAAAATGTCTTGTCAAGCAAGGGATATTATCTTCTTTGAAAATCAGCATTTAAAATCCTAGCTCCATCAGGGACCTTTTGTACTGGTAGTATACATGTCATGAGGCAGGATCAAAATAGACCAATTGTAAATATAGTAGTGTTCTTTGAGACTATCATAATTTGTATTGATCATTACATGTGCATTATGAATCATTATGAAAATTATGAACATAATTTAAAATTTGATAAATAAATGTTATAGTTTTGATTTATAACTGATATATCATTATACACAAAAGTTGATCAAAAAATCAAACTTATCTTTACTAAATATTATTTAATGAAACACGATATTCCAACTAAGAAGAAATCAACTTAAAGTAGAATTTAGCCAGCTTATAATTTATATAAAAAGATAAAATTTACATACAAATTTAAAACCTATATCAAATGATCTTGTTGCAAAGATCATCTATAATATAACATCTATAATAATTAAGTTGTTTAAATTTTAATACCTTTCAAGACACTTAGAAATTAAAATTGTTTTTATGTTCTAAATCAGATGTTTACAGGTATTTCATGAGAAAGATATATAAAAGACACACATCAGAAAGAGGGAAGAAAAGAGAGATTCTTTTTCTGACTTTCAAGGTATTCACTACTGTGTATCTATGCAAATCAACTTATTTGATTTTTAGTTATTCACAAAAAATAATTTATTTCTTGTTTAGTCATATTTTATCCTTTCTCCTTCTCAAATAATTGCCTTTTCTTTTTTTAAAGCACAAACAAACACACATATATATGTGTAAATTATTTTCGGATAGAGTGTATCTGTAGTGTAACATATGAATGAATAAAAAGAGACAAGAGGAAAACTATTCTTAGCTAACACATTCCATCCTTTGAAGGAATTTATCTAGGCAATGTAGGATTTATTTTGTTGCACATGTTTATATACAAAAGTAAGGATTTCATTGGTTTATCAAAGCTTTTAAATTTGATAACATTCATGAGGTGGTTGAAAGGTCAGTCAAAATGTGCCATAATTCAAAATATGGCAAAAAGTAGAGTGAGCAATATTCAAGAATTTTTTTTCTTGAATGAATATTGATTAGATTGTTATGATATGAGATGGATGTATGTACTGTACATCTTCAAAAACAAAGTGATGGCTTTAAGCATTTTCTTTTGATTTTTCAACATTTGTGGTTGTGCATTCTGGCTTGGGAAATGAGTAATTATATATATATATATATATATATATATATATAAGTAATGATTACTAATAGAAGTACATTCCACAGTTAGATATTGAATTTTAAAAAGTGCTCAATACAAAAGTAGAGCATTAATATATGGTAGTTATTATTATAATAATAATAGAATACTGCAACTCAATAGCTATAAAGTTCTGGTGTTAAAACACTATCATCAGGCAGTATGGTATTTTAACACAAACTTTATAGATATTGAGTTGCAGGATGCTTTTATAATAATAATACCTTATATATATATATATATATATATATATATATGCACGCACACACACACACACACAAAGACTTATTTTCAAAGACAAAAATTAAACATTTCTGAAACTTCTGCATAAAAGATTAAATTTTTACAAAACTTTGATCATTCTTTAATTTTCAATAAATTTGTGAAAGTTTAAATGAGGCTACATAAAATTAAAACCCGTACAACTTCATGGTAAGTACAAACCAATTTATTAAGCTTCTTAAGCACCAACAGTGAAAAGGGGGCACATTTTTCTGAAATTTGTCCTTCGCTCAGAAAGGAATGACATGAGCAACAGATGTCTCTAGACGGTTACCCTGTGACTGGGCACAGCAAACAAATAATTACTCTAGAAACAGGGAACGTCAGGACACTGAACAATTTGAGAATATCAAGCAGGAAATGAACAGATTGAACATCAAAATTTTGGGCATATGTGAAACTAGATGGCCAAACAATGGGAACTTAAACAGTGACAACCACAGGATCATATATGCAGGAGGTGAAAATCACACAAAGGGAGTTGGCTTAATACTGGATGAAGAAATGCATTCTGGGATATTGCCAAGAGTTCTCCTGGTCAAACTGACAGGAAGACCCTTCAACATAGCAATTATAGTATGCACCAACAACACAATGCACTGAGAAAGAAATAAAATCTTTCTACTCCATTCTTGACAATGCTGAGGCTCAGTGTAAAACCCAAAAA
This sequence comes from Ascarosepion bandense, assembly GCA_037127315.1. Lineage (NCBI taxonomy): Eukaryota > Metazoa > Mollusca > Cephalopoda > Sepiida > Sepiidae > Ascarosepion > Ascarosepion bandense. Next base: position 575,368 of record JBBBDQ010001514.1, on the reverse strand, counting down.
ATTAGAATCATCATGGGAGACTTGAATACCAAAGATAGACAAGGAGAGAGAAGGGAAGACAACTGGCAACTTTGGATTAGGAATCTGTAATGACCAGGGTGAAAGATGGGTCCAATGGTGTAAGGTGAATTACCAGGTGATAACCAAGACCTGGTTTCAAGAACACCCAAGACATTTATGGACATGGGAAAACCCAGGAGGTAACATGAAAAACCAAATCGATTGTGTAACCATAAACAATGGATTCAGAAATGCAGTGGTTCAATGCAAAACCTATCCAAATGCCGACTGTGGAAGTGACCACCTTCTAGTTATCTGCAAACTAAGGTTGAAGCTTTGGAGACTAAAGAAGTCTAGGGCAGCACCCAGACTGCAATACAACATGCTCCTGAATGATCTTAACATGCAGAAAAAATAGACAGTGTGAGAAACAAATACGAAGAACAAATGGGAAATGAAAATTCGAAATGGGATACACTTAAAGAAGCGCTAGGTCATAGAAATGAATACAAGAAACTACAAAAGAAAATAAGAACCAGGTGCAGACAGGCTAAATAGAAATGGCTTAACAACAAATGTGCTGAAATAGAGAGATTGAGCAAGACTAATGAAAGAAAATGCATAAAAAAAATAAAGGAATTGACAGGACAAAGTCCATGCTCCTCAACAGGATGTGTAAAATCCAAGGATGGAATGATCATATTGGAGAAAGAGGAAATACTCTAACACTGGGAAGAATATATAAAAGATCTCTTCCATGACAAGAGAGAGCAACTAATAGTAAGCAAAGATGCTGATGGACTAGAAATACTAAAATCTGAAGTGAAAGCTGCAATGGCCAAACTGAATAGGAACATAGAAGCTGGACCAAATGGCATTGTAATAGAGATTTTGACAGCCTTAGAAGATTTTGGCATAGAGAAAATTACAAAAATAAAAAATGAAATCTACAACAGTGGTGTAATGCCAGATGACCTAAAGAAACTGATTTTCATCGCTCTGCCTAAAAAGCCAGGTGCAATTGAATGTGAACTCTACCAAACAATCAGTTTGATGAGCTACAAAATGAAACTTATTGTCTGAATCCTGATGAATAGAGCGTAAAGAAAAATCAGGCCAGAAATAGGACAAGAACAGTGCAGTTTCATCAAAGACACTGGAACGAGGAATGTAATATTTATGCTTAGAATGCTATCAGAAAGGGCGATACAAATGAAGAAGGATGTTTACCTGTGTTTTGTAGATTATGCCAAGGCTTTTGACAAAGTACGCCACAAAGAATTGATAGAAATGCTCAGCAACCTAGATATATTTGGCAAAGACATCAGAGTAATCAAGAACCGCTACTGGCAGGAAACGAACAGGAAACAAATTCAGCAGATATATAGAGATAGAAAGGGACATAAGACAAGGATGTGTCTTTTCACTGGATCTATTCAACTTGTATGGCGAGACTATTCTGAGGACCCAAGAAGTTATGCCATGATTCATCATTGGCAGTCACAATCTGAACAACATAAGATACACAGATGATACAGTGCTGATAGCTGACATGGAAAGAAAACTACAAGACCACCTAAAAAATGTAGATGAAGAAAGTTGAAAGAAAGAACTACAAATAAACTACAAGAAAACTGAATGTCTGGTCATTAGCAAACAGAGGAACCCAAAATGCCAATTACAGGTTACTAAAATAAAACAAGTATAAAAATTTAAGTACTTGGGAAGTGTTCTAACAGACGACGGAAAGTGTGACACTGAGATCTGAAGGCGAATTAGCATGGCCAAGGACACATTCCAGAAGCTGAGCAGAGTATTTAGAGACAGGAAAATTTTGCTAGAAACAAAGAAGAGAGTAGTGGATTGCTATGTGATGTCTGTTCTTCAATATGGCAATGAATGCCTGACAATATCATCAAAGATGAAGGAAAAACTTGAAGCAACTGAAATGTTGTTTTACAGAAGGATGCTGCAGATATCGTGGATTGAGCATGTGAGCCATGATGAGGTTTTAGAAAGGATGGAAACAAAAAGGAAATTAATACTGAGTATCAGGAAAAGACAGCTGAAGTTCCTGGGACATGTGATGAGGAAAGAAGGCTTGAAGAATCTGATACTCACAGGTCAGATAAAGGAAAAGAGAGACAGGGGAAAGCAATGGATAACATATTTGAAGGGGCTGAGCAGGTGGATGGCAGAGTGGGGTTTGAGTGGAGTAACAGAAGAAAGCATGCTAAGAGCTACCAGGGATAGGGAGATGTGGAAGGCTATGACTGCCTACGTCCTGAAAGGACATGGCATATAGAAGAAGTAGTTTAGAGAAATGTGTTCATAATTAAATGGATTAGTAGTTTTTGTCTAGTACAAGGCAAAGTTAATAGTTGCAGAATGTAACAACAATAAAGATAAAAACAAGTCAAAATTTATAACCAATATTTTGCAATGAATATTGTTACCACACCTGGGTTGGCGCTTCTGCTATGTATCTAGGATTCTTGACAAAAATCTGAAGAACCTTCATTTTTATCAGTCCTGACCTGGCACATTGGCTTCAGTCATTTTGCCACTGGCATAGCATAGCTTCCTGTGTCTTTTCTATAAATACTTTCTTGGCAATTGTTCTGATGAGCTTCCCACTTTGATTGTCAGTCAGTTAAGTGCCATACATGATACAATACGAAAGAGACATGACTCGACTAGGCAGAAGATTTTCCCACAGTAGTTTGCTATTACTTTCTGCAGAAGACTGGTTGCCAACCAAGGCTACAGAAACCAATCTATCTATCTGTCCTGCTATTTAACCCATAGGTGGAGGGAGAAAAGACAGATTAATACTTTTTCCCAAAGGTATTTGTGCATAAAGGAATGCAACAAATTCAACTGGAATTTGAACTTGGCTCTTAGATTTTTCATTTCAAGTCAATATCCACTGCACCGCAATGTATAATCATTATAAATATTCATTGAGGTTTTATTTTTTAAAAATTATTTTTATTCCCCACCCACCCCATAAACAAATTGTATATATGGGAACTAGTTAGGACTTCATAGAGACTGTGAGGTATTGTGGTAGCTGTAGTAAGAATGGTCAATAAGAATGTGTTGTTTAGGTGTAAGGAATACTGTGCTATATTTAGGTCAGTCACTGTGATAAGACAGATTGAAGATCAGCCTTCCTCTATCCCCTTTTTGACCTTGTGTCACATTTTTGTATTTCAAAATAAATATTGCTTTCATCATTGATACCTGAACTCTAAAAATATGAGCATGGTACTAGATTGGCTGTTAGGTCTCACCATTTTATTGCTGAAATTACTTTGTATAATCATAAGTTTTATTAAAATAGTTTCTTCTCTCACACTTCTTGCTTGTGGAATTTTTTTCTGCCTTGTTGCTTTCCATTCAATTATGATCTTGAAAAATTTTAATGCCATTTTAATTGTACTCTTCTGTCTCCTTGAATTCTGATCCTTTTTATTTTTTTCTCCTCAATAATGTTTTCTTCATTTTATTTATTCTCAGAAACTCTGTGTCTTAGTAGTGTTATCATATTACTTAGTGTGAAATGATTTATAAAACTATTTTTATACAATTTTGTCTTAGCATATTTATCTATTATATCTCTTTATCATAACAAAGGCCAACTTAGTGGCTGAAATTGTAGGAAGTTTGCCTATGCTTATATCATTTTATTTTTGTATCCAAATAAAAGTGAAGAATTTGCATATTTACTTTTAAAACACACTCTCTCCAACAAGTGACTAAAACTGCCTCCTTGCTAGTAATAGATTCAATTTTTTGTAAAATTTTATTTTTTGTACATCTGAAGTAATTTGGTCAAAAATTCTTACTTACCCTTTGGATTATACCTTTGAAATTTTTATTGGTTTCTCCCTGGGTCAAAGCATTATTGTCAGGAGTACCTCCGACATAAACATAGTCTCGGTGGTCAAGGAATGCCATGTTGCTTGGGATACGGAATTCTTTTTTGTAGATGCCATCAACAATCCAATAAATCTGTAAAAAAGAAAAAGCATGAAAGACAACAATAAACTATAACGTAGGAAAAAAAACAAGTGTGCAGTGACATGACTGGAAAATAAAGAGTGAGTTTCAATACTATCTACTTATTTTTACTTCACACTAATGCCCTGGGGAAAATTATGAATGAGAAGTTATTTCTACCAGTTATGGGTAAAAAAAAAAAAAAAAAATAAAAACAGTTGGAACCCTTTAAACAGGTAAGACAGTTTAGCTCAGTCCTTCCTAAACTTATTGAATTGCAACACATTTTATAATAAAACTTTGTCACAATTCTACTTTCACCAACATCCTGGTTGATAAAAGAAATTTGGGCCCTTCTGTCAGAGAGACCTTGCACATTTCCAATGAAATCAACTGTTGGCTATTTTTGTTATGGAAGACTAGATATGTAAATTTTGGAAAACTGCTTATGAGATTTTTCTTTGGTGAAAATACCATCCTTGAGATAATTTGTTCTTTTAAGAAAATTCTTTATAAAGGCTAAATATCTATTTATCATTTATGGGGAACTAAATTGTATAATTTTTCATTTACAAAATAGGTGACTTAAGATAAAAATAAATTCACATATATTTAGCAAAAATAAATATGTAATATATAGTATATTGTTTTTGACAAAAATAATTAGGTGATTTTTTGGTTTATTTTTGCTCAAGAATTCAAAAGAATTTAAAACAATAAACTTAAAAATCAACATTATTAATATAAATTTGTTTGAAGTTTTGGGATGAGGAATTATTATTTACACTCAGATTATTGTCCTCATCTTTGTTGTTATCACAATGTTTCAGCCTTTATCCCCTCCTGTTATCATTGGAAGCATATCAATCCAGGTAACCTAACAAGATACACCTGATGAAGGTCAGAGAGCACACCAGCTGAAAAACTTTGGAAACAACAAAAATGATAAAGAGAATAGTTTGAATATAAATAGTGTAAATTATTCATATAAATTATTAATATAATATAATATATCCAAAAGAATTGAGTTACTGATTTTGTGTGGAATTAAATGTGTATTTATGACTGCTTGATCCTAATATCCAGTTTTATCACTTTTACCTGGAATTAAATCTGAAGTCTTACCTGTGATCCTTCTCTTCTTAATTCAACTTCGTGATCTGTGCTATCATCAAAACGAATACTAGCTGGCTTGTTCATTGGAATCTTCTCTCTGCGACCATCAGAACCTTCACTTATAAAGTAAAGATTTCCATCCTAAATTTAGAGGAGAAAAAATTTTTTAAAAATTGTACGCTTTACAATATATTCATTTCATAATATCTTGTTTTCTGTTAAATTTAATTTATATTTATTTTTCACTCATTGAGCATTTACTCCAGTGGTAACTTGTGGCTTATATTAAAGATTAAGTGGCAGTAAATTTCCTTAGTACTCCAACAGCTTTCTCAGTATAATAGCTGTTTTTGATGGCAATGTTGTCTAGATGGTTCCAAATCTTACCTGAATTACCAATTCTTTTGAACATTTTTTCATGACCATTCCTAGCACCCTTTAGGTACTTCAATGTGGTGTAATGATTAGCAAGCTTCTCTCACTAGAATCATTACACTTCACTGGGTGCCCCACACTTTCAACCTTGTGCCACATCCACGCTGCACTTAGAAAATCATCATTCCTAGCACTCTGATAATAACTGGTATGACTTGTCATTGTAATGTTCTGTAAGTTTTTTAGTTCTCTGGCAAGTTCAAGAGACTTGTAAATTTTGAGACTCTTTCAAATCTACAATGAAATCCACAATCAGGCATATTTTCTTCTAGTTTACAAAGACTAAATCTGGAATTTTGTACAACATCAACATTTTATTAAGCTTTTATTAATATTAAAATTTGTCTGTGTCCATATATTGAATTGATCTGTGTACTGAAATCTGTTGCCATATTTGGTCTGGCGCTCCTACTGAGCATCTCAAGACTCTTGACAATATTCAAAGAAGGGTCTGCAATTCAATCAATCTTGACCAGGCATTGTGTCTCCAGTCATTTTCTTACTGACAAGACATGGTTTCCCTCTGCCTGTTCTTCAAATATTTTCATTGTAACTGCTTGGGCGAATTTTTTATTGGTTCTCTAACTACATGAATTCAAGTGTGCTACTAGATTGACAATGAGGTCTCACCATTTTACTGTTGAACTAACTAGGTGCAACTGACACTTCTGCTCTGACAGTTTTTCTCTCACAATTTCTGCCCGTGGAACTCTCTTCCAATTTTTTGCCTCTCTAGTAACTACAATCTTCAAAGATTTAAATGCAACACGACTTGCCATCTGTCCTCTTTCCTCTCCATTTTCCTCAATCCTTCCCATTTTCAATCTTCCCATTCTCATTCATTTGCAAAAATATCCCTCCAATATTATTTTTTTGCAGCATTTAGTTTATTTAAAAAGAAAATAGGTATTCAAAAATTTGTCCCTAAAAACACTAAAAATTAGGGAACAAATCCTAATCTGATCAATAATCTCTCCATAAGATACAATATCTACTCACATGGTGTAACATTTTTCTTCATTTCCAGAAGAGTCCATTTCATAGAGATGGGTGAATTGTCCATCACTATATAATGAACTCTTCTGGTGACATAATAGAAATAAAATTTTCTGTAATTTTAAACTTGATAAAATGCTATAAATTATTTTTACATACTTTGATATAAAGTGACAACTCCTTGATTGCATTATAATGGTTTAAATATGAACATAAATGGGCCAATCTGTAGATATTCAAGGTCAAATAAGTGATGGCTCAATGATTGCATTATAATGGTTGGAATATGAACATAAATGGGCCAATCTGTAGATATTCAAGGTCAAATAAGTGATGGCTCAATGATTGCATTATAATGGTTGGAATATGAACATAAATGGGCCAATCTGTAGATATTCAAGGTCAAATAAGTGATGGCTCAATGATTGCATTATAATGGTTGGAATATGAACATAAATGGGCCAATCTGTAGATATTCAAGGTCAAATAAGTGATGGCTCAATGATTGCATTATAATGGTTGGAATATGAACATAAATGGGCCAATCTGTAGATATTCAAGGTCAAATAAGTGATGGCTCAATGATTGCATTATAATGGTTGGAATATGAACATAAATGGGCCAATCTGTAGATATTCAAGGTCAAATAAGTGATGGCTCAATGATTGCATTATAATGGTTGGAATATGAACATAAATGGGCCAATCTGTAGATATTCAAGGTCAAATAAGTGATGGCTCAATGATTGCATTATAATGGTTGGAATATGAACATAAATGGGCCAATCTGTAGATATTCAAGGTCAAATAAGTGATGGCTCAATGATTGCATTATAATGGTTGGAATATGAACATAAATGGGCCAATCTGTAGATATTCAAGGTCAAATAAGTGATGGCTCAATGATTGCATTATAATGGTTGGAATATGAACACTGCTGAATCCATCTTCAGATATTAGAGATCAAATGAGTTTCTTGCAAATGACCAAAACCCAGATCGGTATTGGGATGCAGAATCTAGCTTAAAATTTTTTCACTTAAACATGCTTTAAGTGAAAGCATGTTTAATTGTACTGACATTTCAGATGAGCAAAATCTTACTTTCAAAATCAGGAACATTGTTCTCTCTGGATTAAAAGTATACCACAGAACACCTTCCCTCTGTGATTGATCATTTCTAAAGATGAATTTGAATGTTTCATTTGAGCTGCGAACCAAATAGTCAGGTTTGAATGTAGACAGGTTAAATCTATAGAAGTAATTTCCACTTAAAGTCAGCCATTTTCTTGCAGGTGGAACCTCTGAAAAAAAAATGTAGAAACTTTTCAAAATATTTTCAATTATTTACATAGATATACAATGTGCATTAAATATCTAAGAAGTAATTTCTAGCAGGTCATAAATAGAAGCTGATTTAATATAATGTTATAAAGCATGTATCAGATTTTAACATTCTCATTTCTTTTTCAGATGTATCAAGTGCATTAACATGGTAGCTTTTGATCAGAGATAAGAAATGAAAAGGCATGCCATGCTTGTAGCACTAGCCATCTACAGCAGTGAGATTACAAGCTTCTTGGCTAGGTGAATAAGAGAAATTCTAGGTAGCTCTATGTGCACCTTATGGTGATACATACCTAATTCATGTTGTCTATGTTGGTCCTGGGATTTGTGAGTAATGATGGTCATGTCATACCATCCTACTTTATCTCATTGAGCCTAAGTGGGGATGATATGACATGGTATTATATGACAATCATGACATATATCTGTCATGGTCTACAATGAGGTGCTGGATACTTTGATCAAGTGCTGAATTGAGAAGGATGACTGTACATGTATAAGCAGGACTTTGCTCTCTCTCACATGACCTGGTTATGGATTTCCATGACCATGCCACTTCCAAGCTGTAACCTCTTAGTCCTTCTGATGTGAATTCCTTGAACTACAATGTCTTGAGGTGTTGTCAAGAAGGTGACCATCCAGGAACCTAAGGACTCATTGTAGGTAACCTGATAGCTGCTATGAGTGAGAAGCACCTGATCTTGGCATGCAGTCATTTCTAAGGTCACACCAAGTCCATCCTTTAGGAAAAAATTGGTTTTATTGAATAGCCTCTCTTTTTCTTTAATTTCTAAGTTGAAAATGTATACACATTTTTCTGAATATATATATATATATATATATATATATATATATATATATATATATATATATGCACTCCCATATACATAAAGTGCAATGTATAAAATGTCATCTAAACTATGAAAAATTTAAAATAACTGACATTTTAACAGATATAGTTACCAAAATTACACAAAATATCTTGAAATAGTAAAGGATAAATTTATTCAATGAAATTGCCATTAGCTTCAAGCAAAGCCTCCAGACGACTTTGGAATCTCCTGAACTCTTCTGGACTATATACGTTTTCAAGTTGGTGAATTCTCCCATAAACCTTGCCTTTAGTTCATATTTGGTGTTACAAAGAGTTTTGTTGGTCTTTTGCTCAACTGCACTCCACAAATAATAATCAACAGGCTTGTAGTCTGGGGAGCATGGTGGCCATATGTAAGGGTGATGTGGTCACAAAAATTGTCTGACAGCCATGACCAAGTTCTCCTGCTTGTGTGGTATGGTGCAGAGTCCTGTTGCCAGACATAGGTTCTTCAAGCAGCCACCCTCTTGACCCAGGGAAGTACTACCTCCTCAAGACACTTGATGTAGGTTTCTGTGTTGAGTCCGAGGCACTGTAGGAAGATGAATGGAGGTATAACATAGCCATTAATTGTGATCACTTCAAGCATCATGATGTTGACTGGATATAGCATCCAACTCTTTCTGAATTCTCTGCTCTGTCCACGAATTAACACCCAAACACTCTGAAATGTTTGTATTAGAGCTTCTAGCATCAATGCCAGGCAGTACAGCATACCATTTCCAAATTTCTGGTGGTTGAATTGCATCATTGTGCTCTTTTTTTCACAGACAGTGTCCAACTAGCTTTACTATACCATGACAAAATCAAAAATTGCCATGGTATTGATTTTACCTTAATTTTTTCAGTTGTTCTGATGAAGTCCTTAGTGAACAAAATATTGGCAATGGAATAAAAAATTCAAACATTCAACTTATTTTCAGATATTCCATACATACATAGTTGATTAATTAAGCATGAATCTATATATACAAGTGCATGATACATAAAAATAAAAAAGAGTCAATGTATTTTTGAAAATATATTGAAAAGCCATATGTTTTATCATCAAAAAAGAGGTAAATTTAAGGTTTCAAGTGCATTTTAACTCTTGATTGTAATGAAATAGAAATCTCAAAAAATAGCTTATTGATTAAAATTGTTAATTTCTGTAAATAATCCAAGTTGTTTGTTACATAATAGAACTCTTAGAATATTTCTGTCCAACCCTTAAGAAAACTTATTTTGTGTTTATAAACTCATTAGATCTAAAACATATTGAAGGCTTCAAAGTCATTAATATAAAAGTCAGATCATAAGAGTTAAGTGTTAAATTTAAAAATTCAGTCATCATTCTGAATGAAATTGAAAAACAAAATATATAAATATGAAAATTGCATCATCCCTTTAAAAAAAGCAAAAGTAAAATATAAAAGAATAAATTTGGGATAAAAATTTAGAAGCAATCTTTATACATTTTTCTTTTTTGCAGTCAGCTTGAGTAGGAAAAAAAAACATTTTTTAAGCTTTGGATATTTTGGGTAGCAGGATGTTCATTTACAAGCTGTACAAAGGAATCAGATGGAATAAAATAAAACAAAAGATAAAAATTTAGGAACAAAAATTATTGCAAACAAACATCATCATCTTTATTGTGTTTACTCATTCCCATACAACATCTTCAATTACTTTATCAGCTTTTAATTTTTTACCCTGATTATTAGAACTTTTATACTCATCTTGATTGTTAGTCATGTTAAGGTTATTGGACTTCTGCATTCTCAGAATTTCAAACTGAACTTTTTAACCAATCTCTGATTGATTGATTTGTTTATTTTATGGCTTATCAACCTTTTTCTTTTTTGTGAGTGAATATTAATAATTCAGAATTAATTGAGTTCTTTTGGTGACTGGTGTGTGTATACACTGCTTATATACAACACATTAAAATTTCCATTCTCTGATTCTATGCACCTATGGTTAAGGGGTAGCGACTCCGACTGACACCAAATCGGCCGAGTTTCGATCCCAGTCAGAAGCAAGTGGATGTATCTAGCCATACTGATGAGCTGTGATACAGCGAAACAGGCTTGTATGTGGATGACTTATATATATATATATATATATATATATATATATATATAAAGGAATGGACTTTTTTTTAATTAATCCAACAGATTTTTATTACTTAAATGTTATTTTTAGGAGATACTTGTAATTGACTATATGCTCTATTTATTTATTAAACAGTGTTTTTATTTTCATCTACATGTCTGAATATTCAAAGAAATCCTATTAGGAAAATATGCAGGAGAAACAAATACAAATACTGTTTAATAGATAAACAAAGCATCTACTCAGGTATGAATATCTTCTAAAAATATCATTTAAGTAATAAAATCTGTTGCATTAATAAATAAAAAATCCATTCTTTACTTTAGAAATTGCTTTGTCTACATTAAGATACAAAACTGAGCAAATATGTCTGTTTCAAGAGCCAGAGAAAAATTTGTGTTTTAAAGCTTTATTAAGACTTTGCTTAGCTATTGACACATACATAGCCAAGAGATCAAACACATCAGATTTAATGATGGCTTCCCATAAGGGAAAGCAGGTTCAAATACAGCCCAAAATCAATAAATATACTTATTTTTACATAAAAAAAGTGGGTGAGGGGAAAAATAAAACAGAAGCTGGTTACAGTTTATATTAAAATATTAAAGATACAGCTATATCCATTCTTTAAATATAAATTTTGCAATACAGTTTACCCAGATGTTTAACTTAATTTACCTCAGTCAGTATTGCATTACTTTTGGTTTTTACATTGACTAATCTAAATCTAAACTTATTTATAAATGGAACTTTGTCTGTGTGTGTGTGAGTGTGTGTGTGTGTGTGTCTCTGTCTGTGTGTGTGTATCCGTTACCTATAGACTCCGAAATGGCTGAACCGATTTTCTTGAAAATTTACACAGTTGTACTATAAGCGTCTGCGAGTGTTCTTAGCTAGGTTTTGTATCGAGGTATCCCCGATAAATATCGAAAATCGATAATTGAAAAAAAATCAGATTATAGAAGGAGTTGTCTGATTTTAATCAAATTTGATACACTCATAGACAAAGACATAAGAAACAATATTCAGAAGTTTCAAGGTTGCAGTTCTTACAATAGTGCAGAAAATCGATAATTAATATATATATATATAAGGCAAGATGTTTGTGTGTGTGTCTGTTTATCTGCCTGTATGTATTTTTTTCAGTGCTTTTATTTTGCTTCGGGTTTGACTCTAAGTAGGTATAATTGTAGTTCTTAGTCTCAGCCATGATACCATTTACTCAGAGGACTTATTTAGCCTTCAAAATTCAGTTTACAATGAAAAACTTATTTGATATCAATACCAGGAAAGCAAAATTTGACTTACATCCATTCATTTTTCTTTCAGTCTACGGTTTCGCTTTAACTGGAAACAACTATAGCTTTTTAGTCTTTAGTGCCAACGTCCAAAGAGTCTGAGCTCCAGGACCATGGATTAGTTTTAAAGCTTTCATTACACCTGAGCAATGCCAGGCTATACTGTTAGTTAAATCTAAAGCTAAGTATCTGTTTATTTATAGATTTTTTTAAAAAGCTGAGTATTTCTTCTCTCAAGGCTTTTCCCCTGAATCTGACTTCAACAGCATCAACAATGAAACGTCATATGGTTTGGCATATATTGACATGACACCTACCATTGAACATTATAGCTTTTATTTTGCTTTTAAATTTAATCAAAGCTTAAAAATAAATTAAACAGAAATTCAAAAATATATTTCTGCATACTGAAATTTGACAGATTTTTCAAAAGTTTTTTTCAAATTTTAAATATTGAACAACAATGGTTTTTAGGTATGATTCATTAAACAAGTGAAGAGTCATAGCTGAAATAAAAACAATAAAGATGAAGAAGTTAGTTTAAATAAATCAACAGGTAGTAATAACATTTCATATCAATAAAGAAGGACAAGAAAATAAATTCTGAAAATGTTTTTTAACAGATCCAGTTCATATCAATCATGCTTTGTGACTAGGTATAACATGCTATAGTCTTTAGCAATGATCTGTCTATTCATTCGTCTATCTTTCTCACTGTTCACACCTATCTGTCTATCTCTCTCTCTTGAAATTATCTGCGTTCATACCTATCTATCATACCTAACTATCTATTTCTCTTCACACTTATTTGTCCATCCATGTCCCACTCTGTTAATCAATAATTAAGGATGCAGCTCTCTTGTCATTTAAAAATTAACATTGCCAGATGGTAAACTGCTGATTTCAGTAGACAATTGCATTTGCTACTTTAATTGTGAGGCTAATCAAACACTGATATGTTCATAAAAATAGTCCTGAAACTTGTTTTTTAAACAGTGTACAGTGGGTCTTAATAAACGGTCTCAACTGTGGAACTTTTTTACATTGACTAATCTAAAATTATTTATAAATGAAACTTTGTCTCTGTGTGTGTCCGTTACCTATAGACTCTGAAACGGCTGAACCGATTTTCTTGAAAATTTACACAGTTGTACTATAAGCATCTGTGAGTGTTCTTAGCTACGTTTTGTGTCAAGGTATCCCCGATAAATATCGAAAATTGATAATCGAAAAAATCGGTTTATAGAAGTAGTGGTCCAATTTTAATCAAATTTGATACACTTATAGGCAAAGACATAAGAAACGATATTCAGAAGTTTCAAGGTTGCATTTCTTACAATAGTGCAGAAAATTTGATATCAATACCAAGAAACCAAAATTTGATTTACATCCATTCATTTTTCTTTCAGTCTACAGTTTCGCTTTAACTGGAAACAACTATTGCTTTTTAGTCTTTCGTGTCAATGTCCAAAGAGTCTGAGCTCCAGGACCATGGATTAGTTTTAAAGCTTTCATTACACCTGAGCAACGCCGGGCTATACTGCTAGTATTTTCATATGACAAAGATGGATGGACACAAAGTCAATGTTCTATTAAGCAGCATGTTTACATTGTAAATTGAACATTCAGCTGTTAGATATTAATATCAGTCTATATTTATATTGTTAGTTGAACCTTCACATAAGAACAACTTTGGTGGTTTCCACTTAAATTGCTCATTTCCAAGAAAACTAAACAAAACAAATTTTGGTTTTATAAAAATCAGAACAAAGTATATTAGAAAAATTAATTTTCTTCTAAAAATAATAATTTTAGCTTAACTAAATCTTTACCAAATTTCAAATGTCAGATTTTGCAAAAGTAAGTTTTCCAAATTGAGTCCTTTCATTTCTTCTGTTGTTGTTAAATGGTCACTTATTCTATCTTAACCAAGTGTAACATTGCTTAACTTGCCTCACTATTTTTTGTTACTTTTAAAACTGTACAAGGCCATTGAATTTTGGGGGATTTGGCTTGAAGTTGTGCTGTTTATTTGTTTTGCTTGAAAACTTTTCAAAGGATATCTATAAAATATGTTATATCAAAAAGAGATATTCTTTTGACACTACTATTATTTATACTTCCTCTAATTTTTTTGGATGTGCATCATGGTGCAGAGGATATCGGCTCGGAATGAGAAATCGGGAAGCCGAGTTCGAATTCTAGTCATATTCCTTGCATTCACTTACGTGCAAATACCCTTGGGAAAGGTATTAATCCGTCTCTTCCCTCCAGTTATGGGTTAAATAATAGGACAGATTGGGTTCTGTAGCCTTGGTCGGCAACCAGTCTACCGCAGAAAGCAATGGCAACCTACTGCGGGATAATCTTCTGCCCAGTCAGTCATGTCTCTTTCGAGACATGATCGCCCAAGCGTGTATCACGTATGGCACTTAACTGACTGACTGTAATTTTTATTGTTTTAAAAAAACAACTTTTTTTTTATTTTTAGAATTTTAATAAAACTTAAACATATGAAGCTTGATTTATCTGAGAAATCCTTTTCAGCCTTTCATCAGCATGACTGATGCTAACCTCAAGATAAGTGATTCACTGCATCTTCTTTGGCTATCATTTTTTGCTGACATGAAGTGAAAAGATTATATAGAATCAACTGCTAGGTCTACTGCTAGGAAAGTTGGTTCACTGTGTTGTGCTAAACAATTTTACTCTCCAGAATCTATCTTACATATTTTTATAAATCTAGCATATGTCCATGCTTATTGCTGCCACATCTGGTCTGGTGTTCCTATTTAGAGATTCTTAATAAAATTCAACAAAGAATCTGTAATGTTATTGGCATCTTGCATTCATTCACTTTCCCAATGCCATAATATAGTTTACCTATACCTTTTCTATACTTTCATGGTAATCATTCTGACAAACATTTCTCTGTGGTACCTACACTTTATGAATTTAAGTGCAGTACTAGATTTTATGGTAAGGTCTCATCATTTTACAATTGAAATGGCTAGAGATAAGTGTAAGTTCTATGCTAACAGTTTCTTCTATTGTGCTTCTTGCTTGTGGAATTCTTTTCTAGCTTCTAGCTTCCCACTCAACTTTAATCTTCAGAAATTCAGATGTTATGCCAATTATCTTCTGTCTTTTTAATTCTTGTTCTTTTATTATTCTCCCTCCTTTTTTCTCTCGTATTCTCTAACACCCAGCAACCCCTTGTGTCTTAGTGACTATTGCCTTGCTTGAGGTGAAATGATTAAAAAAAATTTAGTCAATTTATCTGAAGATATCAAATGAAAAAAATGCCCATGAAAATGCATTTTTTAAAAATTTATAATTAGTTACTCAACATTAATTTTATTCTTCTTATTCAGATATTTTTATAAATTTACTAGCAGTATAGCCCGGCGTTGCTTGGGTGTAATGAAAACTTTAAAACTAATCCATGGTCCTGGAGCTCAGACTCAGCCTAAAATATATTTGTGTGAGGTAAAAATTGTGGATTTGTATAAAGGACATGCAGACAGACAAACAGACACACACACACAAACATCTTGCCTTTTATATATATATATATATATATATATATATATATATATATGTATATAAAATCGCTTTTCTGCACTATTGTAAGAACTGAAACCTTGAAACCTCTGAATATCGTTTCTTATGTCTTTGTCTATAAGTGTATCAAATTTGATTAAAATCGAACCACTCCTTCTATAACCTGATTTTTTGGATTATCGATTTTCGATATTTATTGGGGGTACCTCAACACAAAACCTAGCTAAGAACACTTGCAGACGCTTATAGTACAACTGTGTAAATTTTCAAGAAAATTGGTTCAGCTGTTTCGGAGTCTATAGGTAACAGACACACACACAGACACACACACACAAAGTTCCATTTATAAATAAGTTTAGATTTAGATAGATTTAGATGAAAAAAAAATGTTTCTTTACATATTTATTTCTCCATAAAATGGCAAAAATAATAATATTTCATTGTAATTGATTCTCATATTTTTATAATCATGTAAATATAAAATAATTCTTGTAAACAATCTATGGCACAGTTGGGTCTCTGTGCTGGGCCAGAAATTTTTTCTCATCAGAATCCATCCTGCACATTTATAGATCTACCATTCATCTGTGCATTGAATACCATTACCATATTTGGTTGGATGATCCTGCTATTCATCTCGAAGTTCTTGACAACATCCATAGAAAGATCTGCAATGTAATAGATCCTGACTTGGCATCTCGACTTCAGTCACTTTCTCACAGACATGATGTGGCTTCCCTCTGTCTTTTATACAAATATTTTCTGACAACTGCTCTGATGGGATTTTTTTCCTGGTGCCCAATCCACATGAATTTAAGCATGCTACTAGATTGGCAACTAGGTCTCACTCTTTTACTGTTGAAATAGTTAAATGTAACTACCTCTTTACTCTAACAACTTCTGTTCTCGCACTTCCCACCTGTAGAACTCTCCACCATCTACTTGCTTCCCAGATAGTTACAATCTCCAAAAATTTAAATGTGATCTTCTATTTCCTTGAATTCCTTCCATCTTTTATCCTTTCTTCAACACCCTCTGTACCCAGTCTTTTTAACTAATTCCCTGTACACAAGTGGCAGTCCTGCTTTGCTTGGGATGAATAGATTAAAATAAATAAATAAACACTAATAAATAGTGTTTCAGTCAGTTAAGTGCCATACGTGAAACACGCTTGGGCGATCATGTCTCGAAAGAGACATGACTGACTGGGCAGAAGATTATCCTGCAGTAGGTTGCCATTGCTTTCTGCGGTAGACCGGTTGCCAGCCAAGGCTATAGAACCCAATCTGTCCTATTATTTAACCCATAACTGGGGGGGGGGAAGAGATGGATTAATACCTTTCCCAAGGGTATTTGCACGTAAGTGAATGCAATGAATTCAACTCGAATTCGAACTCAGCTCCCTGATTTCCAATTGTTTACTTTTTTAAAACTTGATTTTTGCAGTCTCATTTTTTCTCAAGTATTATGAGGCGGGGATTATATTGTTGTCTAGCAATACACCACTAGCAATGGTCATATACTTCATGCAGCTGGCAAGTATTGTAATTTGTTACTTATAAAGATTACTATTTCATTTTTCAAGTAACCTTTTTAAGTTACAACATTTCAGTAACCTTTTTAAGTTACAACAAGTGATTGCAAGCTGTTCTGAATGCTGCAAGTGTCCTACATCACTGCTTTCTGTGACAGGTAATAGTGGTTATGATGAGCTATGGCTGGCTACTCTGTTTCTAATGGAATTATTTCTGAGGTATAAAACTCTACATTTCAGTAAGAATTCATTCTGGTATGAAGGGAGCAGTTTTGGGGACAGTGTGTTTGAAGAAAAAGGCTGAGAGAGAAGCTTCTGCCATGTAAGATCTGAAGCTGTCCCAGTCTGTTTTCATGTAGTGAAAGATCATTCTATGGAACTGTTTATTGGGGGATGCCCAGCAGGGGTAAGATTTCTGCAAGGTATTTTTCAGGGCAGTATGTAGGGAAGAAGTCAAGGAAACTCGTCTGATATCCTGTCACATCAGGAATGCAGGTGGGTTCTTTAATGATCTGTGTTAAACTGTAGGTGATAAGGAAATATCTGCAGTATTTGCTTTCTTTGTCAGTTTTGTTTGAGTGAATCTTGAAGTCACCACAAATATGAAAGCTAGCTGAAGGAAATTCAGTGAGGATATTATCAACTGTCTATTCAGTTTAATATTACAGTTCCAACATTCTAAGGACAATACAGCATGAAAATGGAAGTGGTATTGTGGTTAAGTGCCAAGTAGAAGCACAAGTTCCTCTTTTTGGAGGTCTGCCACAGTGAACCTATCCTTAATACAGGCACCAAGTTTGTGGCCATAGCATTTTTAATGGTCTCGTTTAGCCATTAGGGATGAGTAGCCAGAAATATGAAAGTTCTTACAATGGGATAGAGTTATCAAAACCAGATTCAGAAAAAAGAGGTCAGGTTTGAAATCCAGTAGATAGTGTTCCACCTCTAGAAAGCTTGAATGTAAGCCTCTCACATTGGTGTAGGAGATTGTGAACCTGGGTCTACTTTTATTTTTATGAGGTTTGGTTTCATAATTTTATTTGAGTCAGTTGCACAGCTAATAATGTGTCTAAATTTTAAAGAAGTAAGGAGGTACAAAAGAAAACATTTGAAATTGACAGCTTTTTTCATTTTACTGAAACAGATATTAAATTCTATCTTTTCTTTGTTTCATTCATTTTCTCAAGGAAACCAACTTTTCCCCTTTTTCCACATGATCAAATTATGAGGTATTAGCAGGAGACGTTAAGCATATCTATCTTCCTTTCTTTCTTTCACTGAAACCAAGTAGTGTCTTTTCCCATCTTTCCAAGCCATTAAAATAAAATAGCCTATTATTTATGAAATATTGGCAAGGTTTAATAGTTGTGCAAACTAATGAAGTGAGAGACAAGTACGAAAATAATAGGATAATTCTGTATAAATATTTTCAGTAAATATAAACAATGAAAAATTAAATTTTACTTCTTGTAATGATTGCTATCCAGGTAAGTCCATTTTTGATCAAGGAATTTTTTAAATTTTGAAAATAATTTTAGCTGAAATTAATTAAATTTTCAAAGTAATTTTGAAATTAGAATTGGTTTAATTTAGAACCCCTATTTTGATAGTTTTGAAAACTATCAAAAGGTTCTATGTGCCATGTCCCTTCAACATGTGGGGGATCAGAGCTTTCCTGTCCTTTATAACTCTTAGTAAATTTTGTCTTTTTCTTATCAAAATGAAGGTCTAAGTTAATAGGTTTCGTTTTATTGTAAAAATGCATAAGCACATCATATAAATAAAGTGAACTAACATGGCCATCCATCCAAAAAAAAAAAAATATCTCAGATAATGAGACAGATATATTTTGAAAATATGTATAATAAAGGAAAGAAAAAAGATAAAAACAACTAGTGAATGAACTACGAGCTGAAAAGGCATGCAAGTAAGTTACTGTAACCTTCAGTAAAATAAAACTCACGCCATCTTCCATTTTGAGTATTTGCTGCAAAGAATAAAGACAGATGCAAAAAAGCAAAAATAGTAAGCCTGTCTATTAATGCTAAGAGGAAAAACTCCACCATTTTTTCTTTTTTTTAAGGGGAGAATTTTATTATGTAATGTACAACTCTTTATAATAGAAAAAAAATTACATTCTGCTCATTTTTCTTTGAAATCATAAAATAGTTTTTTTAATCTTAGCAAACTATTTTATGATTTCAAAGAAAAATGAGCAGAATGTATTTTTTTTTTCTATTGTAAAGAGCTGTACATTACATAATAAAATTAAAAAAAAAACTCTTCCTGAAAATGACAGTAAAATCTAGTTTCTGTTCTAAATCTTGTTAAATGGGGTATTTTTATTTATTGCCATGCAATGTGGTTTGAACTAATGACATCTTTGTATTGCTTTTTTTTTTATTAAGAAAGTATAAGGTATAGAAGGCTGAGTTGGCTGAAAATTTTACCTTGTAAACTCATCCACAATGGAAAAAGAAGAAAGCAGATAAAGTGTAAATCCAAAATGTTTATATTGCAGAAACAGTTGTGATTTACAAAATTTCTTTCTTTTTAGTTCAGTTTCTTCATACAACAAGGAATGGACAAGATATAGCAATACTTTTCAATAATTTTAACTTGGAATGTTACATCTGGTTGTAACCCAGACTATCACATGGACTGCTTGGTCTAAAGTCTGTTACTTGAAGAGTATAAAATTTATAATAACTTAAAAAATGCCTTAAAGCTGAAGCTTTGCAGATAAGTAATTTGGAATGTTTTAAATGCTGTAATTTTTAGTTTTCTTTGTAAATTCTAAGTTAGTTAAATTTTATTTTAAATTTGTATCCATTCAGTCAAAATATCATATCTTAATAATTTTCAGTAAAAAAGTTTTTTGTTTTATCTGATACTGATTAATTAATAAAATTAATAATGTGTCTACTATAATTTGAAATTATATTTGTTTTATTTACACCAAATAAATGCAGAATATTGTCTGTATCTTTGTTGTTGTCAACCATTGTGCTCTTCTGCTTTCATCCGGTATATGCTGATTCGCATAACCTACAGGGAATTCAGAACTAAATTCTTTATTTGATCTGTGAGGGTAAATAGTTGTTGTTTTACTGCCTATATCTTGGGATATCTTTTTTATTTTTAGTACTGCTCAGTTGTTGCACACCCTGTTTCCATTGAGTTCAAAAAATTAAATTTGTTTTTAAAAAAATCTTAATTTATACAAGTTTTTAAATCTATGATAAAAAGTGAAAACTGTTCCAGCTTGCATCTTGGAAATTATGTTAAGCCTATCAAACAGAAATGATCAACTTGGAGTTCCAGAAATATCCACAAAAAAAAAAGGATGGAAATATTTAATATTATAACTCACTTGTGTTCAGCAAACAAAAATCAAGATATTACTTTTATTTTTAAAGTCATTGTTATAATAAACTATGTAAAAAGAAATAGATATTATTTACTATGCTTAGTTTGGCACAAGGCCACAAAAACGGGGCACACAGTAAGAATCAAATACACTACTTAGTTGTAATGGTCAACAAAATTAGATTGCCAACCATTAAACTACCTTGTGAAGAAGTCTAAATGTTGCTCTGCTAAAAAAAAAAAAAAAATTGAAAAAAAAAACAACAGATTTACTGATCATGAAGCATTTTACAAAAGTTTCAACAGTCCACAGCCTAATCATTGAAAAACAAAAAACCCCAAAAAAACAACATTTATTTTTTTAAATATATTTATTTTTCAACAATCACCTTTGTCAGTGCACTTAATTCAATGGTGAACATTAATCATATAGTTTCAATTATTATACAGTGAAAATTTCAGATAAAAATTTAGTTAATGTCAGGCTACGGATTTATTGATCCACTTTTGTGCAAGGAGATACTTAAAAAATTGTGATTTGAATTGCTTCCAAAATCTGAACAAAGAAAATTTCTTTTACAATCCCTTCTTGGTTGAGTTGAGAAATTTTCAGCCCCTCTTCATATATATATAAGTGCATGTGTGTTGTCCATGTGTGTGTAAATTAATTTTTAACTTATTTAAAAAAATAATGAAAATGAGAAAATCCACAGTTAATTGCTGATACCTCCTGATGAGTGGACAGAATGATTACAAAAAGGTTTGTCTATGAACTTCCAGAGTCAAGGTGTGGAATATAACATCAATCAGTTAAGTAAAAAAAATTATTTGCATTAATCCTATATTAATAAGAACATTTCTTTTAAAACATATAAATACCTCACTCACAACTGCAGTTTTACCTTCTAAATCTTCAGGCTGGTTTGATAATTTTAAAATAACCAAACCAGTCTGAAGATCCAAAAGGTGAAACTGCAGTAGCATGTGAGCTATTTATATCTTTTTTCAAAGAAACATCCTTGGAACTGCTCTACAGTTTATGTATTGAATACTTTAAAATAAAGTAGAAACAGTCAATTTTCAAGGTTTTACCCCGTTAATTGATTTAGGTAAATTAAAATTTTATGTGTGTGTATGTGTGTATTCTGGGTATATATTCTATATATGCTTATTTGCTGTGAGTAGCCGTGTTAAAAATTTGTTAAATACTTTCATTGCTTCATTTTTTATAGCATTGTTGCCTGGCTCTGCAGACCCATTTTTGGAAAAAACAGGAAATTGCTGTTTATTAGAAATAAATGACTATAAAGGTTTGCATTTCTAATTTTAGGTTTGATAGGATACTTTGAAGTACAAACTAAACTAAATGGCACCCTCAACACAATATGATAAAAACATGTCAGAAAACAAATTATATTGTTTGCTTCTGTATGCTTACACTGGTTTGGAAACAACACTCCGTCAGTTAAGTACCATATGTTATACACACTTGGCTGTCTCATTCAAGACATGACTTCTTTTTTTTTTTTTTAATCATATCACCCCGAGCAAGGCGGTAATGCCACTGATGCGCAGGGGGCTATGTACTAGTGAAAAGATTGGAAAAGAGAAAGCCGGAAACCACATCCTAAACAGGGAACGAGGGATGAGCCTCTTTACCTGTTCAATAGACGTGGGTGGAGTGTGAACCGGGCGATAGTTACTGTCTAAGGAGAAGATTTTCCTGCAGTAGGTTGCCATTACTTTCTGTGGTAGACTGATTGCCACCCAAGGCTATAGAACCCAATCTGTGTGGCTATTCGACCAATAGCTGGAGGGAGAGCACTAGTTAGTTTACAATACAAATGCAAGAGACTGACATTTCACAATGTCTTAAAAATCTGTGTGTGTGTGTGTGTGTGTGTGTGTGTGTGTGTGTGTGAACTACAGGCAAAATAAGTTTTGTGTGTGTGTGTGTATGTGTGTGTGTGTGTGTGAACTACAGGCAAAATAAGTTTTGCAAAGATATAATAAGTACATCAACAACAATGGAAGTTAATAAGAAAAATAAATTTTTTGAGAAACTTAGAAATAGAAATAAACACTTGTGTTGTTATTTTCAGTTTTTTACTGGCTTAGAAAAAAATTAGGAAAAATAGTTTTTGTTGAATTGATCACATAAAAAAAATAATTTGGTCACAGTTTTTATAAAATCTATATTTATTTTAATTGTCTTATTTTATTTTTATGAACTCTACATTTCTCTTAATAAAATAAAAATGTTGAGTAAGATAAAAAAATCTCATTTTGATGTTATAATTTGTTTTGTGAGTTTCTTTCAGGATGGAGAAAATATTTATACAAATTAATTAATGATTAATCAATGAAGTAATTAATTTACTGAAATAAACACTTTTAAATATCAGTTATTTAAGTGCCATATATGATAAACACTTGGGCAATCATGTCTCTTTCAATCCATGACTGACTAGAGAGAAAATTTTCCCACAATAGGTTACCATTTTTTCTGTGGGAAACTGATTGCCAACCAAGGCTATAGAACCCAATCTGTCTTGTTATTCAACCCATAGCTGGAAGGAAAAAGAGATGGATTCATACCTTTCTCAAGGGTATTTGCCTATAAGTGAATGCAATGAATTTAACTGGAATTTAAACTCAGCTCTCTGATTTCTCATTTCGAGCTGATATCCACTTCACCACAATGCACTTTTAAATATGTTCTTGTTCTTCTATGTGCCGTATCTCTTCAGGATGTAGGTGATCATAGCCCTCCACATCTTCCTACCCCTTGTAACTCTTAATACCTCTTCTCATGTTATCCTACTCAATCCTCACTCTACCATCCATCTGCTCAAGTCCATCAAGTACGTCATGTGTTACTTTCCCTTGTCTCTCCTCCCCTCTATCTGACCCATGAGCATAAGATTCTCCAAGCCCTCCTTCCTCATTACTGGACATAAAATATTTTAAACAACTTTGAACTGTCAATATAGAGAATTAATTGAGAACAACTATGTAAAATTTAAAACTAAATTTATTATTGGAAAAAAAAAACAAAAAAAAACGGTTTTTACCTGAACAATTGGTGTAAATATATTCAGTAAGCATGAAAAATTTAAATTTGGAGCAAGAATGATTTCAGTCCTATTTAACTTGTATTATTTCTTAAGACAATTTTTGAAATTTAAGAAATAATTTTAGGGTAACTGAACTAAATCTTTAATATAATATTCTAAATGAAAAAACTACAGTTAGAACTAAAAAGGTGAATCAGAAACAATTTAAAAAAAATGTCAAATGAACACATTTTAAAGGCATCACTGTGCTAAAGAAATATTTTTTGATTAATTAAATTTAAATTTTAGATATTTAAAGCAATAAATTACAAATGACAAATCACAAAATTTATGTAAAGATTTAAATATAATTTTCAATCAAATTATCAAATTAAGAAAAAGCTAAAAAGACAAACTTGTTGAAGTTTTAAAATATGTTAGACCCAAAATAATAATTTTAATAAAAAATTACATAAGAGTCTTCAAAATAAAAAAACAACAAACAAAATTATGTATCATTTAAAACAATATTTTTGTTATTGTAGTTATACAAATACAATCAAAGAAAATTATAATTTAAAGTAATCACCTACCTGTTGGTACGCTAATTGTAGGAAGTTGGTTTGATCTCCTCCTCCTCCAAAGTTCAATCCGTTCCACCAATCCATTTAAATAACGGTCATCAACTGAACCACTTAGGGAACGTCCCACAGTTGTTTTAGATTCTGTTGAATGCCATCGGTGTGACTTAGGCTCTAAATCTTGTCCCACCTGTTTACGGTTGACAAACATTCTTAGACCAATTTCTGGATGCCAGTCAAGTTCAATATTCTGCCATTTTCGAGGCTTAAATTCATCAGTTGATACTTCCCAGGTCTTTGTTGAAGTTCTTAGCTTCCCATAAAGCCTTCCCTCAAGATAATACAAAGTCAGAGGATAGCTGTCAATAATGTACATATTGTCAAGGAGCTTTTCAGGTTTAACAGTTACTCTCGCTACAAAGCCATCAACACAGTTCTCCAAGTCTCCACCACAGGTGACATTTACTCCCAGATTACCATATTGATTGACTCCATTCAACCTGAGAACTTTTCCATAACTTCCTGTTGTCAATTCAGGAGAGCCATAAAAGACAACACCAGGAATGAGGAGACGATCAAAGCGATAAAACTTCTCTGGCACATCAGCTAGAAGAGTTAAAAAAAAAAAATCAAACTAAAATACTGTATATAATTACATAAAAGTAATTTTTTTCAATTATAATTTAAAAATTAAACTTAGTAGAAAAGTATCCTATTATATAATTCCATGTGTTCAAAATTGTGAATTAAAGTTACTATTTCATCAACAGAAGCCAAACTTATTGAAAAATGTAAACCTCTATTGTTCGAATAAACACTTATAATTAACACTTATCTATCACAATTAATATACTATCTTATTGAATTAAACACTGTATTTGATAGCATAAAGACAATTGTTCACAAATGTTCTATATGAAGTTGAAGTATTTGGTAGGATCATTTTTATTAGTATCAAAATTTCATTTGGACTTTGCTCATTCAAATCCTCTCTGAAAGTTTCTTCAGATGAATTTTCCAGGTGACTGTGTCAATCAAAATTGACACATTAACTATATTCAGGGTAAATGTGTGAATCACACATGGCACATTCATTATATCCCAGATGAATATGTCAGATATCCCAGATGAATATGTCAGATATCCCAGATGAATATGTCAGATATCCCAGATGAATATGTCAGATATCCCAGGTGCATCTGTTAAGTGAATGTCCTAGTTAAATGTGTCAAGCACACATGGTATATTTAGTATATGACAGGTGAATGTTCTAGGTGAAGGTGTCAAGCCCACCTGACACATTTATTATAAATGCAATGGTCACATAATGCATAAACTTACTAATTAGTGCCTCTTTTCTCACTGAATGTCCCAGTTGAATGTGTCAAGTATACCTGATACTTTCATTATTTCCTAGGTGAATGTGTCAAGCAGATCTAGCATATTTACTATGTGTCAGGTGAATGTTACAGGTAAAGGTGCCTGACACATTCACTATTAATGCAATGGTCACATAATGCACAACTTTACTCATTAGTGTCTCCTTGCTCACTGAGTAACCCCATGAGAGAGCACTGACTGAGTAACCCTATGAAAATGTCCTCATTCATGTATAGTAAAGTCTCTTCTGATTGTTTGCCAAATTATAAAGGTATGCAACCAGATTTTCAAAATGGCTGAATACTTTTTAGGTAGACCCATTGCTTTGGCATTGTTTCCAAGAAATTATATACAATAATATAAAAATAATAAAAAAGATTATCTTACCTGTTAGGAAGGGTCCATAACCTTTTGTGATACCATTTACACTTGTCCGGTAATATTTCAACTCATCCACGCTTATGTTGGCATGATAACGCTCATGGGTGCTGAGGTCAGTTCCAATATAAATACCGCCACCAGCAGCAGGATCATCTCTGGGGGTATAAGCCTCAGATGTGCCAGTCACTGCCACCTTTTCCTTATCTAGATACATGGTTAGGCCTCTGTAAGGGTCCCAGCTTATGACAACATGTTGCCATTTGTTGGTTTTGAGTTTAGGAGTAACAACTGACCAGGAACGTGTACCATTATAGAACTCGGCATGTAGCTCACCATTTTTTGAATATAAGGAATAGGATGGACTGGAGAGGAAATACTTCTTCCCTTTCAGGTCTCTTGGATTCAGCCAGACTGATGTAGTTAGACCATTGGTACACTTGTCCAAATCATAGATGCAATCTTCTGCATTGGGTTCAATATGAACATGTTGGTCAATTCCATTGAGTGACACTCCATTTCCAATGTAGCCTTCGGTCAGGCTGGCACCATTGACTAAATTAACAGTAAAGTGTGGATTTTCTACAATACCATTTTTACTAGTCTCCATAGAGAAAGTCTCCTGACCATTGTTGTCTGCAGAGAGTCAAAGAAAAAAAGATGCCAAAAACTAGGAGCATGCCAGACCAAAAACAGCAAGCAATTAGGCAAAACACACTAAAAAGCAAACAGTGTGATATTTAATGTTTTTTTGTTTTTTTAAATTCTCATTTGATGCCATATTGTAGGAGGGCTATTCATAATAGTATTCAAATTTAAATATGTGAACAGTAGAGGGGATTTTCTGAGTGCACCTTAGATGTGGCACAAAGCTGAAAGTATGGGATACCCAGTGAGGATCGAACTCACTACTCAACTGTAATGATTCTAGCAAGACAAGCTTGCTAACCGTTACACTATGTTGAGGTGCCCAAACAATGAAAAAGAGGAAAAAAAGAAAGGTAATGTTCTAAGCACATTTAAGATGTGGCACAAGGCCAAAAGTATGGGGCACTCAGTGAAGATGAAACTCACTACTCAATTGTAATGATTCTAGTAAGACAAGCTTGCTAACCATTACACCATGTTGAGGTGCCCAAATATACGAGTAGAGATTATAAATTATTGCCCCAAGATGAGAACAATGATGCTGTCTATGTTCAATTTGTGTGACGACTTATTTAAGTATCAGCAACTACCATATACAGCATTATTGTTTTCACTTATAACATTATAAGTCTGAAAATTATATTAAGAAATATATGCTAACAATAATAGACTGAAATAGACTGAGGTGAAATTGAAAAGTTCTTGATCTAACCAAAAGGTTTTAAAAAAATGTTTGATCAGATTTTGAGAAGTGGATTGAACCAAGAACTTTTTTGAAACTTATCATACAACAGCCATTAAATAATTTTATTAAATAACAGTTGTTGGTGCTGCAAACATGACAGTTTGGTCATATGTTTCAGGTGATCAATGATTAAAAAAATTAAATTCTTTAATTTAGTTCCACTTGAAAAAGGGTAGTCTAATGAACAAAAGCTCAGAATGAGAAATTGAAGATCTGAGTTCAAATTCCAATTCACATTCACATATGTGAAAATAACCTTTCAAAAGGTATGAATCCATCTCCTCCACCTCCAGGCTATGGGTTAAATAAGACTTGTAACTAGAAAAATTATTCTTAAAAATTGTTAATTCACTTGCAAAAAAATGAATTATTATTATTAAAACTGAAAATATGCTTTGGTTTTAAATAACCCACAAAGGGTTGATAAACCATAAAAACAAATCAAGCACTTGCAAATTATTAAAAATGTGATTTCTGATACTTGAATTTTTCACTGCTAATATTAAGTCTTTTCTTCATTTTATAGTTGCCTTTTACAATAACTTTCTAAATCAATTTTCTTATCTAATGGTTAGAATGAATTTAACAAAGTTATGATAAAAAAATGCAAAAAGAGGAAGAAAAGCTTAGCAAAATGAACAACTGTCTTTTGTTGTCAGTTCATGGAGCTATTTGACAGGAAATATTGAAATAAAAGAAGTTCTTTCGTCAATATGGCAGCATTTGAGAAATGATTAAAAAGAAAATTAATGATAAAAACCATAAATATAACACAATATAAGCAAAACTATACAACTACATAACTGTAAAGGAAAAAGTGCATATCAGGTGGACTATAGGTGAGGCTAAGACTACAAAATTACATGGGGTGCAGCTAAGGCATTCCAGTGTCACTTTGTTACTGGCAGAATTGGTGTATTTAGAAGTTCTATTGTAAGTATGTGATGGCTATTCAACAAAGTATAGTCAGAAACAAAGGTCAACAATTTTCTTTATGGTAGGCGAGAATGACACTATTTGATTTTTGGAATAGTGAGTTAAGCCAAAATAAATCTACAGATAGATATAAAACAAACATAACACTATTTTTTTAATCATCTGTTTAAAATAATATTAGATAATTTTTGTTTGAATTTCTGAGATGGAAATTTTTCACTATTTAAATTATTTACAGTCAGTTTAATGATTTCATCTTTGTTATTATTATTACAATGTTTCAGCTGTTATATTCTCCAGCCTTCCTCAAGTATCTGTTGATTCAGGTAAACTTCAGAGTATGTTGAATTAAAACCCATTATTTAATTTATGGGAGAAAATTTTTCTCATTCCATTTTCCATGACTAGGGATGTCTCATTTTGTTAACTAAAAATGAATGAGTTATCCCTAGGCATGGACAATGGAATGGAAGATGATCTCTCCCCACAAAATAAATAAAAGCTCAGTTCAAAATTCTCTAAAAGTCACTCAGATTAGCAAAGGTTTGAAGGAGGCCAAAGAGAACAATAACCAAAATGTCATGATAAAAACATGAGAAAAGGACATTAGTTTGACTTAATAATGTAAACATATTAAATAGAATTTTCCATCAGGAATAAACATAAACCCTTCATTTAGTGATCATATTAAAGGTAAAGAATCAATGAAAATTATGATATTCTATGTTTTTTGAGATAAGATGAAGTGAAACTGGTTTAAGATTTGTGTTATCACCAAAATTGTCTACAAATGTTGATCTGTTATAATAGTTCCATATTCAAATTTAGTATATCTCATTTGTTTAAAAAAAACATCTTTCTACCAAATTGTCAGGGAAATGATTTTAAACCAGACCATTCTTCGTCTTAGAGGCATTTATAAAAGTTAGTTAAACCTTATCTTGTATCTATCTTTCAGTATGTCATTGAACTGCAGAGCAGTCACTTTTAATTATAGGGAGGGCTTCAATGATAGATAAACAATAGACATTTTAAAATTTTACATCTAATATTATTAAAGTAAAAGTCTATAAGATGTTTTATTTAAGAATAATAGCATATTCTATTTAGTTTGTGTCCAAATGTAATCCCAAAATTGATCAGATTTGGGGATTTGGATTTCTTTTACTTTAATTTCAGGTGATTTTTGTTACAACTTCTCACTCATTAGTGATCAGCATGAATAAAAAAAAATTAAATTGCCTACTGCACCCTTTTTTCCAGAAGGAAACCTGTTTTAGCATGATTGCCATACATATTAAGCCATAAAGATAATCTGCTACAAAATTTCAAATCTAACCAATATAAGATATTTATTTAACTATTACATTTGTACAGGCATTCATTTACATGAATAATAAACTAATACAGATAATTTGCAACTAAGGGATTTTGCATCTAAGTGAATGCAACTAATTCGACAAGTTCAAATTCCAGTTTAATTCTTTGCATTCACTAATGCGCAAATACCCTTGGCAAAGGTATTAATCTGTCACTTCTCTTTCCAGCTATGGGTTAAATAACAGGACAGATTGGGTTCTATAGCCTTGGCTACTGCAGAAAGTAATGGCAACATACTGTGGGAAAATCTGCCCAGTTGTGTCTCTTTTAAGACATGATTGCCTAAGTGTGCATCATGTATGGCACTTAATTGACTGAGTTTGCATTTAAACAGTTCTTTGTAAAAAACTTGTTTTATAGTTTTCTTATAGATAAGTGAATTAAAATCATCAAGAAATTTGAGAAATGTGAATATATGATGTATTTAAAACATTTTGAATCCATAAACATGGGTTAGATACAAAGAAAATGATGCATATAAAGCTGAAGATTTGATGAACAAAATGTAAAATAGTCAATGACAAAATAAATATGGTGAAGATGAGGTAAGATGAAAAATGACTGAACACACAAAATAATATCTAACATGCAGAGAGAATGAAATGATAATGAAATTCTAAGAATATTTACAAACATAAAAGCAAAGAAAAATATCATTTAGATAGGAGTGCCCTTGGGCCAGATTAAAATCAGTAATAAATAGCTACATTATTTAGATTAAAGTAGATGGTTTGTAAGGGAAGGTAATCATCTTAAGATTGTGATGATCAATGGTAAAGGTGTTCAACATCAAAATGGTCAATATGAAATGAGATGATAAAACATACAAATAAGGAGAAAATAAAATTTCTGTTTAACCAAGATCAAAAATCATAAATATAATCAACAGATAAATAAATATTACTGGAGTAATGTTTTTTACTAGGCCTCATATGCTGGAAATATTTTTTATACATTGTTCAGCATTGATAGCTTTCCTAGCTTAAATAGAATTTTAAAAAATACATGCACACATGTTTATTAATTTTTATGATAGCATATTTTTTAACAGAGAGATTGAATTGCGATTAAAGGAATTACTTTCATTTGTAATATGAGGCATAAAAATGTTATTTGATGAAGCCATTTTATTTTTAGTAAATGGAAGAATTTTAAGTATTTAAGCAAATTCTAAACAAGTAGGATTTGGAATGTGATGAATAAGAAGGCTAAGTAGAGAAAAAGATGGCCAAGTGGCACAGACAGGAAAAAGGATGGCCAAGTGGCGCAGACAGGAAAAAGAAGGCCAAGTGGCGCAGACAGGAGAAAGGATGGCCAAGTGGCGCAGACAGGAGAAAGGATGGCCAAGTGGCGCAGACAGGAGAAAGGATGGCCAAGTGGCGCAGACAGGAGAAAGGATGGCCAAGTGGCGCAGACAGGAGAAAGGATGGCCAAGTGGCGCAGACAGGAGAAAGGATGGCCAAGTGGCGCAGACAGGAGAAAGGATGGCCAAGTGGCGCAGACAGGAGAAAGGATGGCCAAGTGGCGCAGACAGGAGAAAGGATGGCCAAGTGGCGCAGACAGGAAAAAGGATGGCCAAGTGGCGCAGACAGGAAAAAGGATGGCCAAGTGGCGCAGACAGGAAAAAGGATGGCCAAGTGGCACAGACA
The DNA here is from genome assembly GCA_037127315.1 of Ascarosepion bandense. Taxonomy (NCBI): domain Eukaryota; kingdom Metazoa; phylum Mollusca; class Cephalopoda; order Sepiida; family Sepiidae; genus Ascarosepion; species Ascarosepion bandense. Next base: position 543,986 of record JBBBDQ010001514.1, on the reverse strand, counting down.
GGAAAAGTTGGCCAAGTGGTACAGGGAGAAATTGGGGTCCAAGTGCATAGAGAGGAAGGGGAGGCCAAGTGGCACAGACTGAAAAGAATAGCTGAATAGTAAGGAGAAAAGCGGTTTGCCAAGTAACACAGAGGGGAAAGGACAGCCGAGTGGCACAGGTAGGAAAGGTCGATCAAGTGCCATAGAAAGAAAAGGGTAGCTAGAGAGAAAAGTTTGCCAAGTGACATAAAGAGAAAAGAACAGCTAAGTGGCATGGAGAGAAAAAAAGTATCTTGACTGGCATGGTGAGAAAAGAGTGGCTAAGTAGCATTGAAAGAAAAGGGCAGCTGGATAGAGCAGAGAGGAACGGGCGGCTGAGTGGTGCAGAGAGGAATGGGTGGCCGAGTGATAGAGAAATGGGCAACAGAGTGCTATAGAAAGAAAAGGATGGCCAAGTGGCACAGAGAGAAATGAGCAGCTAAGTGGTCCGAAGAGAAAAGGGCAGCCACAAGACACAACAAGAAATGCACAGCCAAGTGGCACGGAGAAAAAAGTGCAGCTAAACTGCATAGAAAGAATGGCTAAGTGGCATAGAAAAAAAAAGGGCATCTGACTGGCACAGGGAGAAATGGGTAGTCAACTGGCACAGAGAGAAAAAAGGTGTCCAAGTGGCACAGAGAGAAAAAAGGTTGCTTAGTGGCAGAGAGAGAAAAAAGGTGGCCTAGTGGCATGGAGAGTAAAGGTTGGCTGAGAGAGTGATAGGAGCAACCAAAAAGGAGAAATAGGTGGTATGGAGAGAAAGGGGTAGCTGAGTAATAGAGTGGAAGATGTGGTACAGTGGAAAATGTGGCCACGTGATATGTTGGAAAATGTGGCCAATTGATATGGTGAATAATGTGGCTTGGTGGAATAGTGAAAAATCTGGCCAAGTGGTATGGTGGAAAATATGGTCAAGTGGTATGGTGGAAAATATGGTCAAGTGGTATGGTGGAAAATATGGTCAAGTGGTATGGTGGAAAATGGGACTAGGTTGTATGCAGAAAACAAGGTGGAAAAGTGGTCACATGATAAACAAAAAAAAAAATTCTATTTCAGTCTGTTTGGCCTGAGTGTTTATTCTGTATGATTAAAGACCATCAGCACATTGAAACAAAAATCATATTGTTAGAAAATAATGACATTTATTTGTTCAGAATAAACCAATCAATTTTTGTCATTTTTTTAAGCTTTGATAAAGCCAGTTTATTTTTTGATATTTCATTGAATACAATGTACCAAGACTTTCTAATAATTGCAAAATCTCTTTTTTCTCAATTTCAAACTGATTTTTCTCTCACAGAATATTTTCACTAAAGAAAACACTATACAGTAGTAATGATATAGGAGAGAGCAAAAAGATTTTTAATTTAGTGAGAATTATTTAATCTTTGGAAAATAGTTTGAAATTATGAAGAGATAATTGCTATTATTACATAGTTTTGGTCTATCATATTCATTGAAGTATATATATATATATATATATATATATATATAAGAGTGTTCTCTTTTTTTTAAATGGGAAAGAAATTAGAGCCAAAAATTCAATGAAGTGTTTCTAAAAGTAGTAATTAATTAAATAAAAATAAATCAACATGAATGTTTTTTTTACTTATATTTTTAAAAGATTTGAATGTTCCTTTCTGAAGTATGGAAGAATTGGTCTTTTCTTTCTGTCCATAAATAATGACAATGGATATATGATATTTAAAGTAAATTATTATTTTTATTAACTCAGAGAAAAGAAAAATACAAACCTGGATTTAAAAAAAAATCTAAGTAACTGAGTTGATCAAGTGATCTAGTTTTTGAAAAGAGAAAAAAAATAATCAAAAACTGAATTCATTTTAATTTAGTTATTACATAAATAACGAAGTTTATTTTCCTTCGAATTAAATGTGAAAGTAAATAATCAGAATATTCAAATAATTATCTCCCTTGAATTCATCACAACTCAACTTTAACCATGTTTCTTTCGAATCCTGCAGAATTTACTAGTCTGTAATTCACACTTTTAAAAGCTGAGAATCAAGATATTACCGTCAGTGTTATTGTTATTATTGTTGATATTTATCAAATATTGTTAGAAAATGATGGAAACAATAAGAAATGAAATGTGAAAAAGTTTTCAGTATTTTTATTAGTAACATTTTGTATATTTAGTCTGTACTCAAAAAATGGTGCTGGCAACTTCTAAACACAGTACCTCTATAGTTGCAGTAAGTACAAACTGTATAGTCCTGAACTACTTCAGAGTAGGGATATTTAATTAATGTTATAGACAATGGCCATAAGATGAAAACTTGAACATTTGTTTGTCAATTAAAGCTTTTAATATTTCTATAGATGAGGAAACATTTAAAATGATTTTACAGATTCATATGCATTTCAGTAAATGTTTTTAAATCTGTTAGAAGTTTTTGTCCATTCAAAAAAGTATTTAACCGATATTAGACAATACTAATAAATATGAACATGATTATTTTAGCAACAAGTTCAATGATTAACAATATTCACTATTTGATCAGGGAACATTTTGCAGTGTTTTTTTTTATGAAACATTTATCTTTGGAAAAAATTAAATTTTGCAGCTTGAAATTAGAAATTGAAGAGCTGAGTTTTTATTACAGACAAACTCATAATATCCACTTATGTGAAAATACCATTGGGAAAGGTATGAATGCATCTCTCCATCACATCCTAGTATAACTTAAATAGTAGGCAAGATTGTGCTATTTAGGAGAAAGACAACTTTGAATTCACAACCTGAGGAGGGTTGTATGGAGAACTTATGGTACACTATGTGCAACAGTTCTTAGTAATGTACATTTTGTTCCTTATAAAGTAGCATGTGCCAAGTGAAACTCAGAGTTGTGCTAATGGTGAGCAACAAAATATATAATTATTATTATAATATATATATATATATATATATATATATATATATAGTCATCTGCAGATAGATCTGTTTCACTGTTCATCAGTATGATTAGACATCCGATTGCTTCTAGCCAGGATTGAAACCCGACCAAATTAACATCAGTGAACAATTCTACCTCTAAGCTAAGGACACTTGGTAGAAGAAGGTAAACTTTTGCGTGTTATATACAATATAAACATATGTCAGTACCTGAGAGTGTTTAAATTCATTACTGAATAAATGATATATATTATGGTTAGCCACTTTTATTTGAGGATACCTGTCTACAATGGCTGCTAGCCAATCCCTATTACAAACACCTGCTCAGGCACACTTGTGTTTGTTCAACACCTTTAGAGCCCACCTGTAGTTTATACTGCAACTATGCTGAGCAGACATTACTTACAGTTTCTGGGAGAGAGTATATTATCTGGTCTGAACAATACCAAGATATGCAACCCTTGGTCATGATGACTTGTGACTTCAAACTAGTACAACCATTAATGGCTCCTCAAAGGGAGCTGTCTTCCCAAACTCACTCACAAAGCTTGGGCCAACCCATGGTATGGTTTTTCAGGCACTTTAAATGGTGTTGCATGCTGGGATTACCTCATCCAGACTGATAACATCATGAAGTCACCTTCTTGACAAATCAACCATTGTGAGATTCAAACTGAGGCTTTATGGTCAGGAAGGGAATGTTCTAACCACTCGCCCATGATATATATAGGCTCATAATATATATGTGTGTATAACACATTACAATGCTAAAATGCAGGAATTATTATTGATGATGATTTTAATAATGTTATCATTACAATAAAAATTATTGAAAATTGGAAAAGTTAATCTAAAAAGTTTCTAATTTGTCTTGGAATTTAGGAAAGTTTCTTGTCATCAATCTAAAATGGAGGCTGTTTTATGAAAAGTCATTAACACATGATAATCATAATAAATTTACAAATATTAAGTAATAATATAGTACATTTTTCAGAATAAAGAGGAAATTTTTATGCTAAAATTTAAAAGAAACTGATCATGAAGAACACCCCCACCTAAAAAAATAATTTCCCAAGAAAATGTAAATTTTAGCCAGAAAGTTATTTGAAATAAATGAAGTACAATTTAACTTTTTTTAAAAATAAATTTGAATCCATAAAATAAATTTTTAAAAATAATGAAAATAGTTTACCCATGGTGTCAACAAATATGGCCATATTTATTTGTTTATATTTTATAAATACAATGAGATTACAAAATTGTCATGCATTTTTTGGAGATCTAAAAGTAACAATGTAGATATATTTTATTTGTATTATAAAAATATATTTTGCATTTTGTAATCAACAAATGTTATTACTCTTTCTTTTTTATAGCACGTTTTCCACTCTATATTTTGCTAGACATTAAATTATACCATAGGTTTTCTCTTGATATAAACAAATAATTGTGATAGAAACAATGAAAACACATTCAAGTCTAGACTAAAAAAAAAAAGAAAAAAAAAAAACAGGCACAGATATTCAAAATTTCAGACAAGCACAAAATAGTTTTCTACCTAAGACAAACATTCAATTCAGTTATAAGGATTTCATAACAATTGTTTTTTGTATGGAAGACATACGTTTTAAATAGGTTAGTAGGTAAAGAAAAATATTGTCAAATGCAAACCAAATGCCTCCAAGCAATTCTTGCAACAGTTTATTACTAAAAAAAACTGATTAATTTTTAATTGGAATTGCATGCGTGAGTCATTAATTGTGGCATGCTGATAAAGGAGGTGCACAAAACTATAGACAACTAAAGAGACAAAAAATTGAACACACACAAAAACATCAAACATAAGGAAACTATCTAATGTCACATAACCAACTCGTGAGGGAAAAAAAAAATCTTGTCAAGGGAAATAACTCAAAGTATAATGACGGCCAGTTCATGCAGAGACTTTCTCCATTTTTTTTTCAACTTTTCATCATAGCAAAAATATATATAAAAAAGAAAATACAAATCACATAAAATCCTTTAAAAATGTAAGGGGTGCTAGCTGCATAATGACTGGAGAAATAGAATTTAATGAAAATGACAATAAAAGTGAATACAACAGAAATAAATGACTGCAGAAAAATAGCAAATATCAGCACGGAAAAAAAAAAGAAAAAGAAAAACAAGCGATAATGAACATGAAAATAAAAAGATGACATAGAAAATGTGTAAATTCTTTGACTTAAAACATAGCAAGAAGCATTACAAGTCTGGTAATTTATTTAGCAATTATCAGAATATTTTTTTAAAAATGTGACATCATTAAGAATCTTACTGAAAACAAATACCTTGGAACAAAATATACTTTCACAGAAGACAAATGTCATAACAAAGAGAAAGATTTTTCTGAGAAATGTTTTAATTTGTATTAATTTTTTCATTGGTATTCTAATCCAAAATAGTTCAGGATATATTTTTAATACTAGCAATCTTTGATTTATGATATGTGACAAAATAAAAGCTTGAATTAGGGATTTTTCAAGAAGATTCATTATTCTTCTAACAGTTTTTCAAACTGCTGAACTCATTCTTTAGGTTGATTATGCTTTAGCCTTGGCTGAACCATTCTACAGACTTCTTAAAGTGTATAATATGTAAGAAAAGAGATAATTATCCGTCACTTTTTTTTTTATAGAGAAGACATTGTGACAACAACATAAGCAATAAAAATAGATGAATTCAACAGACTGCACACATTTTTGAATGAGTTTTATTTTTGAGTGCAAAAAATGATAATTTTTAGTTTAATACTTCAAGATGGAAAGAGGATGTTATTACAGCCATTTTGTTATAGATAGAATGTAAAATGAATAAGAAATAGTTAAGGAATTATAGTCAAATATTTAGGTTATTACTTAATTAGGATGTTGCGCTACAATAGTGTAAAAAATATTATTAAAAACTGCATTGCATGAAGACGTGGCAGTTAATAAGGAATATTGATCTCTTATCTCAATAATAGTAAAAAAAAAAGATTTAAATTCAAACTGATTTGCATTCTCTCTGTCATAGGAGTTGAGGATAGAAAACTAAAAAAAAATATGTGGATATAAAAAAATAACAAGAAAAAAGGAAAGGACAGTAAAATTATATTTTCTCTCTCTTTTATGAGTCAGGAAAAATTAAGGAACTCTCTGTGAAGGCCATTTAAGGAGTTAAATTCTGTAACATGAAAAAAATACAAATTGAATTTTTTTAAAAACCACATATTCCATCCAAGTTTTAAATGAGTTGAAGGCAGCCATAGTTGTCTCACCTTTGAACTAATTTACCATAAAAGTGATAGTCGAAACTCATATGCAGTGGTCTTATTGCTTTTCGACAAGTAGAAATGAATGTCTATTTTCTTTACAGAATCTTAACTCCTTAAAAAAAAAAAAAAAGAAAAAGATACATTTGAAGCTCAAAAATTGCTGATGAAAATATTATGAACCTTATGTTTTATATGCTACTTCCGCTTGGCAAAATATCCTACATGATCTCTTTTGAATATAAGAGATCACTTTATGACATACAACCCAAGGTTGCATTTCATGGTTCTTCTCATTTGATCATTGAAATTAAACAGTGTTGAGCCTGGATGGTACTTAGGTGGAGGACCACCTGGGAACACCAGGTCCTGTAAGCAACCTTTTACAATCTGAAACATGTTTTAGCTTTAAATAATCTATAAAGGGTTGATAAGTCACAAAAACAAATCAATCAATCATAGTCGCCCAGAATTTTTCTGGTTCCTCAGTTTTTGCCACAGATATCAAACCATGCTCTTCTATATGGTTCCTCATGTCTGAGGCTTAATTGTCAAGTCGGCATTATCAAAGCTATTAAAGCTGATATATAGGAATATATCTGTGAACTAGTTATAATGTGCATATGTAAATTCCTTAATATAAAACTGTGATAATAAAAAGAATATCAACATAGCTGATGCTCACCCCCAGGAAAGTGATTTATTGCATCTTCTCAGGTTAACATTTTACACTGGTATGAAGTGAAAAATTTATATTTAATATATCAGGTGTTAAGTCTGCTGCTAGGAAAGTTGATTCCTGTGTTGTACTAGACAAACTTTCTCATCAGAATCAATCTTATACATTTATAAGTTGACCATTCTTCCTTGCATTGAATATTGCTGTTACATTTGGTCTAGTGCTTCTGCTATGTATTTAGAGATTCTTGATAAAATAAAAAGATTTGCAATGCTACTGATCCTGACCTGGCATCTTGGCTTCACTCACTTTCCAATTGACATAACATAGCTTCCCTGTCCTTTTCTTATTTGGTACCTAGTCTTTATGAATTTGAACACATTACTAGATAAGCAGCAAAATCTCTCATCATTTTACAGCTGAAATTGCTAGATGCAACCATACAGTTAGATCAACAAAATGCAGCTGGCAATTCTACTCCATCAGCTTCTTTTCTCACACTTCCCACCTGTGAAACTCCCTTCCATATACTTGCTTTCTTGACAGCTACAACCTCCAGGAATTTAAATGCAATGTCAATACTCATCTCTTATCCACTTGACTCCAGTTCTTTCTACATTACCTTGTATATCTTCTTTTCCTTTCTCTCTACCTTTGCAACTGTCTTCACACCTGTGTTCCCATCCTTCTCTTGCCCTTTCTCTGACAACCCCCTGTAACTGGTCCATCTTCACTCTCCTCTTGTCTGAACTTTTACTCTTATGTAGCCTCCTGTGCATCAGTGGCAGTACCGCCTTGCTTGGGGCGAAATGATTAGAAAAAAAAAAATTGATGACAGTTTCTTTTATCACACTTCTCCCTTGTAGAACTCTCTTCTAGCCTTTTGTTTCCCAGTCAACTTTGATCTTCAAAAATTTAAATGCAATGACAATTTTTATTTTCTAGCTTCTTAATTCATGTTCTTTTATTATTTTTTCTCTTTAATAACCTTTTCATTTTCTCATAGTCTCTAAAACTCAGTAACTCCTTGAATCATAGTAGCTTTATTGCTTTGCTTTTAATGAAACGATTAAAAAACAAAAAAAAATCTATCCATTTCTTAATTGTGCTGTTGTTTTCTTTAAAGTTTCACTTCTATACTTTAGCTAATATTTAAACTTTGCATCAAAAAAATATTTTTCAAAACCCAACCATTCTTAAAATCTGTATCATTATAAGAAATACACTTGAAAGATGCCAGTTCAGTCCTAAAGTAAATCTAATGAATTTATACTAATTTTCAAATTCATTTTTTCAGCCACACTGTTCATCAAGAGGAAATTTCTCTTGTTAAGAATGAAGTTAGCCTCTCAAGGATATTTGGAATAGTAATTAAAAATATCATTATTTTAATTATTAAAAATACACACATGCATACACCCTCACAAGAAAATAAAAAGATGTATAGCTGACCTTATTTAAAATTTAAACAGATCCTCCACAATTTTGTGATATTGATCTTAATCTAAGATTCTCTTTTAAAGAATATTTAAAAATATTTAAGTAAAAATATTGAAAATTCATTTAATGTTTATCTATTTTAAATAGATAAGCATTAAATGAATTTTCAATATTTTTACTTAAATATTTTTTCAGATAAAGAAAAAACAAAGTACAATGCAAGAGATAACGGATAAAAAAGACCTCTCCTCATTAAAAAACATGTCCCACAGATGTGGTTAAATGGTTGAAATCCTCAGAGTTGTAAACACACATATAATCATTAATATTATAATTATTATAAGAATATTTTTAAATAATTTATAATAAACTTATAAAAGTTACAAAAAAATAATCCAAATGGGATATTAGAATAAAGAAATTTTTTAAAATAATAAAGTAATTAAGATAAATACTAAAAAAGAATCAGTATTGTAAACAAAATAAAAAAGTTATTAAAAAAATAATCAAGACAATATCAACTTGAAAAAATATTAAATTTAAATCTACCCTAAAATAATATTTATAATTAGAAAAAACTCCAAAATTATTAAGAAAATAATTGATAAAGTAATTTATTTTTAACTATTACTACTTCTTAATAATAATAATAATGAATGTCTCAAGTTGTCACAGAAAGAATATAAATGATAACATGATTAAATTAGTAGGAGAATCCATTTAGAAGTATGCCATAAATTGTGGTATGATCATTGATCAGAGGCAATGGTAGAAAATGACTGTTACAAGATATACTGGGATTTCTCAGTTCAGACAAATCATGTCATTGAAGCATGAAAACCTGCTCTTATTGTAAGCACCAAATTATTGACTTTGCCATTCCATATAATACAAGATTGGACTTTAAAGAAACTGAAAAGACAAAAAAAATACCAGTATCTGGATAGTATTCATGTATCAATGGATATGTTTCGAAGACCATTTATAAAACTAAAAAAGTGCTTGGAGAAAATTGGAATTCAGACAAAGATTGTAGACCTTCAGAAAACTGCCATCATTTATACTGTGAAGGTTTGCTGAAAAGTTCTTAACCTGTAAGGAGTTTCATTTACACCATGACTCAAGAACAGAACTTCCATTGACTATATCAATGTGCAATGTCAACATAATGATAATTATAATTGTACCCCAGCATCACTTTGTTGACATGCTACACTCTCACTCAATGACAATTATTCACTGGGGTTCAAATGACAACAAGTCTCCTCAATACTTCAGCAATTTTTTTCTGTATTCAAGCAGGTTTTAGTAATGCTGTCTTCTAGAGAGTTTTGACTTTGCCAATCTTTTTGAAAAGCTCTTTGGAGCTGATCTAGGTATATTAATAATGACGGACACAACTATCATCATATTTGTCTATATTTATGAGATGAAGTATTGTAATTATTTACATTATAATCACCTATGAAAAGGCTGGAGCATACAATGGCCAAAACATTGGGAATATGACAACAAAGACGAGAATAACTGTCTAAATAACATAAATAATGTAAATAACTATCATTATATATATTTTTTTTGTTTAATCATATCACCTCGAGCAAGGCAGTAACGCCACTGATGTGCAGGGGGCTACGTAATAGTGAGAAGATTGGAAAAGAGAAAAGCCGGAAACCACATCCTAAACAGGGAACAAGGGATAAGCCTCTTAACCTGTTCAATAGACGTGGGTGGAGTGTGAACCGGGCGATAGATAGATCTTTCTACTCCAATTGAAAAAAAAAAAAAAGAAACCAAAATGAGAAGATTGGAGAAGAGAAAGCCGGAAACCACATCCTAAACAGGGAACAAGGGATGAGCCTCTTAACCTGTTCAATCAATTTTTTTTCAGGTCTCTTATAAAATCTGTTTTCCTGGCTTGAAATAAGTGATATATTTGAACTACAAACTCTGAGAACTTTGTGTGTTTTATTCACATTTAGATTGTGCATATAATGGTTGTTTGCACAGTTTCTAGTAACTCATTTTTCCTACCCACTCATGTCTATTTTTGTACTTGTAAATCTACTAATTCTATCATTTTTATTATATAATTCATGGTCTCATCTCTATTTCTTCAAAGTCAAAATTTACCATTTTGCTGTGTCATAATTGTTTTAACTTCATCACAATTTTCTCTTTTCAGATTTCCTTGTCACAGCTATGTATCTCACTTGCTATTCTTTTTGTTTATCCCTTGAGATATCTTGACTGTTGTTTTTCTTCTAATAATTCTTTTGCAATTTTGTTTATCATATTCATCTCCCCTTATTCTACCTTCTTTCATAGCACAGTTGACAGTGTCTTCAATGTTGGGGAGTTTTCTACCTTTTCATTTTTCACATATAATCTATAATGTCATCCTTAAGTTGCAAAACTTTATACTGTCATTAACTTCTTTGCTCTTTGATTAAAATTTCTCAGTTCTTTTTTTTATCAAGTTTAGGAGGCACCCTGGTTATCTCATAATGGATATTGACCAGGTATTTACTTTTTTGATCATGTTTCTGTTGTTAAGTATAGTTCTCAATACTTGTTCTTTGAGGAGAGTCACTGTTATTTGATATCCAGTGAGAAATCAATAATAATAATAAATATATAAAAACAAAATCTAAGTAGAACTTTGACATATTTTGACTTATTTGAAAAGAGGAATAAAAATGGGGACAAAATCAAGACACACAAAAGCAAAGAGAAAAGTTTAAAATGAAATCATTTCACACTGCAAAAGTTCATCATACACTCAGATGCAGAAAACATTTAAAAATTGAAAAAACAAAAAATCAATAAAAAGAAGCCCTTAAGAAAATATCAAAACAAATTCTTTCATTTTCAACTTATGTGGAAAAAAATATTCAGAATGTGTAGTGTACATTTATGCATGGATGTATTTCTCAGCTTTTGGTGCACACCACTGTAAATCAAGACATAATATGGAGTGGGTAATCATTGGTTGGCCATTGGAAAGCTAAATGGGAGTTGTCTTGTATGCTTACAAGTTTAAAAAGAAATAAACCTAGTTTATCTATTGAATTAGTTCCAAAAAATAATTTTCCTTCACTGAAGTGAGTACCATGCCCTTTTGCATTTATCATCATTGTATTATGGAGTTATTGATACAAAATACTGATAGTTTAAAGCTTCTGAGTAAACATTTGCCTAACAGAAACCTCAACTTCATATATAAAACCCAGGATATATTTGATTTTTTTAATCCATGATTTTAGAAAAAAGTGTGTTGTATATCATTAAATACAGTACACCACTCCTTACTCTAAACTTCTAGGAATATAACTATAAACCATATAATGTCCACTTCCTCAGATCTTGTCTTAAAATATATAAAGATGGTTATTAGACAAGATCAAGTCTGACACAAGGATATTTCTTAGCATTTGCATACAAGAAGTTTTGTATATCGGTAGATGTTTGCATGCTACTCAGTTTGCGATTAAATATGTATGTGCAAATATGAGTATTTGTATACAATTATGTGTCAAAAGTCATGGAATAGATACTTAGTATTGTGTAAGACACTTGTATCATAGCCAAGTACAGCAACTTGATGTGGCGTCACTTCCACAAAAAAGATATGAATCATGTTATCTTGATAGTTGTTCATATTTTCCTGATATTTTTACGTGCAGAATCTACTATGGAAATAGGCCTCCCCCATTACATTCCATAAATGCTCAATTAAGCTAAAGGCAGTGGTGGCCAAATCATTTATCAGAAGTCTTTGGATTGCTCCTCAAATCACATCTGGATTCACTTGGGCTCAAGTATACAATATATTATTCTGCTGGAATAACAATAATACACACACTAAATGTGACAAATAGTGCTCAAACTGGTCATAAAAATCACCTATGGATAAAAGCACCCAATAGCAAAAGACAACATAGCTATTAGTTCAAGAATGGCATAGATATTAAAACTAGTCTTAAGTGAGAAAAATGTGTGTATGTGTTTATATATATATATATATATATATATATATATAGGGTGGTGGACAGTAAGGGAAATAGGTTTGTGTATTAGTTATATTATTACAATAGTGTTCATTATATCCCCTCCACATTATTCAAGAGCTGTCTGTGAGTATCTTAAAATATTTACTGAGAAATGGATTGGTCAGCATGCTCATTTGACTTGACCATAATGGATCTCTTCTTTTGGGGAGTACTCAAAGACAAAGTTTATGTTAAAAAACCAGGAAGTGTTGGTGATTTGAAAAATAAGGTAAGAGAAGCATTTCAAGAAATTAATAGACAAGAGACTTGTGCAAAAATGTTTGTCAAAGTTTGAGGGGTAAACTTCAAAGCTGTGTAAATTGTGATGGACAACTGTTTGAACATCTGTGTTGATAAAATTTAAGCACTTTTGTATTATTGTACACAATAAAATTTAATTGTCAATGTTATAAATGTATTAGTAAATATAATTGTATATGTAATCACAAAATAGATGTTATCATTTACTGACCACCTACTTTTGGACCACCCTGTATACACACGCACACACACACACACACACACACACACACACATATATATATATGGCTTGAAGATTGTGTTTAAGCATGAAACAGGCTGTTGCTGCTGGCTTTTGACCTCAGTGTCCAATTTATATTTACATATGCTCTATCCCTGATACTGAGCACTTTAACTCATAAATATAGCATGCCTTAAAACTATCTTTTCATCATGTATATATTTTAAATAAGGTTTATTTAGGCAGCAAGAATTCCCTCAAATATTTAAATAATATGAACAAGTTTTGTTTAACAATTTTTTAATTTAATTTTTCAAATTTTTGAATTAGGTGTTTTGTTTTATCAGCAAATTTACCAAAGTTCATATTTATTCTGTTATTTTTTTTCTGGGTACTTTTGAATGTTGCTATACTTGTTTTAAAGGATTGCCCTGTGTGTATTTATGCAACTGGTTTTTAAATCTGGTGTTTCTCATGTTTGATAGCACCAATTTTAAGTCATTCAATGCTGACATCATATAAACAGTCAAACTGATACAAATATGAAATTTGTTGTTTTGCTGATCAATGTTATATATTTATATTTCCTTGTCAGGGGGATTATAGTAAATTGGTTTAGTAGATCTTCACAGTAGGAGCATTATGCTAGTGACCTTGTTTCAGACTAAGTTAAATAAATTAACCCTATGTTAGTGAACAAGAGAATGAGGCATTGACTTTTTTTTTCTATTTTGTGAACTTTTTTTCAAGTTTATACAGGATTTTCTCTTTTGTTTTATAACTAAAATTGTATTATTTGGGTATGTATTTCTTTGCATGGAGACAAGAATTTTAATAATATATGTGTATGCTTGTATATCTGTTTAAATGCACAGTTATAATTAAGTTTGTGCACACATGTGTATGTTATAATTAACTATGTGTACATATATGTATGTGCATGTTATAATTAAATTTGTGTTTACATGTCTATGTCTATGTTATAATTAAGTATGTGTGCACATGTGTAGGTGTATTATATCTGGCTTTGTAAATGTGGCTAAGTAATTTTTTTTTTGAAAAGTTATAATGTTGGGATTTCATTTGGCTTCCAAGTCTCCTGGGTGAGTCAACAGTGAAGATTCTTACTTTACTTGGAGTTGGGCAAACCCAGATGCTCTTACTGGTGCAACTAGTGGTGGTGGTGGAGGGACAGGGTGAGTGAAGATGAGGGTGGTGCAAAGTTGGTGGAGCTTGTGATTGGTGCAGGCAGAAAAGTCAGAGGCAGTGAATTTTTTTTTTTTTTTTATAGATAAGACATTTTCATATTCAACACTTGGTGTTTATCTCAACTGAGTGATTCAAAGAATGAAGACAGAAATAAGAAAATTGGTAAAGAGTTAGAGAGAGAGAGAGAGAGAAGTGAGGGTGAAAGAGAAAGATATCTCACAATTAATCCACAACTGTACATGTTTCTAAAATACATAAGAAATATAAAATATAAAAAATACTGCAAGATCTTGTTCTTGAAAATAACCACATGGACAACAGAGATATCATTTGATATGACCTTTTTCAAAGATACAGGTGTGGGGGGAGAGAGAGAAAAAAATATATATATGTATATGTGGGTGAATATGAATATGGTATATATCTATGCATGTGTATATGTGTATATATTTACATGTTTGCAGCTATATATATATATATATATATATATATATATATATATATATATCTCCGAGTGAATACAGAACGAAGAATGAATTCTTACAATGTCCAAAACATTAATTTAAAATAGTGCTCGATATATAATATATAGAGCTGTGAATATTTATTATAAATTACATTTTAGAACATGTACATAATCTTAGTGGATATATATATAGAATGATTATGTACATGTTCTAATATATAATTTATTTGTTTGAACATTATTTAAAAAAAATAAATATGTTGGTTGTTATTCTATTTTGTTAATCTCTGGAACCTTCCTTATTATATATATATATATATATATATATATATATATATATATATATATATGTGGTGCAATGGATAAATTACTGTTGAAATTAGAAAAAAATGAAAATAACACTCACATCTCATTTTAACAGATATATTTACAAAAATTACACAAAAATATTTTGAAGTACTAAAGAGTAAATTTATTCTATAAAATTGCCATTGATTTTAACCACAACATCCAGACAACTTTAGAATCTCTGCATCTCTTCTGGATGGTCTCCTTGTTTAAGCTGGTGAATGCTGCCATAATCTTTGCCATCAGTTCATCTTTGGTGTTACAAGGAGTTTTATTCATCTCTCACTCAACTGCACTCCACACATAATATTTGGTTGGTTGTTTTGTGTTATGGCATATCAACCTCAGCGGGTCATTTATTGCCAACTAAATTTTTTTATTTATTTATTTATTTATTGCTGGTAATACCTTTTTCTTTCAACAATTTATTGCTGTTTTTATATAAGTTTTTGTGTCTTTTTTCTTTTCTAGTATCAAGATTCACTAAAATTTGTTTTTAAGGGCAGGGTCCCCAAGTCCTACCCTGTTATTTAACCTATAACTGGAGGGAAGGGATGGATTAATATCTTTCCCAAAAGTACCAGTGCTTAAGTGAATGCAGGGTATTCAACTGGAATTCGAACTTGGCTCACCGATTTCTCTTTCCGAGCCGATATCCACTGCACTACAACACACATCCATCACTAAATGCTTACAGCACCTGGTATTCCCAAGTGGTCACCCATCTAATTACTGACTAGGCTCAATGTTGCTTAACTTTGGTGATTGAGCGAGAACCGGTGTATTCAATGTGATATGGCCGTAAGCCCCACACATAATAATCAAGGGAATTGCAGTCTGGGGAGTTAAGTGCCCAGATATAAGGGGTGAAATTGTCTGACAGCTGTGACTGGATTCTCTTACTTGCATGGCATGATTGTCAGACAGAGTCTTCCAGTAGTTACCCTCTTGATCAAGGCACTTGATGTAGACATTTAACAAATTCGGGAGTTTTTTATCAGAATGATTAAAGTGAGTTTTCTGAACTGCCATACCTTCATAATCCCCATTAGACTCACCCAACTCTTTCTGAATCCTCTACACTGTCCTCAGACTGACACCCAAACACTCTGAAATGTTTGTACTTGAGCTTCTGGTGTACATGCCAAGCTGTACAGCATGACATTTCCAAATTTCTGGCAAAGTGAATTACATCAGGTTTTTTTTTTCCTCAAGAATGGTACCCAACTGACCCTATTATACTGTGTGATTGACAAAATCAAAAACAAAACAACATGCATGAGTGAAAGAAAAATATAGAATAACAACAATTTACCCATCACACCCTATATGTGTGTGCATGTGTATGAGGTGTAATATATTTTTAGGCAACATATCATCATTCAAGCAAGTTTCATTGAATAATAGAGACTTATGTTAATTTTATAATTCCTTTCTAATTCTATAATTCATAATCACCTACATCCTGAAAGTTTTTTTATTTTTTGTTCGTTTTGCCTAATTTTTGCTTGATTTTAAAACTTTTCATGCTTAATTGAAGGATTGATTTTGTTTTCTTAGACATTTCATTGCCTGGACGTTAACTAAGTTAAAACTTATCAATTCAACAACGTTTTTTTTTCTTTTTGTTTCCTGTTTAGAATGCGGTTTCCAGTTTTCTCTTTTCCAATCTTTTCCTTTTTTATTATTTTTTTTTCAATTGGAGTAGATAGACTAAACTATCGCCCGGTCCACACTCCACCCACATCTATTGAACGGGTGAAGAGGCTCATCCCTTTTTTCCTGTTTAGGATGCGGTTTCCAGTTTTCTCTTTTCCAATCTTTTCACTCTTTTCCTTCATTATTTTTTTTCAATTGGAGTAGATAGACTAAACTATCGCCCGGTTCACACTCCACCCACATCTATTGAACGGGTGAAGAGGCTCATCCCTTGTTTCCTGTTTAGGGTGCGGTTTCCGGTTTTCTCTTTTCCAATCTTTTCACTCTTTTCCTTCATTATTTTTTTTTCAATTGGAGTAGATAGACTAAACTATCGCCCGGTTCACACTCCACCCACATCTATTGAACAGGTGAAGAGGCTCATCCCTTGTTTCCTGTTTAGGATGTGGTTTCCAGCTTTCTCTTTTCTATTCTTTTTACCCTTACGTAGGTCCCTGCGCATCAGTGGCATTACCGCCTTGCTTGGGGTGATATGATTAAAAAAAAAAAAAAAAAAGGATAAGGCACATTTTTTTTTTTATAATCATATCACCCCAAACAAGGCATTTTACTGCCACTGTTGTGCAGGGGGTTACAAAGGAGGAAAGTTATGAGAAATATTGACAGGTTATAGGGGGTGTCAGGAAGTGGGTAAGAGAAGGATGACAATATTGATGATAGTGGAGTGGACGGAGAAAGGAGCATGAGAGAGAGGAAGCAGGTTAGTGAGATAGGAGATGACTATTGACTTTACATTTAAATTCTTGGAGATTGTAGCTGTCAGGGAAGCAAGTAAAAGAAAGGGAATTTCACAGGTGGGAAGTGCAAGTAAAGAAGCTGCTGGAGTAGAATTTGTGTTTATATTTTATTGGTTTCACAGCAAAAGAGTGGGACCTAGTTGCCAATCTTGTACATGAGTAAATTCATATTCATAAAAGAAGAATTAGCTTCTTAATGTTATATTAAAATTCAAGGCAGGTGCTGTAGTTTTTGTTAACCCAAGTATTTCAATGAAATATGCTAGGAGAGAGAGAGAGAGAGAGAGAGAGAGAGAGAGAGAGAGACTTAAATTCCTCAGGTGAGTTTTATCTTTAATCTTCTGTATCTCAGAAGCCCTTTCTTTGGAAGTTTCAATTTATTAAGGTTTTCATCAGACATACAATGACCAAGCAATCTTTCTTTGAACAAGTATGCCATTTCAACTGATCCCTGTCAAAGTTGACTATGTGAGTAACAGTTTTTAATGTATTTAAGTATATGTGGAGAGTATATACTTATCTTGTTAATGCACTTAATTCAGAAATTGTTAATTTTTGCATACCATTATTTAGTCAAAAAAATTTACAGGAGATGGGGTTAACAATGATAAATACTAAATATTAGAACACAGTACTTCATTCAAATATACACATAGTGACTTTTATCCTTTCATATTACATCAAATTATTTGTTGGTATTTATTGTCACTAAGTCACATGTGACGTGACTAGTGAAGATTATTCTATATTGAGGACTGAATCCACTAGTGTACTAATAGTCTATGGGATTAGTTTGCTAACCTCAACTCCATGGTGAGGTGTGCTGATAGTTTGGCTTAGCTTAATGTGAAGCAAGTAAAGTCAGTCATCTAGTGAGCACATGGCTCACTACATGATAGTAATGGTCTTCTGTACTAATTTGCTTGTCATTACTCAATGTATGTAACATTTTACATGTAGCTCTTAAAGATTTTTACTTTATATCTTCTTGCTGAAAAGAAAATATATTTGTTATTTAATGTCAACTAGCCATAGAAGAGTATGTACTGTTGAATCAGCCAAAGTAACTTGGTGGCTTCTATTTAGTGGTAATATGTTTTGAAATTAGCAATTTATTTTATAAAGATCTTGTTAGTTGTACAGAATTTTGTTATTTTTTAAATCAGTTCACCCCAAGCAAGGTGATAATGCCACTAAGATGTTAAGGAGATACCGGAAGAAAGGAAAGGTGAAGTCTTTAGGAGAAGGAAATCTAATCCTAAACAGGAAACAAAGGGTAAACCTCTACTCATGTTCAAAAGATTGGGGAGATGTGTGAACTGGGTGACAATAAAAAGGGACATGATTAAAATGTCAAGTACAGAAAAATCCCAAACTACCATAAATGGTATGAAAAATAAAAAACAGAGAGGCAAGAGGAAAAAAAAGGAGCTAACCAGTTTCATGCCTCATTCATTATTGGGAAGAATAAATAAGATTCCTTATTGGCTCGGAATGAGAAATCGGGGAGCCGAGTTCGAATTCCAGCTGAATTCATTGCATTCACTTATGCGCAAATACCCTTGGGAAAGGTATTAATCCGTCTATTCCTTCCAGTTATGGGTTAAATAACAGGACAGATTGGGTTCTATAGCCTTGATCAGCAACCAGTCTACTGCAGAAAGCAATGGCAACCTACTGTGGGATAATCTTCTGCCCAGTCAGTCGTGTCTCTTTTGAGACATGATCGCCAAAGCGTGTATCACGTATGGCACTTAACTGACTGAGTACATTAATTAAATATAAATGTTAAGACAGAAAAAAGATATATCCATCTCAACAATATATTGAGATGAGTATACTTTTTATAAGCAGATCACATTAAGTCTACACAAGCACTCCTTCTGTTTACTCAGTGGTTGTTTTGTTTTAATAAAGATTGTTTCGAGGACTTTCAGATGGTAACTAAAATGCAAACTGCACATGACTGAATACAGAAGGAGGCAGCACAAACTTGATCTTTTAAGGTATTTTGTGATTTCAGACTCAGAAGTGTTGGTACATCTTTGCAAATCAAGTTGACCCTTTGTAATAAATGACAGGACTTGTTGGTTAATTCTCTTCTGTAGATGTTGAGTTATCCAGCCGATATTTATTTTGTCATTTTTCAATGATAGATCTTCAAATTTCAATGCAATAACAGCCAGACTTATAAATGCTCAAGAAATCTTTTAGGCTATTATTGACTCTTAAGTTTGAATGAGAAGAAAAGATGAATTTAGTACCAATAATCAGTCAGATTTCAACAGCATTAGCAGTTTACCAAGAACATTGTCAATAAAGTTATATCTATAATATATTTTGCAGTTTTTGAGCAATTTTATTGTATTTAGTTTCCCTAAAAGCATACAAAAGCAGATATTAGTTAGTAAAAATACTTAAAGCTTATAATCTGAACATAATCCTACCCATATGGTATACAATGATTAACTTCTGTAACAAATTGAATTTAAATTTTAGGTATTTTAAAGCTATAATATTTAATATGATTTTAGTATATAAAGGGCTAAAGGATAAATTATATATTAAACACTACAATATATTCTAAATTCATATCTCATTAAAGTCACTGATTATTTGCTGGATCAGAAAAAAATTATTTTCAATTGCAGACATTATTTACTTGCATGGTTTCGAAGAAATAACTACAGTAGAATTAAAATAAATGCCAAGCACCATTTCAAAATGTCAGACATCCTCATTTTGGTGACTGGCAAACTAACAGACAACCTTAAAATGTTTAACAAATTTGTATCAAAATAACCAGTGACCAAGAACAAGTAAAAGAGTAATAGCAACAGGGTACTAAAAATTAGTACTGAATAGTTAGCAACAATCCATGCATTCAACTAACTAAACAGAGAAGGGAGGGAAAAATAGTTACTGATGGAATAAGAAAAAAAAAAAGAAAACAAGAGAAAAAAAGATAGAAAAGAAAAGTAACCTCAATAAAAAAAAAAAAATAAAAGAGAAAGAGGAAGAAAAAGAAAAATGAGAATGGAAAAAGAACAAAGAAAAAATGAATAGAAAAAAGAGGAAGAAAAAGAAAGGGTAAAGATAAAGTGTAGGTTTGTTGGTTGCATAATAAAAACAAATAGCAAATTACAAAGATGAAAATAGAAGTAAATAGTAAAACATCGAATTGTAGAGTTAGAATTATGAAATACGACAATTAAAATAAATTCATATACATGTTTAAAATTTGTTAAATTGGCAAAGAGCATTCAATATGACAGATTGAATGTTTCTAGATATAAACAGTTTAGGAAAAGAATTCAACATTGCTTGGTGGCTTTTGCATTTACATTGTTATAACTTTTTGCTTTACTGCAATCACAATTTGAATAAAAGTTTTTCTGAATAGAATTTTTAGTTTGTTACTGTAAGAGTTGTAAATACATAAAATACAGATGAATGATTTGCTTTTAAGATTTGGCTATGTTCATATACAGGTCACTGCAGTGCTTAACTCACAAAAAATGTATCAAATGGACAGTTATTCTTTTGATGCTGCTATAACTGCACACACTTTTGTTTCTTAAAAAATGTTTATTTACAAGATCATAAAAATTTGTGAACCAATTACGATGCAATATTTTTTATTTACTTTTTATAGAGATCTATTATCATTTTATAATGGAATAAAATTAAAAAGAAATCGTTTTATTAAAAATCTATAAAAAAATTACAAAATTATCAAAATATGCAAACAAACTGCAGTTCAATGTTTATTATTTACCATTTTATAAATAACTGTGAAAACAAGTTTTTTTATTCATTCTAATAAATAATGTTTAATATCTTTGGGGTCAGTTATCAAGAATAAAGAAAATTTATGAA
Source organism: Ascarosepion bandense (assembly GCA_037127315.1). Taxonomy (NCBI): domain Eukaryota; kingdom Metazoa; phylum Mollusca; class Cephalopoda; order Sepiida; family Sepiidae; genus Ascarosepion; species Ascarosepion bandense. Next base: position 522,749 of record JBBBDQ010001514.1, on the reverse strand, counting down.
TTCACTTTCATATGTTTGGGTTTTATTAAAATTCTATCCAAGAGGAAGTCAAAAGTGAATACAATAATAGTGTTATTTATCTATACTTCTAAGATGAGGTAGTATTTACATTATTTACATAGTTCAGACTGTTGTTCTGATCTTTATTGCAATGTTTATGATGTTTTGGCTGTTGTATGCTCCGGCCTTCTTCTGGGCCATGTGTCTTTAAGGACACATAACCCAGTGGATAAAAGTGTTGGTTAGATTCAGTGACTTGATCCAAAGAGTTGTGAGTTCAATACCTGGCTACAGCAGTGGTAAACAAATGTCTTAGAGAACTGAGTTAAAGGGAGATAACTACATGACATCCAGAAGTGGCATCACACATGGGATGAGAATGATATATCCCAGTGATCAAAATAAAATGTTCAGTTTGAAATCCCTAGCACCTGAAGAAAGCCGGAGTGTACAGTGGCTGAAATATCATAAATATAGCAATAAAGACAACAGTCTGAACAATGTAAATAATAGCAGTGTCAAGGGAATAACTGTCCTTTTGACACATATATGAAAGTTAAACATTGATCAAATCATATAAACATATACCAAATTCCAGATAACTTTAATAAATTTATATGATAAATGCATTCTTTTGTAATTTTGTTTGATTGTAATATAAATTGACAGTTATTGAACAATATAACTTACTTTGCCTATCATTCAGAGAATAGTATTAAACTAACTAATGACAGGAGAGCTTTGATCTAAAGTTAAGTGAAATATGAAAATTCATTTATGTAATCTCAGTCCTTCTATATGGCAGAGAATGTTGGATAATCTTCTCATAGACAAATAAGAGACTTAAATAACAGAAATGTGATTTGACAGAAGGATGCTCAAGATATCATGTACTGAACATGTGAGAAATGGTCAAGTTCTAGAGACATTGGAAACAAAAAGGATACTATACTTAACACCAGGTAAAGATAGTTGAAATTTTTAGGGCATATAATGAGGAAAGAGGGCTTAGAAAATTTACAGGATAAATAGAAGTTAAGAGAGAGAGAGAGAGCAGAAAACAGGCATAATCCAACTGGAGAGCTTCAGTGAATGGATAGTGAAACAGGGTTTGGGAGGGATGGTGAAAAGACAAAATTTATTGAGATCTACAAAGAACAAAAAGTTGCAGAGAGTCATAATCACCAAAGTCCTGAAAAGACAAGGCACATAGAGGAAGAAATCCAGGGCTGCTAAATTGGCTACTAGTAGCAAATTGTCTATACTTCTGAAATGAGGTAATATTTATATAGTTTGGACTGTTGTCCTCATCTTTATTGCCATATTTATGACATTAGAGAATTGAAGGGAGATAACTACATGGCATCTGGAAGTAGCATCACACATGGAATGAGAATTATGTACTCCAGTGATCATAATAAAGGGTTTGGTTCAAAATTTCAATCTCCTGAAGAAGGCTACAGATTAGTAAACATGGCAATAAAAATTAGGAAAATAGTTCAAATAGTATAAATAATGTAAGTAGCAAAATAGACTAGATTTTAATGTTTACACTTGATAATATTGATAAAACTGAAAGCGCTACTAAATGTGATTTAACACTGGCTCATTTAATAATATGATAATGTTGTGGCCTGTTTGGGCCTGGAAGTAAGACACGGAAACAAGAAGTTAGGTTCAAACAATGTATTAGAATAACAGAACAATATATACAATAATAAGTGTAATCAGCAAATAGAAGTGTAAGTTCAAAGGGTATAGTTATGCTGCTTCTTGACTGTCACTAGACTGTGTCTCAGTTGCATCCCCAGAAGTCGTGCAGGTTAGTATTATATTGATGGAGGAAGAGTTCATTCTTATAAATAGGGCACCATAACAGATAACATGACAACTTCTTTTTCTATATGCTGTGCCTCTTCAGGACATTGATAATAATTGCTCTCTACAATTCCCTGTCCTTTGTAGCTTTTAGTAAATCTTGTCTTTTTGCTATCTCTTTTAAACTCTGTTCTGTCATCCATTTACACAAGCTCACTAGGTAGGTGATGCACTTTTCTTCTTCTCCTTTCGCTTTCAGTATGTCTAGTGAGTGTCAAATTTTCCAAGTCCTCTTTTTTCATTATGTCCCTTAGAAATTTTAACTGTTTCTTCTTGATGATAAGTGTCCTTTTTGTTTCTATAAATCAAGTTTATGCCTTTTAGGTAAGATGAAAAGCAAGGCAGGAAGTCAGTCCGATAATCAGGACATCAGTTGAACTCTTAAAAAAATTATAGGTAGTATTTTATACTTTAAGTATTTTATAATGAGTTAGTACAGGATAGCAGGGAAAAAATGGAATGAATTACAATTTCAGCTGTTTATGTTTTTTAAAATCTATTTACCCCTAAGCACTAAAGTCACAAAGAAGCAAGGAATAGTCAAGAGTAAAAGAGAATGAGAAGATTTTAGTAAAGAGAAAGGACAATAAAAGAAGACATTTCAGGAAGATTGTGATTGACATTGCATCTAACTTTTTAAGGTCATAAATAGCAGGGAAACAAGAACTGGAAGAGAGTTCCACAGGTGACAAGAATAAGAAAAGTAACTATTAGAATAAAACTTGCATCTATTTCAACAGTAAAATGATGATATCTAATTGCCAATCTAATAGTATGCTTAAATTCATGCAGTTGAGTTACCAAGGAGGAAAGCTTATTAGAACAATTGACATGAAAATATTATAGAAAAGACAGAGGAATGTCATGTTATGGCAGTAGAAAAGTAACTGAAGCCAAGATACCAGGTTAGAACTGATAACATTACAGACCCTTCTTTGAATTTTGCTGAGAATCTCAAGGTATATAGTCGGTGTACCAGACTCAATATGGCAGCAATATTAAATGCATAGATGAATGAATGGTAGGTTTATAAATGTACAAGATGGATTCTGATGAGAAAAAATGTTTGGTAAGACATAGTGAAACAATCTTCTTATCAGCAAACCTAATGATTCAATATAATCACCCCACTTCATGTCAGTAGAAAACATGAGATCAAGAAGGTGTAATGAGGTGATCAGTTGAAGGATAGCATCAGCTATACTGATTAAAGGCAAAAAATAATTCTGTACTATGATTAAAAGATAGCAGTTTTGTTTTAAAATTTACAAGTCCTAACATTCCCTTAGTAAACCCGTTTCTTCCTTTGTTTCATTACCAGAACTAATAACAAAAGGAGCTTGTAATTAGCATGCCATGATATTTGAGGGAGAAGAAAATTGGCAACTGAGTACTTGGGAAAATCACTCTCCCATAAATACATTATTGCTCAAGTAGTAACAGCAAAAAGTTTTACCACTTTAACCAATCTTAACAGGATCAAATCAGTTCTATACATAGAGGGTGCGATAGATAAATTGTCGTCTAAATTACACACACATGTAAATAATACTGATATCTTAAACAGATGTATTTCTCAGAATTAAATAAAAATATCTTGAAATGCTAAAGTTTATTCAATAAAATTGCTACTGGCTTCAACCACAGTCTCTGGATGACTTTGGAATTTTCTGCATCTCTTCTGGACAGTTTCCTTGTTTACGTTGATGAATACAGCCATGATCTTTGTTTTTAGTTCATCTTTCGGTGTTACAAGGAGTTTTGTTGAGCTTTCACCCAACTGCATCCCACACATAATAATCAAAGGGTTTACAGTATCGGGAGTTAGGTGGCTAGATGTAAGGAGTGACATGGTTGCAGAAATTATTTGACAGTCATGACAGGGTTTTCTTGTTTGTGTGACATGGTGCAGAGTTCTATTGCCAGACAGAGAATCTTCTAGCAAGTACCCTCTTCACACAGGGCAGCACTACTTCCTCAAGGCACTTGATGTAGGCATCCATGTTAAGTTGGAGACCCTCACCAATAAATTGAGGAGTTCTTTTCTCATCAGAAAAGATCAGAGTGAGTTTTCCAAATTACTGTGCCCTTGTAATCACCGTTAGATTTATCTATCTTTTACACAATTCACTGTACTGTCCTCAGATTGATGTCCAAACACTCTGAAATGTTTGTACTAGAGCTTCCAGTGCAAATACCAAGCAGTACAGCATGTCCTTTCCCAACTGACTCAATATAGTATACAAAATAAAAATTATAAAATAGCAACAATATTTTCTAAAACTTTCAATTAACAAAATATCACATCAAAACTGCCTGTTTTAATTTTCTGCAAATGTAACCACAGTACATATTTTTTAATCATTTCACTGTCAAGTAAGACAATAAAGCCATTAAGATTTTAGGGTTACTGAGTTGTGGTGCAGTGGATATTGGCTCGGAACAAGAAATCGGAGGGCCGAGTTCAAATTCCAGTTAAATTCATGGCATTCACTTATGCACAAATACCCAGTTATGGGTTAAATAACAGGACAGATTGGATTCTATAGCCTTGGCTGGCAACCAGTCTACCACAGAAAGCAATGGCAACCTACTGCAGGATAATCTTCTGCCCAGTCAGTCATGTCTCTTTTGTGACATGATCGCCCAAGCGTGTTTCATGTATGGCACTTAACTGACTGAGTGTTAGAGAATATGAGAAAAATACTATCAAGGCGAGAGAACAATAAAAGAACAAGAAATAAAAAGATAACAACAGACATTGCATTTAAATATTTGAAGATCAAGGTTGACTAGGAAGCAATAAATTTGAAGACAGTTCTACAAATGAGAAGTCTAATAAAAGGAACAGTTAGCATAGAACTTACGGTTTTTATTAAAATAAATAATTATCTTGTGTTACTGAATGTAAAATTAATTGTATTGCTATAAATATAAATCAAATCCATTGTCTGACTGAAAATAATGTTATAATAATTGAAAGAATCTACTGAAGTTTTTCTCAAATAGAGTAATTTCGAATAAGAGAATGAAAGCTAAAACAAAACCCAAATTAACTTCAGTTCACACAATAGAATCTCAACAATATCAGTTAAAGCAACATAATATTTTATAATTTCTTGCATCAACAAACTGCAAAGAAGAGACCAGCCATCTATGCATTTTCAGACAAATCACATGCATGATAACAAGAATGATTTTAAAAAATATTTTATCAGTCAAGTAGCATGAATAGATGAAATGAAAAGCAAATGTTTCTTTCCTATAGTTAAAGAAGTTTAAGAGTATTTGTAAAGAGAATTAGTGTATCATTATAATAAGAATATCTGCAAAAAATTAAAAGAGTATTTGTGAAAAAATGGAGTAGCAGATTTTGATTTCATAAAAGAAAAACTGACAGGACAATAGAAAAACTGAACAAAAATATCTACAAAATATTCCTGGCCTATCACAATCAATTAAACATACACACACACAAAGAGGGTACTGAAACTTTTGTACCAACAAAATTTGCACAGTAAAATATTAACTTGTCAGCACTAGTGTAGCATTAACTTAGAGAACTTATCTTATAGCTCAATAAGAAAGACTTTGATATTCACTGAGTACTCAACTAAAATGAACTTAAACTATTTAAAGTTGAAGACAATATTAAATAGTGTAAATAATAACTCCTCATCTGAAAGATTCACTCTAAAATGAATGTATCAGCTATTTCTATGTATTTATCTATTTAGAAATAGACACTATATATATATATATATATATATATATATATATAAACACACACGCACACACATAAATGCATGCATATACAGAGTGCGATGGATAAATTATCACCATTTTATATATTTAATTTCACACATGCACATTGTTTTTGATTTTATCAACTGAACAGTATAGTAGGGTCAGTTGGGCACTGTCTGTGAGAAAAAGAGCACCATGACACAATTCATTCTCCCAGAAAGTTGAAAACAACATGCTGAAATGCTTGGCATTTGTGCCAAAAGCTCCAATATAAACATTTCAGAGTGTTTGGGTGTTGATCTGACAACAGTGCAGTATATTCGGAAAAAGTTGGGTGATATATCCAGTCAACATCATGGTGTTTGAAAGTGATCACTAGTGATGGTAACATTATAACTCCATTCATCTTCTTGCAGGGCCTCAGACTCAACACTGAGGCCTAAACCAAGTGCTTTGAGAAGGTAGTGGGAGCCTGGGTCAAGAGAATGGCTGCTGGAAAACTATGTCTGGCAATAGGACTTTGCAGTATGCCATACAACCTAGAGAATCCAGTCATAGGTGCAGTTGAAGACCACAACCACATCACTCCTTAAATCTGGTTATCTAAGTCCCCAGACTGCAACCCTCTTGATTATTATGTGTGTGACGCAGTTGAGTGAGAGACTAACAAATCTCCTTGTAACACCAAAATGAACTGATAGCAAGGATTATGGCAGCATTCACCAACTTAATCAAGGAGACCGTCCAGAAGAGATGCAGAAGATTCTGAAGTCATCTGGTGGCTTTAGTTGAAGACAATGTTGATTTTATTGAATAAATTTACTTAGTATTTCAAAATATTTTTGTGTAATTTTGGCAAATATATCTGTTAAAATTAGATGTCTGTTATTTTTGCATAATTTAGATGGCATCATACTCTATACATGAACTAATACCAATTATTTAGTATAAACGGCTTTTATATACTGACCACTGAATTACTGTCAGTAATGCTTTCATTTTAGCTTTTAAGTAAATAAACATGTATTTAGCACAAGCCCATCTCATAAAGTAAAGGATTTATATGAAATTACTTTTAATACAAAGAGAGTCACTGTGTAAAATGCACTTTCCAGGTTGTGTCAACAATAATAGTTTCTTGGGGTTTGCTTCTAAGTTCAAATGTTTAAAGTACATAGTACAGGAACTACCTAACTTACAAACAGAATAGGTTTATTTGAAAGTCTAAATAGTAACAGTATTTATAATATTACAATAATTAGTTCATTAAATTTCCTTGTTTGCTGGTACTGATGTTGCTTAAAGTTAAACAAAAATATATGTACAGAAATTTTTTTTTTGTATTTTAATTCTTTTTACAAGCTTTTTTTCCTCTGTTACAGTCATTCATAATTAATAATAATTTAATTAAGAATTTAATCAACTATGCATACAAAAACTTATTTTTTTCTGGTTTTAATCTATCATGTATTCTAAAATAGTTTGCTTACTTTGAAATTATATGCTACACTTTTATGAAAGATTTTTGGAGTTGCTGAATGCTTAATACAGCTGATGTTACAAGCTGCTGAGAGGAACCTGGATCTTCATGAAGAGATCTTGAAACATAATCTTGTACCAAGGTTAAAAATGAATAAATAAATAAATAAAAGCAATGAAAACAAGATACTTTAAATTACAATTCTTCACACCTTCCAATCAAGCTTACTGGATTGTGCTATAAGTATATTTTCTTGTGTATGGTATCTACTGTGACAAAAAGTGGGTGATCTGTTTGTCTTTTTGTAAAATAGAACTCAGCCCCCATTTAATATCTTAATATCTACTTGTAACTCAAATATTGATGCAAGATTTTGACCACATTTGAAAGAACATAAATTTTATCCTTTGTTCCAGAATAAAAGAAAAATGGATATGTTTAACTGATTTCACAATTCCTATTTTGGGACAGTTGCCATTATTGGGTGAGATCTAGAAACCTATAATTAATACCAGATTTTACTGTGGGCAATAACAAATTAATTTGTTTATCAAAACAGCAAAAATTTTTTTCTGTTATTTATCTTTTTTTTTGTTAATCATGTCACCCCAAGCAAGGCGGTAACGCCACTGATGTGCAGGGGGCTACGTAAAAGATTGGAAAAGAGAAAACCGGAAACCACATCCTAAACAGGGAACCGGGCGATAATTTAGTCTAGCTACTCCAATTGGGAAAAAAAAAAAAAAAAAAAAAAAATGAAAGGAGTGAAAAGATTGGAAAAGAGAAAACCGGAAACCACATCCTAAGCAGGGAACAAGGGATGTTGATTGTTAAAAAGGACTTTTCTTGGATGTGAATTTTTTACACTACTAGTGCTCCATTCTAAATATTTTTTTCTCTCTACATAGACAAACTACCTAGATTTTAATTTTTTTCTTAAAAAATGGCTTCAGTGAGTGTATGAAATTTGTGAAAACCACTCACCTAGAAAATACCAGAGCCACTCAAACATTTTTTAATACAACCTTTTTTTCAAGATGAAGACAATTATGGGTCTTCACAGATTTAGAAATTGCCATGACTTCCTGGAAAAAATAATAGAATATTTTTTTATGCTTTTTGCATGGTTTTAAATTTAGAGTTTTCCTTCTTCTAGACTGGCTGTCATCCAAGGCTAGAGGGTCAAGTCTACCTTGCTATTTGATCCATAGTTGGAGAAAGATAAGATAGGTTCATATCTTTCCAAAGGGCATTTCTGCAAAAGTGAGCATTGCAGGCTAAGCTGAAATTTGAACTTGCTAACTCTAAGAATTATCTGCAGAGCCTCAGTTAGTAGAAATAGTAACAGTCTGCTACAACTGGTGTAAACCTTTTAAATTCATACACATTCAAGAGATTAATGCCAATTTTCCAAGTAACAAAAATAATTTATTAAAAACTTTCTGTTGTATTTGCACAGTTTAAAGAGAGAACCACATTTCATGCATTCTATGCTTAAAGTTTTTTGTTGAAGACATTAATGTTATTCTCAAAGTACTAAGTGTATAAATTAGAATAGCCTTTGCATTTTGGTGGCATTTCCCACAGAAAATGGTCAATAAAATCAGAACAGGACATTAAAAAAAAACATCAGAGAGTTTTTTTGATAAGAGATCACTGGTTAAAGTTCAAATTTACTTTAAAAGTCAGAGTGTTTAACTACTAATTTAACAGCAACAAGAGATTTTCACACCAAACAATTGAAATCTAAAATGTATGTATTTGAACAAAAGGATATTGTTGGGCGTTTCCCCCATGGTGTCATCTCACTGTTGGAGGGAGTTCAATCAGTTTGGTTATCTCACACTTTCAGTCTTTTGTAAAATTAAGCAGATTAAATATTTTGGGCATCCCATTGTGAAAAAGGAATAAGTAAAGTTAGCTTGAAAGCACATTATTACTGTAATGCATTCAATCCTTATTGGGTACCTATTCCTTATGACCTTAGGTCAGGTTATTCTAAATTTAATAAATACATAAATAGCATTTCAGTAATTCTGAGAAAGAAATTTGTTGCATAGACTGATTATGTTAACAGAGATGGTGTTAATAGCAGTAGCAGTCACAGTGCAGACAACCAGAATTAAACTAAACATTTTCCAGATTGCATAGAATTTGATTTCAAAGTCAGCTGTAATGTTCTTTTTCCCCAAGTTAAAAATAATGATCAGTATTAAAAAATGAATAAAAACAAAAATTGCTCTGTCCATCATACTTAATGAAATATATATATCCAGGTAAAGAGAATTCAAGGTTTTATGATTTTAAGTTCTCTGGCATTTACTTTTTTTTTTAAGAAGTGCTCAGTACAATAAATATTGTAGAGCATAATATAAGTATATAATTAAATTTGTTATACATTTAAAAATGAAAAATACACTGCAACACAGAAATTTCTATGTTTTGAGATTTCTATCTCATCATCAGGCAATGCTAGATGTTAGTTGTGAATATATATATATATATATATATATATATATATATATATATGTCTCTTCCCAACTCTGTCTTTGGTTGCTTTATGTAACTTTGGATGGGTTACCATCCCACTTGGTTCTTGCACAACTATCCATTCATAAAATGCTTTAAATATGTTACAGTTTCCCTTTTTTTTTCACTTGCATTCTTTAATTCTCCAAACCCACTTTCCCCATTATTGCCCAAGAAATTTCAAGTCTGTTAGCAGCATTTACCTTGTAGGTTCTACTTTCCTTACAAAGAAAAAAAAACTGTAACTTGCATAAAAATATGACAATCAGAAAGGCATTCAAATTGTAAATAGGTACTGTATTATTTTGGTGTGTGGGGGACTATTCCTTGGTGTTGTAATTTACAAATAAATTTGGGGATTAATTAGCATTTGGATGAAAAGAGATAAAGTACATGGTATTATATTTGCATGATAGAGAACTTTATGTAAAGTGATCTTGAAAAGAAGCATAGAATGTGATATAGTAGTACTCTCATATATATGTATATAGATATAAAGGGATTAACCAACCTTTCTCTATCTACAACTATGTTTAATTGAACCCAGTAACTATTCAGGTTTTAAAATAAAGGATTCCCATTTGCCAGAAGAAGAGAAGAAACATTTCAATCATAACCTATGATTTTATCCAGTTTTTACAATATCTATAATCATAATTTTAGTTGGTTGATTTTATGACATGTCAACCTTTGTTGAATTATCTAATGCTAATTTTTTTATGAAGCACCCAGTGTGGTTTGAATCCACTATTCATAGGGTTGCTCAACTACACTAACCTTGCTAGTTATTATCCCACACCAAAGTGTCTTACGTTTTTAGAAGTGACTTAAGGTGGACACTTGGTAATTCTTTTATCAGAGATTTTGAAGCCTCTTTAGACTTTTAAGGGAATTCTGAAATACTTAAAACAAGAATATAGTTTGAAGTCTGTTAATTCTGTAAATAACTGTAATTTTCCCTGAATATTTTTCTACATTTTGCTCTTACGGCCACATACAACAAACAAAAACATTTAATATTGACCTTTTAATTCACATTTTCTAAATAAAAAACCTCTGTGTTTTTCATTTTTATTAATGCTATAAAAACCTGAATAAACACTTAAAACAATATAGAACCAAAAATTAAGAACTTTTTCAGTTGAGAATTGCACGAAGTCTACTTTGATGTTTAAGTCAATGACTTCTTTGTTCTTTTTGTTGGGAAGTCTGGATAGTCTATCTGCCAGTATCATCTCTTTGCCTGGTCAATATCTGATGACCATGTGATATTCTTGGAGTCTTAATAGCATTCGTTGAAGTTGGGGGAGGGAGGCATTGCTGTTAGGTTCTTGAGGCAAATCATTCCCAAGGGCTGTCGTTACTTTCAACTTCGAATGAACATCCATAAATAAATTGGAGTAGATAGATCTTAATTGGAGTAGATAGATCTATCTATAGCCCGGTTCACACTCCACCCACGTCTATTGAACAGGTTAAGAGGCTCATCCCTTGTTCCCTGTTTAGGATGTGGTTTTTGGCTTTCTCTTTTCCAATCTTTTCACTAATACGTAGCCCCAGCACATCAGTGGCGTTACTGCCTTGCTCGGAGTGATACGATTAAAAAAAAAAAAAATTCTATTGCTATAATATTTTAAATGTGTTGTTTAAAAATGCTGCAGTATTAATGTTCTTACGATGCTTCATGCTATTAGTAGAGAGTTAAAGATCAAAGTTTAAGATTCATTAACATTACAGGGTCACCTAAGTAATGTTATGTAAACTTGAAACCAGCAACTTAAAGACCCCCCAAAATCTAGGTAAACTGATCATGGTAACATATTTTAGAATTCACCAAAAAAAGTAAAACAAAATGTCACACAATATACACTAGTTACATTTGAAACTTGGTATGAGTCATAGACTAGATAGAAAAACAAATACGCTATACTGCAGGCAGCTTGTTGTATTTGGCAAGGGTAGAGATTAAAAAAAAAAGTGGCAGAAAACTGTTCAGGTTGATTGCTGTATGGGGAAGGGTGATTATCAGGGTTAGTTTGCAAACCACCAGTACTAGAGGGAAACATGTAAAAATTTAGCCATATGTTGCAAAGCAGCAGGCACACCTACGAGTTTCAACTCTTGGAGGGAGTGGGAAAATCAGTGGTAGGTGGATCAGCTTGTCTGGATGGATTGGGTAGCAGTGAACCAACCACTCCAAGAAAGGCCAAACCAACTTCAAATGAACTTTACTTCTCAACTGCTTTCATTTTTTAAGTTCTTCTTGGGGAGGTTTCTATCATTATAGTAGGAAGGAAAAGGCAGGAAGTAGTAAAAGTGTGAGTAAATATGAGATCACCCACTATCATTTTGGGCTGTGGAGAACAGGGTGGTGTCACCCACACACACACACACACACACACACACGCTCACACAGATCTACATTACTGTGACTTTTTCTTTAAAAGAAAAAAAAAATCTAAAGATAAAATTTATCCAGAAAGAAAAAGAACATTTTTTAAGTTCTATTTTTGAGGACCTGAAAATTTGACAGACCCTTTTCATGGAGTTCCTGACTGGCTGGTTCCACTCAAGGTTGGTAATAGATGTAACAGCTTTTTAAATATTGCCCTTTCCTGATTTAGAATGTAGTTAAGGGAGAATGGTTTTTGCAAATGCTCACTCATTCTACTCTTAATTTAGGAATATAAAAAGAGGTTGGAATGAAAGAGTAATTTGAAAAATTAATTCAAGATTAATTTGTTTTTGAAACATAAAAAAATAAAAAAAGAGAATGGAATAAAATGAAACAAACTAAATGGTAGGTGAAGGGTTTGGAATAATCGTCGGTAGGTTGAAAAAAAGTGAAAATTTAAATAGACAGGTCCATCTATTCTGGATGTGAGAGTACTTTTCTCCATTCACCATAATGGCATGTCCAAGACATTTTCATCAGGAAATCTGGTAATAAAACATAGTGCAGGGAGAAATTGACTCATGCCTTTCCAAAAAACGTTCATGCAAAATTAACTTAAACCATCAAAACTGAAAAACTATTATATATGATAAATTATAGATAAATGTAAATTTATACACTACCTGTTGTAGTGTCTTTAACAAAACCTTTATTAAAATG
>JBBBDQ010001514.1:452500-505000 GCA_037127315.1 Ascarosepion bandense | reverse complement strand
CCTGAACTGAAATAGTCACTCATGTTTAACATTTTGAATTATTTTTGTGTCATGTACTCTTTTCATTAACTCTTGAATCTAATATCCACACTGAGGGATGCATTTTAAAGTGAGGGATTATACATGCACACAGGTTTCATATTACTACAAATGGTACTTTAGTTGTGTACATGTATTTGAGTAGACAATGACTGCTTAGAAACTGTGAAATTAATGTCTACTGGACTAGATTTTTGAAAGTGTTTTTAAAGAAATGTACCTGTCAGCAGGGATTGAACCTGTGTTTTCTTTTTCTGAGAAAATGATTTTATATATTAGTACATTAAAATATTTTCATAAAGACACATTCACAAGACAAACAATTTGAAATAATACAGAAATGTACACTTAAACATGCATAAACATATACACAAGGAAGTTGTGAAAATTTTTTAGCTTGACCAAGAATATATATATATATATATATATATATATATATATATATATATATATGTCATCCACAGACAGATCTGTTTCACTGTATCACAGCTTATCAGTATGATTAGGCATCCGATTGCTTTTACCCAGGATTGAAACCTGACAGAATTGGCGTCAGTCGGCAATTCTACCTCTGAGCTATGGGCGTTCGGTAGAAAGAGGCAGACTTTTAGCATGTGATGTCTCATTTGCTAGTAGCTAGAGTGCTCTAATTCATTACTGAATGAGCGATATATATCCTTCAAACATGTATCGAGCAATTTCTAATACAACTGTTTACTGGTCTAATGTAATTTAAATTGAACCTATAACTGTTCAGTTACAACTGTTTAATGGTATAATGTAATTTAAATCGGCCCTATAACTGTTCAGTTACATCTCTCTTTCTCTCGCTCTCTCTCTCTATATATATATATATATAGAGAGAGAGAGAGATGGATGTAGCTGAACAGTTATAGGCCTGATTTAAATTACATTAGACCAGTAAGCAGTTGTATTAGAAATTGCTCAATACATGTTTGAAGGATATATATGTGTGTGTGTGTGTTGAGTTGTGATGATGCTTAGTTCTAAGATTGTTGCTTTTTCAGTGGTTTACTAATAAAAATATATTTTGGTAAGCAGTTTCTTTTTTGTCATAAAGTGCTTCATATCAAGAAAGAGATAAGACATTGATAGGATTAATGTGGAAATGTTTGTCACTTTAAAAGCCCTGAGTAGTGAGGATATCATAGAGATGCCTTCACAAAACTTCGAAGTCAGCATGACTCTGCTCAGTTAAGTGACAAAGTTAATCCTATATGTGTGTGTGTGTGTGTGTGTATTTGGTCAGATTTTTGAAAGTGGGCCAGACTATGAACTTTTGAGCATTCCTTTGTATATATACACTCATCACACATGCAGATATAAAAAATTAATGTATCTTATTTATAATCCAAAATTGTTTCTTGACAATTTAATTGCTATGTTTTAATGGATACATGCATTTGAGAATCTCTGACAAAACTTGAACATTGGTGTTTACAGATGATCTCCATCCAGTCTGAATAAACTTAGGATGTGCATTGTGGTGCAGTGAATATTAACTTGAAACGACAAATCAGGGAGCTGAGTTTGAATTCCAGTTAAATTCGTTTCATTCACTTATGTACTGGATGTGTGTTGTGGTGCATTGGATATCGGCTTTGGACAAGAAATCGAGGAGCCGAGTTCGAATTCCAGCCGAATTCATTGCATTCACTTACGCGCAAATACCCTTGGGAAAGGTATTAGTCCGTCTATTCCTTCCAGTTATGGGTTAAATAACAGGACAGATTGGGTTCTATAGCCTTGGTCAGCAACCAGTCTACCGCAGAAAGCAATGGCAACCTACTGCGGGATAATCTTCTGCCCAGTTAGTCATGTCTCTTTCGAGACACGATCACCCAAGCGTGTATCACGTATGGCACTTAACTGACTGACCCTTGGGAAAGGTATTAATCCATCTTGTCCCTTCAGTTATGGGTTAAATAATAGGACAGATTGGGTTCTATAGGCTTGGCTGGCAACCAGACTACTGCAGAAAGCAATGGCAACCTATTGTGGGATAATCTTCTGCTCAGTCAATCATGTCTCTTTCGAGACATGATCACCCAAAGTGTGTATCACGTATGGCATTTGACTGACTGACTGACTAGGCAAAGGTTTCAGTTTCTACATGTGTAAAACTGGTAGATACATAGCCTCAAAGACTTGCAGCAAAAGTTGATTCTGCAAAGTATTAATGCAGGGGCAGGATGAATATTATGCACCCAAGAAATGACTGCTTTGTTGTCCTAATTATTGTTTGTGGCACAATAAAATAAATTTTTCACCCTGAAAGCACTGTTCATTTTGTGTTGATCAAATGGTAAAAAAGAAAGGCTCTTTAAGTCAGTTTGAATTCCAGTTTGTAACGCTACAAAATGTGGAAAAATTCAAAAGAGATGAATACTTATGCAAAGCACTATATGTGCCTTGTATAAGTATTCCCCATATATATATATATATATATATATATATATATATGTGTGTGTGTGTGTGTGTGTTTGGGCAACACTTTCCTTAAGATGTTTTTTTGAAGACCACTGATGTTTGTTTAATTGGTTTTTCACCATGCCTACACAAGTTTAAACACGCACATACATATATGTATCAATAGACGCATTTGCATACAGCCAAACATACATATTTTACCATTACGCATGTGTGTATTTGTTATTGATAGAATGAGAACCAAGTATGTGCATGCGACATTAAAGAAAATATATATGCTGAAATATTTACAATGTAAATCCATCTTAACTCTTAGTTGTAGATAAATGGAAGTGCATCACACACACACACACAAATTTATTCACAGACATATAATTCAATTTGTGCACAAAATACATCATCTCAAAGAAGGCTTTATTAGAATGATCTTTGTAATACAAATCAAAATAAATGCAATTCTACATGCAGATTAAAATGTATCAAATCACTCTTCCATAACTTATCAGGCAGTAACATGCTAAATCCACTGACAAAGACACACTTGTAGACACATTTACACACTTGAATGGGTGCACACATGCACGCACACACACACACACAGAAAAAGATGTGCATACATTCATACATAAGTAGAAATGAATGTAAACTAAGATACTCTGATGATTGAAAATAGTTCAGTTCTGAATTTCCCAGTAATGCAAAATGATATTTTGTTTATTAATTTGGCAACAAAATATTAAGAACAACATTATTGATAGATAGAAAAAAAATTTAGTTTCAGTTTGACAAAGCATATTCAATAGCCATGTTACCTACCCCACAAAATAAAAAAAATGAAAATAAAAAAGTAGTAAAAAATTAAAAAAGAAAAATGTCAGCAGTAAAAAAAGATGAAATTAAAAAAAAAATGATTTCATTGCACACCCAAGAAAAAAAAATGATGAAAAAGAAAAGGGTGAAGCTGATAATGAATTATTTTGAAATGTTAAAAGCAAATTAACTTTGAATTTAGAAATTGGATGATTTTTTGACAGACAAATTTTGTGGCATATAAAAAGATGTAATTATGAATACTATACATCATGCATATATATATATATATATATATATATATATATATATATATATATGAATGCTAATCAATTCAAATTGAAATAATTTGAATTAAGTAAACCTCAATTTCCATTTTTTGTACAACTAACTTTTAGGAAAAAGCAGAATATACTTCTGGAAAATGTAAGTTGCTCCAGAGCTGGAAACTAAACTACAATATTATTTTAAAAAATTATCAATACATTTTATATACTCTCAAAATCTGACATGTCATTTACATGAAACTTTACAAGAAAAAAGTGATAATGTTAAAAAATATAAAATTAACACAAGCTACACATACCTCGTACAATATAGTTTGATGCAAGCAGGTCATCACGGGTACCATACCAAATCTCCAACTCATCAATAGCAAAATTTGGTGCTGATGGTGAACCTATGCTTTCTCCATGGTTGGGACGGCCAATCAGAAACTCTTTTCCTTGTGGTAAACTGTCCTTGTAACTGATGGCATCAGAATGGCCAACCAACTTATTGTTCACATACATATTGAGACCAAATTGTGGATGCCAAGACAATTCTACAAAGTGCCACATATCTTGTTTAAGACTTGGAATTTGGATTTTCCACTTTTTAGAATCGCTCAGGAAGTTGACATACATATATCCTTCATGTTGGTACATGGAAATCCCTCCTTTTCCAGTGGAATAGTAATACATATTGTTACGGTAAGGTCCAAACTTCATCCAACTAGACAACAAGATACCATTTGTACATTTCTCCAAATTTCCAAGACAAGTATTCAAGTGGCTGCCAAGATTAATGTATTGGTTTGATCTGTTAAGATTAATAGCATAGCCTACACGGCCTGGAATCAACTGCGGGTCACCATTTACAGTAATGTACAAAGAATCATCTATAAGACGTTTACCATTGATTTTCTCCATGTCAATGAGATAGTTGATAGGACGTCCTGAAAAGGATATAAAGATATATATAAAGATAATAACTGAGATTGCCTGTGAAATATATAAAAATGTATATGTCAGCATATAGCATATTTTTCATAATGCAGACTTTTCCCACCCAAAAGTAACTCCTTCCAAAACCACTGTCTGATAACAAGATTACCAAAACTAAACTAATACCTAAACACAGCTGTTTGAGGCATTAATCTTCTGATTATCCCAGAATTAAATATATATGATTATTCTGATTTGTAAACGTAATTTAATATTCCAAAAATCCTTGTCTTATACTCTGATGGTTAGGTTATCAGTATTAGGCAAACACTTAAATACATCTGTTTGACACGAGTCCTTTAATCTCAGAATTAAATATATATAATTATTCTGATTTGTAATAATAATTTAATGTTAAAAAATATTCTAAAACTTCTTGTCTTACACTCTGACAGGTTACTAATAATAGACAATTATCTGAATATACCTACATGACACATGTGTCCTTTGATGATACCAGAATTAAATATTTATGATTACAAATGATTATCCTAATTTTAATTGCAATTTTAATCTAATGTTAAAAAATATTGCAAACTTTCTTGTCTTATACTGACCATTAGGTTACTAGTACTAGATCAACTGGGTGTGTGGCTGAGTGGTTAGAACATTTGCTTTCTGATCATGAGGTCTGGTATCAAATCTCATCATGGTAGATTTGTCAGGGAGGTGACTCCTTGATGCTATCAGTCTGGAGGAGGCAATCCCAGCATGCAACACTTTTGGAAAGTCCCTGAAAACAATACCACCGGTTGACCAAACCTTGTGAGTGGAATTGGGTAGACAGGGCTCTTTGGGAGCCATTGAAGATTGTGTTAGCATAAAGTCACAAGTCATCGTGAGCGAGGGTTTAAGAGTCCTGGCTTTGTTCAGACTGCTGTTCATGCCAGATAACATACTCTCTCTCAGAAACTGTAACTAAGGTCCACTCAGCATAGTTACAATGTTAACTACAGATGGGCTATATGATTGTTAAACAAAAACAAATGTGCATGAGCAGGTGTCTGCAATGGGGATGAGCTAGCCATCTTAGCAGACAGGCATTCTTGGATATGAGTGGCCAACCATATTAGATAAACAGATTAACTTACTTATTTGGTGCACTGATGATTCCAGGATTATGATTACAATTTAAAATAATGTTAAAATATATTTTAAAAATGAGATTAGTATGGATTAATCATCATGGAATATAATTAGTTTTCCTAATCATTACTTTTTTTTTTTTGTAGGAGATACAGAATATAAAGATATTTGATGGGATGGAATGCGAAAAACAAGAAAATATACATAGTAATAGATATTCATTTATTTTGCATGTATGCAAGTCTCTGAGACCAACACACTGTGCCTCCTTGGCCTCAGTTTTTCAACCAACCTGAAGTGGAAGGATTATATTGAATCCACAGCTGTATCTCCTGTTAAGATGATTGGGTCTCTGTGTTGGGCTAGAAAGTTTTTCTTATTAGAATTCATCTTGCACATTATAAATCTACCATTCGCACATGTGTTGAACACTGTTGCCATTTCTGGTCAGATGCTCTTGCTATACATCTCAAGGTTCTCAACAAAATCCAGTGTAAGATCTGCAATGTAATAGACTCTACCTTGCCATCTCAACTACAGTCCCTTTCTCACCATGACATGGCTTTCCTCTGTCCCTTCTACAAATATTTTAATGGCAACTGCTATGATGAGCTTTTTATCTCCGCTGCTCAATTCACGTGAATTTAAGCATGCTGCTAGATTGTCATCTAGGTCCCATCTTTTTACTGTAGAAATAGTTAAATGTAACTGCTGCTTCTAGTCCAACACTTTCTTTTCTTGCACTCCTTGCCTGTGGAACTCCCTTCTGTTTACTTGCTTCCTTGATAGCTATAATCTTCAAAAGCTTAAATGTAATATCAGTTGTCAGCTATTTTCTTGAATTCTGTTCACCTTTTATCCTTTCTTTAATACCCACTATAAACCCCTGTGCACCAGTGGTAGTCTCGCCTTGCTTGGGGTGAAATGATTAAAAAAAATAAAATAAAAAGATAAAGGTAGTGTCTTGTTTGGTCAAAATTCAGTCTTTGGTGATGAGACTAGAATGACCTCTCCAGGTCGCAGGCCTGGAGAATGGTATATCGAGTCTGTGTGCTGCCCAGATCACCCCCCCCCCAACTTTCTGCCATACTTATAAGATTCAAAGGAATACAGGGCATTAAAATGGCTGAAAGAGTTGCTAGAAGGGTGTCAAATCTATGAAAATGTAGCTTTGTTAAATAAGTAAAAATTAAAATTTAGCCTTTTTCTAAGAGAGACTTAGAAAAGGGCCTTAGTTTAGCATAGCTTAGATTTAGTGCAAGTATGGAGCACCAAGTGAGGACTAAATTCGTGACTCAGCTGTAACTGATCTGAGAGATTAGCTTGCTAACCATTGCATTATGATAATGTGCTCTAGCTTCATACATTGTTATTAGCTGAATTTGGATCTGGATTTTTCACTGTATAAAATTTATTAATATTTATCACTAAATTAAGTACGTTGACAAGGAAAACAGTCCTGTTGACAAGGAAAACAGTCCTGTTGAGAAATAAATATTTGTTGTGTAATATAAATGTTTTTATCATTATTATCACTGATTTATCAATATAAGGCTTTTCCGTGAAACATTTTTTTTGAGTGATGGTTAATGAGCTCATCTCAGGTGTAAGATTTTTTCCTCTTGTGATCCTTTGTTAAATTAAACTAAGGTTTATAAATTTATACATTTGGATATCTGACTGAGTGATGGTTAACAAGCTAATTTCATGAGATCATTTGCTTGAGTAGAGAACTTCACTGAGTGTTCTGCTCTCATACTTACTAAATATCAATGTGTTTAGGTACACCAATAAATCCATATCCTAATGATTAAAAAGAGAATTTATTTTACATATTTATTTTACCACATAGTAAAACACTTCATTGTGTAGCTTAAATATCATACAGTGAAAATTTCAGTTCAACATTTAGCTAACTATTGTAACAATCTAGTATTACCACAAAAACACATTATATTTTATTTGCAAGATGTTAGGACAAGCTGATACTTGGTGGAAGATATTTTCTTAGGCAGTAGGCGTGTGATAAATAATTTATAATTAAATTAATCTGCATATCATTGAAAATATTTAACCAGAAATTTCATTTTCCTTGGTTTTTATATTATTGACATTAGTGGAAACAGTCCTTCTGTATGGCTCCAGTGCATGGACACTGAACAAAAAATTTCACAGGTCTTATACTAAGAGAGTCAGTAATAAAATATTTCATGGTGATTTGCCAAAGCTAACAACTACTATTGCTGAGAGGAAAGTAAATTTCAATGGACATTATTGGAGAAGCAAGAATAAAATGATTCAGGAAGATTTTCTCTGGGAATTTAAACAAATGAAATAATCTAGTGGGAGACCAGCATATACCTATTATTTAGGAGAGAGATTCCCAGGAAGCAAGCTTGTATATTTATAGTTATTGGACTCCAGCCATAAATGGCTACAAGAAAGTAACATCATTTCAAGAAAAAATATTTAGATCAAAAGGGAGAGAACTCTAGGTTGAATTGATGACGACATATTTTTTATGATCAGTTTCGTAAATGAAATTAACGAAAATAAGATAACGGCAGATGCTATCTATTTTAATGTAAAGAGTTGCATAAAATTTCTGGTTCCCTGCAGGCAGGCTCTGGGATGCCTGCTGCATGGCATTTATAAACAAACTGAGTGTGTCACCTATGTAATGTGTTTATGACTACCTGGAGATAAAGAAATAAATGACAAGCTGGATCATTTTACATTAGATTCTGCAAGAATTCCCTCATGAACAAATTAAGTATTCTATGAGAAGAAAGGTTTTATTTTTTCTTATTTTCATGCTACTAGCTCATGGTATCTAAGTTTGCACACGTTAAACTTTGCCATGTTTTGTCTGAGCCAAAATTAATCTGACAACAAATTTTTTATTATTTATCAGCAAATTGTTTTGTAATCTATTTACATTTGTCATAATTTTCTGCTTTTCTACTAATTTAAAGTTTCACTGCTGCATTGTTACAACATTGTTGCCTGGATGTGCTGGCCCATTTTGTGAAAAATAGGAAATTAGCAAATAAGCAGCTATGGACAGTGATTTTTCATGAGGGCCACAAATTTAGTTTCAAACAGATATATATATATATAAGCACAAAGAGTTTGTCACTTTAAATGAGCAAATTCAGGCATGAACCTATTCAATTAAAGGGGCAAACTCTTTGTACTTATCAATGCTCTATCTCCACCCCGGTATTGAGCACTTTACAATAAAAAAACCTGCTTGTCAAAATACATTTTATCAGTAAAACCACTGAAGAAAACAACCTTGGCACTAAACATTATCACAGATGCTCTCTTGCTCTCTCTTTATATATATATATATATATATATACTAGCATGGAGTAGAAAATCATTGTGATTGAGGGCTTGAGTGCACTGGCCTTTGTTGAGTGTTGATGATGCCAGATTATATGCCCTCTCCTAGAAACTAACTAAAATATGCTCATCAAAGTTGCAGTATAAACTGCAGGTAGGCTCTGTGTGTATTGAAGAAACACAAATCTACTTGGATGGGGTACACAGATGAGTTAACCACCCAAGCATTATTCAGTATTGACTTGTTGGATAAGTTGGTCTACAGTACATTCGATCTAGTGACAGTTACCTATGTCGTCCATGGAGTGCAGGTTCAAATCATGTCAGAGACCGCAAATTTTTTCTTTAATAAAACTTCTCAAATATTCAGGTTTTTAGATGAAAATAAATAAATATAATTTTTAATACATAGACAAATCATCTACCCAAATACCAGCATCCTCTTAAAATAACTCAAATGATAAAATCTGTTGTATTGATAAATAAAAAAATCCATTACTTCTTTAATATATATATATATATATATATATATATATATATATATTATTTAGTTTTTGATCATAATAAAATTAGACCATTACGCAGCTGTATTAAAAAGTGTTCTATTATATTGTAGAACTTTTGAATATTTTTCATTTGTAAAGGAGTATTTAGCAACCCAGGTTTCTACCTTTCAGTGTCTTCAGGCAATTTACAATAACTTATTTTACCATATTTTTTAAAAAAGATCTTTTATGAACACACAATTTACAAAACTAGGAGACGCTCATAAAAGATCCCTGTTATGTGAGTGTTTAAAAATACAAAAAAAAAACAAAAAAAAACGTAAAATCAGTTACTATAAATCACCTGAAGACACTGAAAGGTAGAAACCTGGGTTGCTAAACAACTTGTGTACAAATGAAATATATATAGTTCTGTGAATTAAGAAATGTATATATGAGGGTACACACATGTATAATGTTAGTATTCAGGTGTTAATAAAACAGTGCTCAGTGTAGTATGTACAGAGCTATTTCATATATATCATAGCATTATAATTAAATCAAGCCAAAAGTGACTAGAATTTCTTACCTCTTTGAAGGTAGCCATGGGCCAGCAGGTAGTCACGGTCACCATACCAATAGCGAATATTGTCAAAAGTTACTGCTCCAAATACCAATTTATTTCCTGTGTCTTTTCCCTTGCCTAAATAAAACCTATCTTGGGAATGTCGTAACCTGAAATTCTGACTCTTTACAGCAGTTTCTCCAGAGGTTAGATCAGATGCAATCAATTTCTCATTTGCATAAATCTTGAGCCCATGCTGAGGATGCCAAGAAATTTCAAGGAATTGCCATTTTCCAGGAGAAAGTTTTCGAGGGTCCACTTTTGCTGTCCACCTTTTGGATGATGTTGCCACGGAGAAAACAAGTTTTCCTCCAGTATATTCCATTGTGATTCCATTGATTGCCGTGGAGAAAAATGCCATATTATCTTTGAGATGATCCAGTCTCATCCAGCTAGACATGAGAAAACCATGAGGGCAAGCATCCAAATCCCCAAGGCATTTCCCAGGATGTTCATTCATGTCTACATACTCACTTTTGCCATTAAGTTGAATAGCATTGCCAATCTTGCCTGATACTAACTTTGGATTGCCATATGTCTCAATCATTATGGATGGATGAATGATACGATTGCCAATCATCTGGTCAAATGTGAAGTAGTCAAAATGAGGCTTTCCTGGAAAAACAAAAATTACATGAAAGTATTAGAGTCAGTCTGTGTGTTACTTAATTAATCATTGATACTTTTCTTTCATTATTGTCTGTTTACATATATATTTCTGACTTATTAATAAAATATGTTTACTTTTTACACTATTTACATCATCTCTATATTTTTTGTATATCAGATTGGTACATACTTCAATATCTGTCTATATTTCCGAGATGAGGTATTGTAACTATTTACACTGTTTACATCAGTCTGAATGATCAAAGTAGTGTAAACAGTTACAATATCTCATCTCAGAAATATAGTCAGTTATGTTTACTCTTGTCAAAAAAAATAAAAAAATGACAGTATATTGAAGCAATTTTACAATTAATAAAATTCAGTTACAATAATGAGATTAATTGCTTCATTACAGGAAATATTTGGTATAATTGACCAACCTGTTTGAATTATTGTCAGCTGAAATTTATAAAATCTTTTTCTTAAAAAGTTTTTAGGAAACTGAATTCACAAAATGCTATAGCTCTGTTTTATTGACGGGTGTTTTCTTCCTAACCTTTTGTTTAAGGTGGTATGGAAAACTATCAAATGGTATTATTTTTCTTTTAAGTTACACGTACTATCCATATTTCTTGAATATTGAAATAAACTGAAAGTAAAAAGATAGCAGTGATACACAAAACTGACAGTCACTATGCAATGCTACTTCCCAAGTTCACTGTCTATATCCTCACATTAAACATATTTTATACAGAGATACAAACTGAGGTGAGATAGAAATCTACACTACATAACCATCTTGACCTGAAGATTTAATTAAGGCATGAAACTTGCAATCATCATGAAGTGTTGATTCCAATGTCTCCACACACTATATATATATATATATATATATAAAATTGATGGAGGCCATTTAACTCTCTTTCTCTCATATATATATATAGATTTCATTAAAATTGACAGACAAGGTATTACCATTAAGTTTTTTATATAATTTTTTTTTTTTACATGTTTGTGTAATTTTTTTTTCTTTTTGGAACTCAAATCATATAAGAATTGTCCAAAGTTTTTGTACTTCTGGCTATACTTTTAGCCATTATCAAGAATTAATTTTGTTTTACTTATAGATAAACACGTGGAAAGTTTATGCATATAAATTCTTGTGTATGCTAAGTTTTAAACATGGTAAGCACATTGTTACTGTGTTCATATTTGATGTTATTAAGTGTAGGATTTCCTTTTTTTTTTATCAGTTATGCCTCCATTATTTTTAATCTTCTTTTGCATGTGGATGAAGCTATTATGCGTGTATTATTAGTGAGGATATCACGGATAGGTCCTGGAAGATCTCTGTGTGTGGTTAAATAAGGTCAGATAAAACTATTAGGGGAAAGGTGTAAGGTCAATCTCTTGTTAATTTTGTGTTTTAGCCAATTTGTTTACAAATCTGGATAGTTGAGGAACACAGTTTGTCAAAGGACATATAAATTCATAAACACTGGTTTTCTGCAGTTTAGATTTTGCAGGTAAATTATTATTGTTGATAATGAGGTTGGCAGTTTTGAATTTTTTATAATAGATAATTTAATTTTCTTGTTTGAATTGTTCGGTGTTACATTGTGAAGTGAAGATTCGTTCTGTCTGTAGTTACTGCGCAATTTTACTGTGGTTTTAGTAAAAAATATTAATGTTGTTTTTTTTGTCTGCATGTTTGTGGTTGCCATTGGTTACATTCTTAGATCTACTGCACCAAACAATGGCACCCTTGCATCGCTTAATGTCAAAAATCTATTTACTAATGTACCTGTTGCTGAAACTATAGACATAATAATTAACTCTGTATATAAACATAATTCAATGCCACCCCCATCTATCAATTCTGAAATTCTTAAGAACTCTTACTTGCCTGCACCATTAAAGTACCTTTTTATGATCATCATGGCAATATTTACATCCAAACTAATGGTGTAAGTATGGGAAACCCTCTTGGTACCTGCTTCTCAAATTTTTATATGTCCCATGTTGAGAACATAGTTTTTAAAAAGTTACTAAACCAAAAATATATGTTCGATACATTGATGATATTTTCCTTTTAGATGACAACAAAAATGAAATCAATCATCTTAAAACTACTTTTAAAAAAAAATTCTGTTCTCAACTTCACATATGAGCTTAACCAAAAAAAAAATTAAAAAAAAAAAACTCCTATTTCTGGATGTTCTTGTGGAATCTAGTAATAATATTTTTACAACTTCAGTATATAAAAACCCACAAGCAAAAATTCTTGCCATCTTATTAGTCAATGCCCTCTTTGATCCAAATTTGTGTTATTAAAAATTTCCTCATGAGAGTGTACAAGAATTTATCTTCCCAACTGCTTTTTTTTAAAGAAATACACAATTTGAAACAAACGCTTATCAACAATGACTTTCCAAATTATTTATTTGATTACCATATCAAACTTTTTTATCATATTGTCAGTGCAGATGTCTACTTTGGATCTGATCACATCAGGGAGATTATTGAAGATCAGAAAAAGCGTAGAATCTAGAATAGTCTTGAGGGACACCCGCATTTGTATGTTAGTATCTAGAAGCATGTCTATTCAATATTACCTTCATTACGCGATTTAAAAGAAATGACTGGATTAGATCAAACAAGCGTCCAGTTATACCATAGCCCTTTAGCTTGTGTAGAAGGCCACCAAGACAGACTCTGTCAAATGCTTTGAAGATATCTAAAGCAACAGCTCAAGCTTTGCCATTCTTATCAAAAAGCCTGGTATATATACTCTGTGATAGTCATTAGCCTATCAGCAGTAGACCTAGTGAAGTGGAAAACATACTGTTTGTTGGAGAAGAGGCTGTGGGCTGTGAGATACTGAACTATGTCAGCATTGATAATAGCCTTGAACACTTTACCAAAAATTGGTAGAAGGCTGATAGGGCAATAATTAGAGGGTCTGAGGCTTCTCCAGAGTTCTTAAATACAGGAACTACAAAAGAGGACTTCCAACAGGCAGGAAAGCAAGAAGCAGAGAGGCAGTAGTTGTAAAGTTTGGAGAGGAGGACAGAGGAGAGTTCAGGGGCACTTTTTTCAGGACAATGATTGGATTTCTGTCACTTCTGCTCCCTTTATGGGGTTAAGCTTTGAAATTATGTTAGAGACCAATGAGAGGGTGATGTGAACTTCACTCAGTTGGGCCTCAGTTCTAGGTGGGAAATCAGGTGCAGATACCCTAGGGTTATTAGAGAAACACATGGGCAAATCTACCACTTGCATAGGGATTGAGTGCTTAAAAAGTTTGTTTCTCATTCTGAGCCACAATGCACATCTGCACACATGCACATACATGACTATAAAAAATCCAACTAAATACAAAATTATTGCAACATCTCACTACATTTCATCACTACGTTTCCCCAATTTATATCGGAATGATGTCTACAGGCATTCCTCACACACACACGCACACAAACTAACATTACCATCCAGCATACACATAGATAGACAAGTGTTTTTTCACAAACACACACTATTATACACTTTGCCATCCAAAATATTCCTCACATATAGCTAAAAAATATTTCTTGCTTTAATACACATGATATGTATCTGACCAATAAGAACTAACCCAAAATCATAACATACGAGTATTTTGTGTGTCTGTTTTTTTTCATTTCACTCTCAATCGCTGATGAAGTGTTAATAAATGTGAAAGATGTTAGAGTGAGATACTTTTCCTATTTGTTCTTTATCTTAACATCTTGTCAGATTCTGGTCCATTTATTCAACTCTTATACATACATACATATATGAGAGAGAGAGAGAGAGAGTGCATGTACTTGCTGGGTCTTACTGTGACCAGTCTCTAGCAGTTTATTCCTCTTTACCATCATCGAATAATTCATTTCTCACACCTGTTATATTCTACAGTATGTTCTCCCAATTAAAATCTTTGATGAGCGTGATCGAAACTGATTTTTATTTTCCTTCTTTTTATCCCTCATTTTGCCCTGTAATATTAAAATTATTGCTTTTAAAGCAATGCTCAAGTTCTTTACCACAAAATATATGCTTATATATATATATATATATATATATTATGCACGATTCTTCAGAAATGAATTGAGTTCTTTCGGTGACTGGCATGTGTATACACTGCTTATATACAACACGTTAAAATTTCCCTTCTCTGATTCCATGCGTCGATGGCTTAGGGATTAGCGACTCCGACTGACACCAAATCGGTCGAATCTTGATCCTGGCCAGAAGCAAGTGGATGTGTCTAGCCACACCGATGAGCTGTGATACAGCAAAACAGGCTTGTATGTAGATGACTAATATACTATACTCTCATTACAATTGAGCTCTCTGGAGAAGAAAATTGTAAAAACAGTTTCCACTTCTGCTATATGTGTGACTCTTCAGAAATGAATTGAGTTCTTTTGGTGCCTGGCATGTGTATACACTGCTTATATACAACATGTTAAAATTTCCCTTTTCTGATCCCATGCGTCGATGGCTTAGGAAGTAGTAACTCCGACTGACACCAAATCAGTTGAGTTTCGATCCTGGCCAGAAGCAAGTGGATGTGTCTAGCCACATTGATGAGCTGTGATACAGCAAAACAGGCTTGTATATGGATGACTAATATATATATATATATATATATATATATAGGGATGGCGGAGTAGTGGATAGTGGCTCAGATTGAGGAATCAGAGAACAGAGTTCGAAAAACAGTTGAATCCATTACATTCACTAATGGGCTAATAGCCTTGGGAAAGGTATAAATCTATCTCTATTTCCCTTAGTTATGGGTAAATAGCAGAACAGACTGGCTTCTGTAGCCTTGGTTGACGACCATTCAACTGCAGTAAGAAATGGCAACCTACTGCAGAAAAATCTTCACATCACATATGGTTGGGAACTGCTGGTGAAAACTAAAAATTCCCATGAAATTTCTTTTAAAGAAGAAATTGGCTCAACTTGCATAGGGTGAATGTTGGTAAAAAAAAATATATAAATATATATATGTGTGTGTGTGTGTGTATATATATATATATATATATATATATATACACACACATACACATAAAAGTAAAATGTTTAACGGGTAGGAATGAGTTGCAAAAATTGAACTTAAATCAGTTTTCTGGATAAAAAATAGAAAAAATGTCAAAATGCAAATACACTCAAATTACTCACCTCGTTGAATAAAATCCAAGTATAAAAGGGTATCTCTGTCGGCAAAGTATATATCCATTTCATCTATATAAGCATTTGGATAATTCTCTGGTTTCATGTCAATGTTTCCTCGACCAATATACATATTTCCATGTCTAGATTTTGAAGGTGATCGGAATGAATACAAACTTTGGGTCTTCATGATGTTTTGGTTCAGATACATTGACAATCCATAGACCTTATTGAAGGAAACCTCCAAGAAATACCAAACACCAGTTTGCAAGCCATCTACATTAACCTGCCAAACTTTGTTTTTACTTGTTGCTACAGCATAGAGAGTGTTTTCATTGGAATAGATAGTTAACCCTTTCAGACCAGTGGACAGATAATAACGCTTTCCACTGAGTTCAACAAACTTGATCCACATGGATAACATAAAACCGTATAGACACCTAGCAAAATTTCCCAAGCATGAGTGACCTTGGTGTTGCAAGCTGACATATTGCTCTGGCCCTGAAAGTTGAAGGGATCGTCCGATAACTGCATCACGACTGAGCCAAACATTTCCAAAGATACTTGCATCCATGTGGGCTACATCCAGGGATTTTCCTCGCTTGGCATCCATATTCAAATGATAATGGTAAATTGGTCCTATAAGAAAAAAAGAAAAAGAAACAATTATTTTACTTATAAGCAAAGTTTCATTTGCATGTAATTCTTAAATATGTATATTTTATCCTCCTTTTTCATGCCATTAAACTTCTCTTGGAAGAATAGGACCACCATGTTTGGTGTTTTTGTTGTGGTTTCTCAAACAAGTAGGTTTTAAACAGAGTTGAGTTGCATGCCTCACTCTTCATCAGTTCTGTATTCAGAGTTAACTTTCTCCTTGAGTGGTTGCTAACAAAGTTGAGAGAACCTAGTTTATCCCATTATTTAACTTTTAAAAGTTAAATAATGGGATAAACTAGGTTCTCTCAACTTTGAATTTCTTTTGAATTGAACTGCATATATACTGTTCTCTAATTTAGACACCTTAATATGATCATCACTTCAACACAAGCTCTGCAGGAAATAAGTAAAAAGAAATTGAAACCCAATTAATAATATTGCAGTCTTTCTCGTCCATTATTCTGGTATTAAAATTAATGTAGATACAGGCATGATTCTCTCTCTGTCCTGTTTTTCTTGTCTATGGTTAAGTAATTAATCATTTTGTCTGAGTATTTGTTAATGTTTGACATTTTATAAATCATGGCATTGTTTCTTTGTAATTGTTACATTTCTCTTTTGTTCTTAATAATCTCATGTTGGTTATAAAATGAAATAGAGCCAAATAAAACACATTTAAATTCTATTCATTCATCTATAAACTGAATTTTGTCTTTGGCCTTCAAAAATGTGTAAAATATGTAGTTATTGTATTGAAAAAGTTGGAAACCTGTTGTTTTAAATAACTAGTCTTTAAAGCAAATTGTAGCAACTTATTTGGAGATTTTAGCTTTATGCTTATTTTTAAGCAACCATTAAAAAGGATCCCATTTTTTTTACAAATAATTTTCTTTTGATTATTTATGTTTTTTATTCACTAACTTTTTATGAAGCAATTATTTTTTAAAACTTTTCCTGCTTAAATTATAAACTAATCTCATTAGCAATTTGTTAATTTTCTTTTTTGCTATCTTTTATTTTTACTATATTATCACTATAATCATCCAATTAGCATATATCAAATGCATTTTTTGTTTTCAGAAAACCTTTATACCAGCACCTGATGACATTTTAAAACTCCATTTATTGATTGTTCTATGATTTAAATTATTTATAATTAGACTATTGTCCTCCTATTTGTTGTTGTTATCACAACATTTCAGAAGTTGTGTTTGCTGGTCTTTCCTTGTGATAACAACAAAGATGAGGACAATAGTTTGAATATAAATAATGTAAATAACATTAACTCCTCATTCTAGAAATTCTGATTTTTTCACATTTATTATTATTATTTTTAATTATTATTATTATTGTTTTAAAGTATTATTATTATTTTATTATTTTTATTTATTTATTAAAATTATTATTATGCCACCTTCTTTGCTAAATCAAACCACAGAAAGAAGCAGCTCTTGCAGTTGATATGCATATTCAATCCCTATGGAAAGGTACATTTTTCTTCAATAAAATATTTGATGATCTAGACTGGTAAATGGTAATTTCACTATTTGTAAGCAAAAAGTGTTTGATTAATTTATTGATTGATTTGTTTTTATGGGTTATTAATCTTTCACAGAAAATAGTTTTAGTTTGTAAGACCTTTTTGTAGATAATGATTATTTAATGATACAAGTTCTACTAATTAACCCATAACTGGGGAGATATAGATTCATATCTTTCAAAAAGGGACTTGCATATGTGAATATAATGAACATGACTGGAATTAGAACTCGGCTCACTGATCTTGAATTCCAAACTGTTACATCACCCACATAACAATTCATCTGAGTACTAACCAGTCTTGACATTGCTTAACTTTGGTGATTGTACAAGAACTAGTGTTTCAATGTGATATAGCCATAAGCATAAATAAACAGGCGAGTATACTTAAACACAAGTATAGCTGCTAAAATAACATTTATGTATTGTTCTTGCAAGTTGGCCAATTTAGTGAAACAACATGAGAGACTTCAAAATGTAGAGGAACGAAACAAACTTTCCAACAGGATAAATCAAGGAAAACACAATTCACTGAAGATTACCATACAATTTCAATCTTTTCTCAACATTTTCAGGAAACACATTGCCTGCCACTTCAAGTAAATCCTTAACTACACACTGAACTCATCAGTAGATAATATTAGAAGGGTTGTATTTACACAAGGTGCAGTTTTCTCATTGCAAAAGTTTGCCTACATGTGAAGTATAAAGCATCATGAACATTTAACATTAGGTAATTTATCACACACTCACACAAATATATAATTGTGTTATCATTATTGGTGTTCAGGTGAACTTTTTTTTCCAGTGTTGTAATAGCAGATATATGTATTGGGATTTTGACATTTCTGCAGTTTTATTTTAAACTAGGTCTCAAGTTGGCCAAAACTGCCTATAGGATTTAGGATATAAAAGAAAATAAAACTATATCAACTCACTCTGCCCCAAATTGATTTATTAATATAAGGGCAACAGCATTTGAAAAACTTTCAAAAGAGCTTGGATCATAAAAAAGATTTGGTTAAAATAAAAATATAAACAGGTTGATGCATTTTAGTATTGAATAATTAACTCTGAGAAACAAAATAAAACCTAATACTTACCTAGTTGCTTCAGTTCATGAACAGTCATAAACCTGTCCCAGAATTTAAACTCGTCAATGATAAGTGTAGCCTGATTTTGGTCACGGGCATTATCATTTCTGGTACCAATTATAAAGTCAGAATACTTAATTCCTGCTTCTGTTGCTGGCTGACCCTTATTTGGATGTCTTGTCCTTTTGGATAAAAGACCATTTTTGATAAGATCTAGACCATGTTTCCTGCTCCAAGATGCAGCAATATAGTACCATTGGCCAGGCAACACATTTTTATCCGAAGCACGCCACTCATTTCCTGATTTATCCCGGAATACAAATTCCAAGACTCCTTTGGAGTAAAGCATAGCAATACCATGTGAATCTGAACGATGGCCACCATTTGTTAAGAAAACTTGTTTTTTGTAGCTTGGATAAAGGAATTTTATCCAAAAACTGATGGTGTATCCTGAAATTAAAAAAAAAAGGAAAAAAAAGAAATGAATTTAAAAAGAGTTTTAGCTTCCCAGCATCAGAATAAATCTTTTTCACAACGTGTAGGTTACCAGTTGGTTTTGCCAAAAATTTTGATTAAGTGGCACTATTTAAGTTTATAAAAGGCAAACATTTCCTTCTCTTTGTTTTTTCTCCCTCTTGCTTCCAGACTTAGTCACACCTAGGTAAGGTGTCCCCAACCAGGTCATGTTTACTAACTTGGTTCACTGACAGAACACTCATACACATGCACAACATGCATACATGTGTATCACACATACTTGTTTTACAGACATACATACACAAACATTCATATAGATAGTTTTAAAGTATTTTCTTTTGATTTAAATTGTGTACATGCATTTAATTGTTAAATTTGTGTACATGCATTTTTAATAACATGCATTTAATTGTTGTTCGTTTTAAATTTCATATTTTGTGTCCTTATTTTTATCTGGAACCACATGAGTCCACACAATATTGTTTGTGGGACAAATGTTCCAAGAGATGTAAATATTTACTAGAAATCACTCATACCTTAGAACCAATGAGATAACAGGCCATAGCAAAAGCATTTGAGATATAAAAAATGCATTTACATCAATTCAGACTATTATTTATATTGTTGACTGTTGAAAATATTAAATATTAATATAAAAATCAACAAATACGAAAAATTCTCTTGAAATTGTTTTCAACAATTTTGTTTGTAGGTTTAGATCTGCAATTACCTTCTGGACAAAGATCAAGGTCACCGAAGCATTCTTGACGATGAGCAGGACCAGCAACTCGAACCCCCTGATGACCACGAATGACCAAAGCTCTGTTTAAGACACCTCTGGTGAATTTAGGTCCACCATAGACAGTGACATAGAGCCCTGAAGGATTTTTCAAGGTGCCATTTTGGTAAGCATCCATTGGTAGATAATAAACCATTGCATTTTGAGCTGTAAAGAAAAAAAGAAAAAGAAAAATAAGTAAAAATTAAAATTTAGTGAGAGGAAAAGAATGCTTTGAATATTCTGCAAGGTGTTCAAAAAATTGTTAAAAAAACACATGGCAATAAAAAAATTGTTTTATTAATAAGAAAATGACATTTATTTGACATTAAATGCTTGAAAGGATCTGTAGCATAGAAAAAATACCACACATATTTATTTTTATATAATAAAATAGAGTGTTCACTGTTAGGACACACATTCACTATTATAATTGGAATGGGATACCATATATAATGTGTGTATATAATGTATATTTGGGCAGTAACCTTTCTTTTAAGCATGTTTCATTGAAAATGACCAACAAGGGAGATTTTATTAATTTTTGATTTAATTTTTCCAGTATTCTAACATGTTTCCGTTTTACTAAGATAAGGATTGTAAAATGTTCTGTAATTTATTCTCTCATAATTTAGAAGACCCCTTAAAAAAATTCTGATCAAAAATACTATTTAAATCACAATATCAAAAAAGAAAAAAAGCATCTCACTATAAGAGAGGTACTATATGTCAAACAATTCTCTCCTAACAGCAACCTTACATTATTTAATATTGGAAGTAGAGTATTGAGAGTTTTTTAAAATAGAAATATGCTTACATGATTTCCAGTCACAAATGGCATGTGCGAGCTTTGAAAAAAAATGCTTCTTTCCAAAAGCAACACAAAAATATCATGTTACATTCAAAACATGAATATAAAATGAAAATACTGAAAACTAAACAACTGTGAGAATAGCCAAAGAAGTGGCTGAAAATGCTTGGAAAAATAATAATTATAGAACATTTTTACATTCCTTTTCTCATGGTTTTGCAGTTATTGTTTGCTACCACAACTCACACCTTTGAAGATGTTCTCAGAAGGAGATTGAAAGTACTTGGGAACATTGAGAAATTAATGATAACAACAGCTGTCAATGTTACAACTCATTTCTGATATCTTTCAATTATAATATGCAAAAGATTATCCGTGAGTATAAACGGATTTTATTAAAAATAAGCAGACACAATGTTTGCAATTTATTTAATCTGACACACACACACACATATATATATATATATATATATATATATATATATTAAACAGCTACTCATAATATGCACCTGATTATTGCATAATGAATGAAACTGAATCGTGCCTTAAATGTAGGATAATATATATATATATATATATATATATATATATATATATATATATTTATTCTCTCTTTTTAGTAGAGTAGTTTAAATTAATAGGTTCCATATTCTGGCAACAAGTAGGAAATAAGATATAAACTGGTATTACACCTAAGAAAAGTGGTCAAAAGTAAGGAGTGAAGTGTACTTATGTGAACTAATAAATATACATATGGGGGTACACACATGTACATGTATTCAGGTGTTAATAAAACAGTGTCTGATGTAATATAAACAGAGCTATTTTATATATGTTGATAAATATACATATTGTCCTATATCAATGGCACAACTCAGAGACTCATGCATTATGCAATCATCAAGTGCATATTACAAACTGACTGCTTAATAGACTTTAAGTAAATTCACTTGATGTTCATGGGAATTAAATCTTATAAAGTTAGGTTACTGCTTTATCCATACAGTCTGATAGATAGCTATGGAACATCAGAAAAGATCAGTTTCAGATATTATCAGAGCTCTGTTTTGACATAAATGAAGTCAATAATTAGTTTCTAGAGGGTATAAATCAACCAATATTAACAAGTCTACAATTGAATCAATGATGGCACTAAGTTTCAATAACCTAACTTAGAGTAAAGATATAAACATATGTCAGAGTGCCATATTTGCTACTGAAGACACGTTTCCAAACTCTTACAAATATGCAATAAGTGGTGACAAGTATGAGAGTCTAAAAAGTATTGTTTTAAAATTCTTTATTGAAAAAAAAAAAAAAAAAAAAAGATATTCCCATTCAGTATTTGTTATTGTTATCAAAAATAAATTGGTTTTGAGTAAAGGTTTAAAGACATATCAGAGTCATATCAGATAAAAGAAAATGACCATATATATATATATATATATATATATATATATATATATATATATATAGTCATTTTCTTTTATCTGAACACAACTCTAAAATAAAGCTTCTGACAGTTGCTAAATTTTAGATTTAGTATATCATGAAAAAAATTAACTAACATATAAAACATTAACTTTTTTAGTTTGAACACTAAATCTAACATTTATGTTTTTGTTATGTTTTAAGCTACTAAATTTCTATTCTTTACTTTTGTTTCATCAAATAATTATAAAAAAATTCCAACAACTGAATAAAGTATTAGATTTTCTGTTTTTTGGTGGCACACACTACTTGACATGGTGTAATGGTTAGCAAGCTTATCTCACTAGAGCCTGTTATAACTTAGTAGAGAGTTTGATCCTCACTGGATGCCCCATAGTTCCAGCCTTGTGCCACATCTAAGCAGTTCTTAGAAAATCAAAACTAAATAGAAACTTTATTTTACTAATTGAGCTTTAGTACTGAAAAATGTTTATTTTATTGTGATAGATGGTTACAAGCGAGAGAGGAGTTGGGGTGTGCTTATTTTATTAACACAGTTATGTACAGATTTCCTTGCATCCCTCCTGAACATTCACTGTCAGGACTTTTGAAAATGACATATTTTTAACTGTCAACTTTTTAGCTCTTTTTCTTTAAAAAAAAAGTTTTATCTATCTTCAAGTCCATGAATTATAAAATTCATCCAAAAAAATTATCTATCAGATTTTGTTTGGGTTTTTTTGGCATTCTTTATTTTGAATGAATTTTTTTTGTTTCTTTTTATAAAATTTTGCTTACTATTTTCAAGCCATCAAATCTTGTGGATTTTTAAATTTTTTTAGCTGGATTAAGTTAGATTTTTGCTTTTTCTAAAATGGAAATGAAGACAAAAAAAAAAAAATGAAAAACTAAGAAAAATAAAGAGAAAAGAAGGAAAACATGAATCCCTAAAGAAAAAGAGGCAATTTTCAAAGAATATTTTTTCTATTTATCTTTTCTTTGCTGATATTTTTTAAAATTTTATTTGTACAAGCACCTGGTGGGATTTGTCAAAAGGGCTATCAGTAAGTTTCACTTACTGGGTCAGCCTCTTCTTCAGATAGCAAGAGTGAGTAAGCATTTTAACATGACTGTGACAAAGTAGAAGGAATGAGTAATAAAAAGAAAGTGGGTATACAACTGAAAAGAAAAATACAGGGATGTCAGTTAATATGGTGGATTTAAATGGGTAAGAAAGGTTGGAAAATATTGGACTAAAAAGAAATCAGAAGAAAAAATAAAAAAGTAGGAGAGAAAATAAGATTAAAAGGAGGAGGAAAGAACAAGTGAAAGGTGGATATGTGTGTGAGGGATGAAGAAAAATGATATTCCTGATTTGGATATATTTAAAAATAGTCTGATGAATTTATTGTAAGGATAGAAAATTTACTTTTAGATTTGCTTATGTGGAGAAAACGAAACAAACTTGTGAATTGAAATAGAAGTGGGGACAGACAACTAGAATTTTTCTGATTTTTTGAAGGAAATGTTGTAGAAATTTAATATACCATTCATCCAAGAATTTGAATTTAATCAACATTCTATACTAAGTGATACAAGAAGTAGAATAAACCTTTGCAAAGCAGAAAATATAGTCTGGAATTGGTATGTTAGTTGTAATGGCACATAGCCTAAATTCCACCATAAAAATTTAGAATGTAGAATTGATAAATTCTAAACACTTTAAATACCTCAGTGTATGGATCTGTTACAACAAATTTAGTCTAGAAAATAGGGAAATTGAACACAGGTTAGATTGCGCTAGGGATATTTTTGTGAAACACTGTAAGAGGCTACAGAAACAAAATATTAACCTGTGAACATGAATTATGTTCTAACATAGCCTTGTTAAATCTAGACTTTCATATGAATATCAACGCATGCTATTCAATTTGTTCAGAAATGTCTAATTTATCATCTGTATAAAGTCAGTTTTTTATATCAATGATTAAAATGGCAAATAAATGCAAGAAAAGCCTTTAAGTTTTAAAGACAATTCTTCATCAAATCCTATAGACTAGTCCTGCTAGTCTATCGTAAAGAGCTATACAAAATGACAAAAATCACATCACTTGAACACTTCCAACAGTTGCAATAGCAAAAATGAAAACAAAAACTGCAGCTAGAAGAAAAAATAATGATATAAATGGTTAATTTTCCACACTATTATAAAAAAAAGGCTTGAAAGGAAAATTCCCATAAGTATATCAGTCTATCAGTAAAGAGCCATATGTGATACACACTTGAATAATCATGTCGTGAAAGAGGAATGACTGACTGGGCAGAAGGTTGCCATTACTTTCTGGTTGCCAGCCAAGATTGCCCGGTTCACACTCCACCCACATCTATTGAACAGATGAAGAGGCTCATCCCTTGTTCCCTGTTTAGGATGTGGTTTACGGTTTTCTCTTTTCCATTCTTGTCACTCTTTTTTTTTTTCAATTGGAGTAGATAGACTAAACTATCGCCCGGTTCACACTCCACCCACATCTATTGAACAGGCGAAGAGGCTCATCCCTTGTTCCCTGTTTAGGATGTGGTTTCCGATTTTCTCTTTTCCAATCTCTTTACTCTTACATAGTCCCCTGCACATCAGTGGCATTACCACCTGGCTTGGGGTGATATGATTAAAAGACTATAGAACCCAATCTGCTCTGCTATTCAATCCATAGCTGAAAGTAGAAGTGATGGATTAATACCTTTCCAAAGAGTATTTGTGCATAAGTGAATACAACAAGCTCAACTTGAATTTAAACTTGGCTCTCTGATTTCTCATTCCAAGCTGATATCTACTACACCACAATGCACAGAAATGCAATTACAGTTACTAGACTTGAGACTCTAATTTTCTGAGAAACAGTTTCAAGAAAAATATTGTATAAATTTCAACCAGAAATATCGCAATCATTTCAGTCAATTAATGCAGAATGTGTCCTGTATGGAATCAGTTAATCTCAACATTACTATTTGCCTAGGTTTGAAATACAGGCATTTGAGCAACATATCCTAGATGTAAGTCATACAAGAGAAACCATAGAAAGGAATCTGTAATTTTAATAACTAAATCTGAATATCTTAGAGGTATCTGAAGACATGAACTGTCACCATGAAGAAAAACAGGTCTATTACAACTATTAAGAATGGTTTTGATATTGGCACACATTGTCTTTTTGTTTGAATTTGAAGTTATTAAAAATGTTATAAAGAAATTCAGATTAAATATGTCTCAATATTGTGCATACTCCATAAATGGTATTTTCTCTGTGCATATGTA
Organism: Ascarosepion bandense; assembly: GCA_037127315.1. Taxonomy (NCBI): domain Eukaryota; kingdom Metazoa; phylum Mollusca; class Cephalopoda; order Sepiida; family Sepiidae; genus Ascarosepion; species Ascarosepion bandense. Next base: position 478,977 of record JBBBDQ010001514.1, on the reverse strand, counting down.
GTCAGTCAGTTAAGTGCCATATGTGAAACATGCTTGGGTGATCATGTCTCGAAAGAGACATGACTGACTGGGCAGTAGATTGCCATTGCTTTCTGCGGTAGATTGGTTGCCAGCCAAGGCTATAGAACCCAATCTGTCCTGTTATTTAACCTATAACTGGAAGGAAGAGACGGGTTAATACCTTTCCCAAGGGTATTTGCGTGTAAGTGAATGCAATTAATTCAACTGGAATTTGAACTCGGTTCACTGATTTCTCGTTCTGAGCCGATATCCACTGCACCACAACGCACATCCACGCATATGTAGACAAGACATTATAAGAGAGAGAAAGGTTTGTTTTTTTATATTATATTATAAGCAGACTAATTGGGTCATCTAATTAACAATAAGTTATTATTAATGAGTACTTGTAAGATACATAATATTCACAGATTATGAATGCCATGACTTTTACCAGATGAGGCACATGTATATTAGTAACAAACAAGTTTTATAGTCATAGAAACCTTGCCAGAAAAAAGGCATATTTTAGGAGTGGATTTTTTTCTCCAGAGTGTTCTTTATGTCATGGTTTTGTACACAATTAGATAAGTTTCTGGTATGTGAAAGAAATATACTAAAAACAATATCTTCTCAGGCCTTAATATAGTAATGATAGTCAAGTCTTAAATTAGACAACACAGAAATGTTGACGCTACTCTTAAATGAAAGTGAATTTAAGAAAATAAAATGTATAGTCTTACCTAGTTATGTCTGTGTGAATATATATATTTGTGTGTGTATATATATATATATATATATATATATATATATATAATCATTTCACCCCAAACAAGATGATAATCCTACTAGGTTGCTATGGTTTACTGAGAGTGAAAGAGAATGAGAAGACTTCAGTGAGAGAAAGGACAATGAAAGAACAGAAATCAGGAAGACAGAAAATGGCAATTAAAATAGAATTTAAATTATTGAAGATTGTGGCACAGAAGTAAGAAATTGGAAGGGAATTCCACAAGTGTGAAGTGCGAGAAAAGAAATTATTAGAATAGAACATACAGTTGCATCTGGGTAGTTCAACAATAAAATGGTGAGACCTAATTGCCAATCTAGTAACATACTTAAATTCATGCAGTCGAAGCACCAAGGAGGAAAGGTCATCAGAAGATTTTATATATATATATATATATATATATATATATATATAAAATTTCACATTAATATAACTGTTATTTTCAGTAGATATATGTGTTTGAGTTGACATCTGATTTTATCAACTAATAAAGTTAATATATACTCTGACAAGAATCAAACCTGTATTCTCTCTTTCCACCAGGGAAACCACTCAATACAGTCAAAGAGTGCCCTTACTAATTAGGCTATAGAAAACCTTCATGATAAGGCAAGGCTCAATTACCTACTTAAGGAAATGCACACCTTTCATTGGGACCTATTCAATTTATATCTGCTAGGTCTATTTTTGTACCTGAAATGTAAACACAAGGTAATTTGTATTTGGATATTTTTATCTGATACTATTTCTTATTACTATAAGCAATATTTTTAGCAGAGATACCTGTTTGAGTTGACATTTTTGTTTCTTTTTATTTTCTTAAAGAATAAAATTAATGTTGACAGGCTTAGATTGAGAAGACTTACTAAAGGAAAATAAATGTACCTCTTGACAGAAATCAAACTTTTATTTCCATTTTTCCATTAAGAAAACCACTCCTATAGCTTAAGTGTGCTTTTATGAATTGAATTTACCTAGAGGGATATATATAAATACATACATACACACGGAAAGTTCTGGAGATTAATAAAATGAAATAACAACCAACATATTTAATTTATTTGTTTGAACATTATTTTTAATAGACACTCATATTTGAGTAGATATTCTGTTTTTAATTAAACAGTGTGTATATATATCTCAGCATGCAATGTGTGTATAGAAGAATCCTGTACATACAGTGGTAGGATGATGGCTCACCTGAAATAAGCCTATACTTCCGATTCACCATGAGATTACATGTCTGCTCTAATTTTTCTTATATATATAACTTTACTGGCCTGAATATTTTTGAGAAATCTTGTTAGGACACATTTTCTTAACAAAATTTCTCAAAAATTTCAGGCTGGTAAGGTTATATATAAATATACTGTTTAATTAAAAACAGAATATCTATTCAAATATGAGTATCTATTAAAAATAATGTTCAAACAAATTAAATACATACACTTATATAATTTTGTATTACTACAAATGAAAAGGTTCCTGTGAAAGGTGTGCATTTCCTCAAGTAGTTAACTGAGCCTTGCCTTATCATGAAGGTTTCCAATGGCCTAATTAGTAATGGTACACTTTGACTGTATTGAGTGGTTTCCCTGATTTAAAGAATGGAATACAGATTAGGAAAAAACTACTGAGATTTATTATTTAAGCATACTCACAAATACACATACACACATTTCATGCTCTTGTTTTTGGATCTGATGAAACCTTGAATAGTGAAATGCATTATGATGCCTACACACACACACACACACACACACATAGGGGTGGAGACATCATAAATCATGAGTATATGAATGCATTTGTGTATAGATGATATTAGGCTTAGGTTAAAAGTTGGTATAATATTTCAGAATCAGGAAGATGGTCCTTCTAGGCAGCACCTCCCCACCTTAAATATTTAAAGTCTGAGTCAATCCTTGATTCCTGAGATATCTCAAAAGTAATTGTCAAAAGATCTGGGCAATTTTTGTTTTACATTCCATGTACATGTAAAGAAACCATTTTAAAAAATTAATTGTATCATCCTATCTGAAAAAAGGATGAAAAAATACCCATAAAATATTAAGTGTAAAAGGTATAATCTCTGCATATAAGAAAAATAAATGGTAACAATAGATATAAGGATACATTCATGTATACAATTATACATATGTTAATTGAATCTTTATCTATGTGATTAATATTGAATTAAATAGATTTACAAGGAAAGAAATTATAGTGAATAATGAATGTATGTTATATAAAATAAATGCTTTTTTTATGGATAACTAGCAGTATAGCCCGGCGTTGCTCGGGTTTAATGAAAGCTTTAAAGCTAATCCATGGTCCTGGAGCTCAGACTCTTTGGTCGTTGGGACAGTTGTTTCCTGTTAAAGCGAAACCGTAGACTGAAAGAAAAATGAATGGATGCAAGTCAAATTTTGATTTCCTGGTATCAATTTATATATATATATATATATATATATATATATATATATATATATATATATATATTTATTATCGATTTTCTGCACTATTGTAAGAACTGCAACCTTGAAACTTCTGAATATCGTGTCTTATGTCTTTGTCTATGAATGTATCAAATTTGATTAAAATCGGACCACTCCTTCTATAACTCAATTTTTTCAATTATCAATTTTTGATATTTATCGGGGGTACCTCAACACAAAACCTAGCTAAGAACACTCACAGACGCTTATAGTACAACTGTGTAAATTTTCAAGAAAATCGGTTCAGCCATTTCGGAGTCTATAGGTAACGGACACACACACACACACACACACACACACACACACAAAGTTCCATTTATAAATAAGTTTAGATTATAACTATCAGTAAATAATTATTCATACTACTGATTTATCTTTGTAAATTCATGAGAAATAGAAAGAAAAATAATGAAAAAAGAATGTAAGAATTAAAAGAGACTCACTGAAAAGGAAGTGTGAAGAGAGTTGTAAGAAAGAAAGAGAGTTAAAAAAAAAGGTATCACATCACTATAGAGTGTGACACAAGGTGAAAGTTTAAAGTGAGTTTAATGTCAATATCATGGAAAAATTGTCCTAGCTCCTTCAGCCCTTCCCCATTTAGGGAATGCTTCAGGTAATGAGCAATAAACCTAGCCCTCCCTTGAAGGCCCCTTGGGGCTTGGTCTTAATATTTTTTTAAATTTCCCTGCAGAGAGTGAAAAAAAAAAAGAGAGCTATGTAATATCTATCCTTCTATATGCTAGTGAATAGTCTTCTTGCATTTCAGTCAACAAAAATTTAAATGCAATGTCAGTAGTCAGTCCTGTCTCCTTGAAATTTGTTCTTCTTATTGCCCTTTCTCCTTAATAATAATAATTCTTTTCACATCCTTTCACTTTCAGTATTTTAGTATTTTTATTGCCTTATCTGGAGTGAAATGATTAAAAAAAATAAACAACAATAAAGTTATCCAAATCTTAGATGTCTTCCATTTAACATTAAAGGAACAAGGAATTACTGAGAAATGCAAATTCTAGAAACATTATTGTAATGGCAACAGATAAGAGGATACAATTCAGCAGCCATCTCCACTGAATACCTGACAGTTGGCCTGCCAAAGTTGCTGGAAACTGGATACCTCAAGATCTCAAATATTAAGGGGTTGTTCTAAAATGACATGGTGTACTAGAATTAGAGGAGAACTAAGAAAAACTGGGTTTTTATATCTATGATCAGTCTAAGTGGAGGAAAATCATAACCCTTGCCTGGAGAAACAAGATAGGTATAGTTTCTATTTAACAATATTTTCTCATGCATTATTCTAGCCAGAAACCACATCTTTAATTAATATATTAAAAAAATAATTAATTGTTATAATTAAGACATTTCAGCCATTAACCTCTCTGGCCATCTTCAGGTCTGTGTCATTTAAAGTTGTAAGCTTATGAGAATCTCAAACTAAACCCTTCAATTAATCAATGAGCAGAGATTGTCCACTTCTATGTCCAAAGTAAAGAATATCTTGTTTAAATCATTATTAATTGATTATTATTATGTCAATTTTGCTTTTGCCATTAAATGAAAATACATAACACTTTTCCTGCCCTCAGGACTGAACATGTCCATAAAAAATTGATTATATTATCATTTTGTTGTGTTCATAAAAAAATAAAAATTATGGTGTCAAAAATAATTATAATAAAGTAGTTATAATAATTATCATTAATTCTCTCTTTCAAAACCAATGATAATCAACCCCACTTTTCTTCTCTACACACACACACACACACACATGTGACATTCTCACTATTGGACAGGCAGTCAACATAGACAGGCCATCAACATGTGTGTCAACAAAAACTTTCTTTTCCCTTGTCATAATTGTGACATTTATCTCTTATGACTCAACAAAAATTTGAGGTAAGAAAACTCTAGACACTTCTTGTATTTTTCAACTAAATTATTTGGACACTCATTACATACATCTATAAAAAAAAACATACAAGAAGGACTACATATAATTTGCTTATTCTTTATCTTATCTTTCTGATGGATTTTGATTCATATTTGATTTATATTTGACCCAAGTCATAATTTTACTTATATTACTGCTTCTAGTGTCTCCAACACAACATAGCCAGATAATAATATTCGTTTTATTGATTCCATGTCTTACTGCATCTCATTTTTATGAGTATTTTTGTATGTATAAATGTTAAGGAGGTTTAAACTTATTTATTCAGTGTTATAACTCACCTACAAACTGTTGTCCTCTTAGCATAGTGTTCTAATTGTAAGATGAATGTGTTTGTCTATTTAACTGTTTGTTATGTATAGTACAATGGGCATATGTATGTGAGAGATAAATGTGAGAATATGTATATATATTGTATTTATCTAACTAGTATGTATATCTATAAGTTTGTATATTAAACATACAAGTGTGTGTGTGTGTGAGAGAGAGAGAGAGGGGGGGGGGTTATATATATATATATATATATATATATATATATATATATATGGTCAATCTGTAAATGTGTGTATCCCTTGGTGAGATTATATGCTAAACACACACACACACACATATATATATGGTATTACAATAAAATGTTTATTTCATCTTAAAATCCCACAACCTTGAGGATTTTTTAAAACCTGTTCTATTTTTTATATTTTGATAATGTATTCTTGTCAGTACAATGATCTCAGAGTTATTGCTATTTTAGACATTTTTCCTTTTTTAACAAAATATCAAGTTTGTTAACTGTCTGGAGAAAGAAAGAAAGAAGACAAATATTTTCATTAGTGCAATAAACTTTATAATACCTGTAAAAAAATGATAGTATCATTTATGTATAAATATGTACTTTTGCTTAAAATCAGAGTATCTGTGTACTTTGTCTATGATCAATGTAATATCTGCATTATGCGAATAGTGTTACCACACAATATACACACACACACACACACACAGGTGTGATGGATGAATTGTTGCCTAAATTATGCAAAGATGAAAGTAACACAGATATTTAATTTTAACAGACATATTTACCAAAATTACTCACAAATATCTTGAAATACTAAAGAGTAAATTTATTCAATAAAATCACCATTGATTTTAACCATGGCCTCAAAATGACTTCAAAATCTTCTGCAACACTTCTAGATGGTTTCCTTGTTTAAATTGGTGAATGCTGCCATAATCCTTGCTTTCAGTTCATTTTTGGTGTTATTTTTTTTGTTTTGTTTATCTTTTGCTCAACTGTGCCCTACACATAATACACAAGGGGATTGCAGTCTGGGGAGTTAGGTGGCCAATTGTAAGGGGTGATATGGTTGCAGAAATTGTCAGACATGACTGGGTTCTCCTGCTTGTGTGGTATAGTGTAGAGTCCTGTTGTCAAACATAGGGTTCTCCAGCAGCCACCCTCTTGACCCAGAGCATCACTACTTCCACAAGGCACTTGATGTAGGCCTCTGTGTTGAGTGTGAGGCAAAATGTGTGAAAATGAATGAATGTATAACATTGCAATCTCAAGTAATCACTGAACTGGATGACATATTCAGTTAACATCATGGTGATGTTAACTGGATATGTCATCCAATTCTTTCTGACTCCTCTGCACTGTCCTCAGATTAACACTTAAACACTCTGAAATTTTTGTAATGGAGCTTCCAGTATGAATGCCAAGCAGTACCATATGCCATTTCTAAATTTCTGGCACCTGGCAGAGTGAATTGTGTCATGGTGCTAATTTTCTCACAGAGGGTGCTCACTGACACTACTATACTGTGCAGTTAAAGTCAAAAACAAACAACATTCATGTGAGAAATTAAAAAATATAAAATGGCAACAATTCACCTATCATACCCTGTATATATAATGTAATTAGGTAGCAGTTGTTCTTTTAAGCAAGTTTATTGAAAAGTATAAATATTTTATATCTTTGAAGTTTAACCGTCTTTTTTTCTAAATTGCAAATGATCTTTAGCAAAACATGTGACTGCAGATGTATGTTATTTCCAAAAGCAATATAATTGCCATATTCAAGGTTTCAACTCATATGAGTCATCATCAGGGGTGTGCAAGTATTGAATTTTTGACTGTTATAAATTATAAATACATAAGTAAAATAAGGTGAAGAAAATTTAAAAATAAGGTGAAGTTTACATTTAATATGTTGTCCTATTTTAAATTGGATGAAATAAAACCCAAATGCAGAAAGTTTTTTTTACCATGTGTCATACTAATGTTCATCAGTCATCTGTGATGACTTTTTTCTTTTTTTATATGCATTAAAGAATACTGGGTTAGGGACTATAATTATTTTTTATTCATGCATGGTTGTTTTTCTCTGATGTAGATAGCTTCAATAATGTTGTCTTTTTTAGTTATTGGATTTATTGAACAAAGACCAAAATAATCCATAAATCAAATTTATAACTTGCTACAAAGGTATATTAATGAAGTATCCAGTAAGGATTAAACTTTCTATAGTAAGGTACTATTCTATAAAATGAACTTGTTAACCACCACATCAAAATAAGGGTCCATATTATTTTACCAAGCATAGTTTAATTTGGAAAGAGGATGTACAAGCCATGTAATGGATATCAGCGCAAAAAAATAGAATTGATGAACCATGTTAAAATCCCAGCTTAGCTTATTTTGTTCACTTTCACATAAATGCACATAAAGGTATGGATTTATCTCTTTCCCTTCAGCTATGGGTTAATTAACAGTAGACTGGTAATCTTGGATGGTAATCAGTTTATGAGAACAAAAACTCTGAATTCCAAATTGTGGGGAAGGCAACAGTATATTTCCCTAGAATACATAAGAATTTACAGATAAAGCAATCTGTAAAGAATCATGATTGCCCATAGCCTGAAGAGACATGGCATTAAAAAAACCTAGTCATACTTAAGGACAATAAAATAGTCATAAAACAGTCACCCCCAAACCAGTCTATCATATACATATATAATAGAACCTAATGAGCCAGACGAACCTACCTAGGTTTCTCCTAAACAGATCGTCAGGAAGGACGATCCGTTTAGAAGAAATCTAGGTAGGTTCGTCTGGCTCATTAGGTTCTATTAAGCTTGCTCTACCTTTGTATTGAGCACTTTCTGTTAGATGATTACATGTGTCGGGTTTTTTACTTTGGGCTTTGTGCTGAGTTCTGTCTGAACACTTTTGACAGACTTTCATGTTCTAAGCTCTTTCTATTTTTAAAACCATTTTTTCCTTTGTTTAAAACTTTTCAAGGAAGGTTTTTGAGATGTGCATAACTTTATATAATCACGGTTATATATATATATATTTAGAGCTAATCTTTACTGTTAAAAGCTCCACAGTTCTTATTAATTTTTGACTAGTTTGTCTTTCATGTTATTTTTGTTGCTTTCTTTTTTACCTTTAAAACTAGACTATGAATTTAAGTGAAGTACTAGATTGGCAGCAATGTCTCATCATTTTACAGTTGAAATGATGAGATGTAACTGTAAGTTCTATGCTAAGATTCTTTTTTCATACATTTTTGCTTATAGAAATCTATTTCAGCTTCTTCCCTGTCAGTTTTGATTTTCAGATATTTAAATTCAATGTCAATCATTATCTTCTGGCTTCTTAATTTTCAATTCTTCTTAATAGTAATTTTTTTTCTCATGCTGTTTAACATTCAGTAACCTCTTGTGTCCTAATAGTTTTATTACCTTGCTTGGCATAAAGTGATTAAAAAGTACATTGCATTCCAAAAGTTAAGAAAAATTACATGAATCAGATATAAATAAGCTTTTGTTGATGAGACTTAAATTTGATTTATTCTTTCCTTGGAAACTTGTCTGAGGAGATTCCTTACTAATAGGCCATGAAAATTAAACTGCAAATTTTTCTTTCAACTTATTTTTGTTGTTTTTTATTGCAATGTTCAGAATATTTTTAAATATTATGATAATAAAAATAAAATCAAAGAAAAACTAATAAAAACACTGATAATAATGCTTTACTGAAATGAAAAATTAATAAGAGATTCAGGAACACAGTTTTTCACTGTAAAACTTATCCAAGTGCTGACTGTGGAAGCAACCACCTCTTGGTTATATGCAAATTAAGGATGAAACTTTGAAGTATGAAGCAGCCTAATGCATCACCCAGACTGCAATACAACAGATTTGTAAATGACCTGAACCTGCAGAAAAGTATATAGACAGCATGAAAAGAAAGTACAAAGAACAAATTGGAAATGGAAACTCGAAATGAGACTCACTGAGAGAATCTCTAGTGACATTAGTGAATCATTGAGGAGATTCTTGACATGATGCAAAGGAAACAGAAAACAATAAAAAGACATGGAACGGAATACAGGAAATTACACAAGGAAATAAAAAGTAAGTGAAGAGAGGCTAAAGAAGAATGACTTGATGACAAATGTGCAGAAATACAGACATTGAGCACAACAAATAAAGAAGATATGCATAAAAAATTAAAGGAACAAGACAAAAGAATGATCAACAACAGCATGCATAAAAATCAAAGAACGGACTGCTCATATTAGAGAAAGAAAAAATATGTCAGTGACCGGATGAATATATTGGATATCTCTTCCACAACAAAGGAGAGGGATCAGTCATACAAAGAAATACTGACAGACCAGAAATTTATAAATTGAAGTGCAAGCTGCAATCGCCAAACTGAATAGTAACAGAGTAGCAGAACCAGACAGTACTGTAATAGAGATGCTGACAGCCTTAAATTTTTTCAGCATAGACAGGTTCACAGAAATAATATATGAAATCTACAACAGTAGCAATATACTGGAAAACCTAAGCAGATCAATTTTTATAGAACTACTTAAGAAGCCAGGTGCAAACTCTACAGGACACTCAGCTTAATGAACCACATAACAAAAAAATCATCATCAGGATTCTGATGAACAGAGTGCGCAGCAGAATCGGGCCAGAGATAGGACAAAAACAATACAGATTTGTCAAAGACACTAGAACAAGGAATGTAATATTTATGCTCAGAATGTTATCAGAAAGAACAGTACAAATACAGAAGAATAGCTACCTGTGTTTTATAGACTACACAAAGGCATTTGACAAAGTACGCCACAAAAACTTGCTAGAGATGCTCAACAACCTTGACATATTTGGGTAAGACAATAGAATAATCAAGAACTTATACTGGCAGCAAACTGCTTGCATATGGATAGAAAATGAGTTCAGCAGATATAGAAAAATAGAAAGGGGTATAAGACAAGGATGTGTCTTATCACCAGATCTATTCAACCTGTACAGCAAAACAATTATGAGAGAGCTAAAAGCCCTGCCAGAATTTGTCATTGGTGGCCACAATGTCAACAATATAAGATACGCAGATGACAAAGTGCTGATAGCAGACATGAAAAAGAAAATGCAGGACTTCCTACAGAAGGTAACAAAAGAAAGTGAGAAGAACAGACTAAACATAAACTTCAAGAAAACTGAATGCATAGTCATCAGCAAACAGAGCACCCTAAAATGTAACCTACAGGTTGGGGATACTAAAATCTAACAGATGCAGAAATTTAAATATCTGTGAAGCATTCTAACAGAGGATGAAAAATGTGACATTGAGATCTGAAGCAGAGTATTGACAGACATGAAGATTTTGTTGAAAACAAATACTACTAGGCTGTTACATGATATCTATCCTATGTGGCAATGAATACTGGATTATCTCTTCAAAAGCAGACTCGAAGCAGCGGAAGTGTGATTCTACAGAAGGATGCTGAGGATATAATTAAGTGAGCATGTGAGCAACAAGGTATTGGAGAGAATGCAAAAAGGAAATTTATACTTAGCATCAGAAAGAGACAGCTGAGGTTTCTGGGACATGTAATGAGGAAGGAGGGTTTGGAGAATGTGATACTCACAGAAGAGATAGAGGAAAAAAGAGATATGGGAAGGTAGCATGAAACATACTTGATGTTGTTGTTGTTTGAGTGGATGGTGAAGCAGGGTTTGGAAGAGATGCCAAGAAGATCATAAATTGAGAGTGACAATAAATAGAGGCAAGTAGAAGTCCATGATCACCTATGTCCTGGAGGGACACGGCTCACAAAGAAGAAGTATTACATGTAACCACGTGCATATAAATAGGTTGTGAGACTAAAATAAGTTGTAGTCATTGAAAAGCAGGCCAATATAGTAAACTATATTTTATCTTTACTTTCAAACCTACATAGATTCTATTGATATTCAAATGGGTTGAGCATGATTGTGAATTTTAAGTCTCCTAGCAATTCATTGCACTTTGTACAAATGAATATTATGTAAAGAATCATTTTATATTGCCTTCAAATCATGATTAAATGGATTTTTATATTCACCCTTACTCAAATAACAATGTCAAATATAATGATAGGGGTATGCAACTTTTAAAATAAATGTCAAAAACTTTAATAAAAATAAATTGTGCTTCTAACAGTAAACTTTAACCAATATTCTCCTGATATCAGATTCAATCGATGCCTTATATTTTAATGAATGTTTAAACTACAAACTATAATTTTGGAGAGTGAACATTTCATTAAGTATGTTTGGAAACTTCCAAATTTACTTCTAAAATAAAGAAAATACAAACTTTGAAACAAAATGGTTATAAAATATGAAAACGACAAAGTCATCTGTTTAAACTAACACCAGAAGGATATTGGTTAAAACATTAACATTTGAATATTAACTTGAATTGAGAGACACACATCACATTTAAAAATATGACTTGTTTTTTTTTTTTTTCACTCCAGAGAAAGGTTTTGGTTCATTTTTCTTAATACAAAATAGCACAATGTTTTTGATTTTGTTGCAACCTAAAACGTTTACAGACTGAGAACCAAAACAGAGGTTGGAAAATGAAATAGTAATCTTTATAACATCGACAAAATACAATACTCTCCAGCTGCATAAAGTAGATAACCACTGCTAGGGGTGAACTGCTAGACAGCAATATACCCCCCCCCCTCACAATAGTGTCCAACGTATTTATGAGGATTGGGACATACCCATTAATGTTCATAGAAATGTATATAACAGATTTTGTCAACTACACAGTATAGTAGTGTCAGTTGTGCACCATCTGCGAAAAAAAAAAGAATGCTATAATGCAATTCACTCTACCAGAAATTTAGAAATGGTGTGCTGTACTGCTTAGGATTCATACTGGAAGCTCCAATATGAACATTTCCGAGTGTTCAAGTCAATCTAAGGACAGTGCAGAAGATTTAGAAAGAGTTGGACGATATATCCAGTCAACATCATGATGTTTGGAGTGATCACTAGTGATGGCGATGTTATACCTCTATTCATCTTTTCATAAGCCCTCGCACTCAACATGGAAGTTTTCATCAAGTTCCTTGAAGAGGTAGTGCTGCCCTAGGTCAAGAGGATGGCTGCTGGAGGACTATGACTGGCAATAGGACTCTACACCATCCCACACAAGCAGGAGAACCAAGTCATGGCTGTCAAACAATTTCTGCAGCCACATCTTCCCACTTACATCTGGCCACCTAACTCCCCAGAATGCAATCCTCTTAATTATTATGTGTGGGGCACAGTTTAGCAACACACTTTTTGAAGGCAAGGATTAGGACAGCAGTCACTAACTTAAATGAGGAGACCATTCAGAAGAGATGCAGGGGATTCTGAAGTCATGTGGAGGCTATGGTTGAAGTCAATAATGATTTTATTGAATAAGTTTACTCTTCAGTATTTTTGTGTAATTTTGATAAATTTATCTGTTAAAACGAAATGTACTGTTATTTTTAATTTTGCATAATTTAGGTAACAATTTATCCATTGCACTCTATATATAAATTTAAATTATTTTAAATTGAATGGCCATATTGACAGATAAGTTCCACACCCATCTCATCAGAGAGACCAAAACATTATGGGTAAATAAATTTATTTATTTGTTTGTTCGTGTACGTGTAAAAAAAAAAAAAAAAAAAAAAATGGAAGTAAGGGTAGGGAAAAAAGAAAATAGGGATATATCATAGCTACTGGAACCTGTTAGATCTGCCATGTGGGTAATGGTAATGAAAAGAGATACAATAAAATAAATTCAAAATAAAAATAAGGAAGAAATAGGTCAGATGAAATTATGACTTTTTAAGGCCACTGTTAAAACTGATTAAAAATAATTTAAGTTAAAAATTAAAATGATAGAACTGGAAGGAAAATATATTTAAGAAAAGGAAGTTATTATATAATTCAAGTATACAGATAATAATAAGAAATGAAACAACTACTTAAGGAATTTTAAATTTAGGAAGTTTGGAAAGGAAATTAATATTGAGCATCAGGAAGAGACAACTGAAGTTCCTGGGACATGCAATGAGGAAGAAGAGCTTGGAGAACCTGATACTGACTGGCCAGATAGAAGGAAAGAGAGATAGAGGAAGGCAGCGGATAACATATTTACAGGGCCTGATCAGGTGGATGATGGAACGGGGGTTGCCAGGAATAACAGGAGCAAACATACTAAGAGGCACAAGGGATAGGGAGACATGGAGAACCATGATCGCCTACGTCCTGAAGGGACAGGGCTCAGAGAAGAAGAGAAGAACTTAAGTTTAAATCAATGATGACATTTGCTTATCAATTCTTTTTTTAACTTTAAAAGCAAATTTTGCTTAGGATATTTTAATTTTTTCAACTAAACATAGATTATATCAATCATAAAGGTTACTGGGTGTATAGGCAGAACCTATTAATTTCCAACTCACTATTGGGTTAAGTCGCTCCTCATTCATTTCCAAAAATCTTTGGGAAAGGGTTTTTGAATTTTAGATTGGTGTTGGATAAGGAGGGTCTATTAGAGTAGTAATGTATTACTACTACTATTACTATTTCTAATTCTTGATGAGCAGGATATATTAAATATGTCTAAATGTTTCTTCACTCTCATGATTCCATATATAAAAGTAGTAAATTCTGGGATGGGGAAATGAAATAATAACCACAGTTGTATTTTAAGACTGCCTCTGAATCTGTAATCAGTTCACCCCAAGCAAGGCAATAATGCCACTAAGATGCAAGTGTCTACTGAGAGTGAAAGAGAATGAAAAGACTTAAAAAGAAACAACAACCTTTACTCCTGTTCAAAAGATGGGGGAGAAGTCCTGTTAAATTTGTAGAAGTATTTCATCTTTTATCAACACCTTTACTAATACTCTAACAGTCACCTGCTTCACTGAAGTTGTTTTCCATACAAAAATTGGAATTATAAAGAAGCTTCCAAGGGTATCACTTACGTGCAAATACCCTTGGGAAAGGTATTAATCCATCTCTTCCTTCCAGTTATGGGTTAAATAACAGGACTGATTGGGTTCTATAGCCTTGGCTGGCAACCAATCTACCGCAGAAAGCAATGGCAACCTACTGCGGGATAATCTTCTGCCCAGTCAGTCATGTCTCTTTCGAGACATGATCGCCCAAGCGTCTTTCACGCATGGCACTTAACTGAATATTACCATTATCATTGTCCTCATCTTTGTCAAAATGTTTTGGATATTGTGCCCTCTAGCTATCTCCAGGTGTTTGTTGATATGGGTAGCCTTCAGATAATTTTGAACTGAATTTTTTTATTTAATTTGCAGGATAGGTTGGTATGTTATTTTGTTTTTACTTACTTTTATAAGTACTACTCAATAATATTAACAGTGCATCTGAATTTTGAAATAAAAAAAACTCTTCTTGAAGAGTATTTATTTTCAGATATCCAACAAGTCTCTTTAAGGGTATTTAGCCAATTTATCAAGAAGACTAACTTTTATATAAAGATATCAAATTATCCTCTGACAAAATAGATCATGAGTTTACCATGCTGGGTCTTTCATGGTGCTTCAGGAAGCAATGGGGGAGGTTGCTTGATAATACAGAATATAATGATAACCATATGTGAGAGAATTAAGAAGAAAATCAAGAGGATTGGTAAGAATTTAAATAAATTCCTCAAGTAGATTTATTTGGAAAATGGTGAAATTGAATCCTTCTTAGATTTAGCTAAAAAATGTTCAGCACCCCTCATATACAATTACTTACTTAGCCCCACTTCATTTTAGGTATACAGAATGTAATTTGTATCTTTTTTTAACCAAGTTTTTAGTAACAAGTCTTAAAATATTTTGATGGAATCCTAAACCATTTGGTTTTTAAACATCTATTTTATTTATTTAGGAATCTATAACTAAATACAAATGTAAGAGATTTTGAAATTATGAGGTTATTGTACATTTTACAAAGTGAATCATTCATTCTGTAATGAATTAGAGCACTCTGGCTATTGGGCGTGTATAATGATAATGTATACACTAAAAAGTCTGCCTTCTTCTACCGAGCACCCATAGCCCAGAGGTAGAATCACTGGCTGACGCCAATTTGGTTAGGTTTCAATCCTGGGTTAAAAGCAATCGGAGTATAACTGTACTGATGAGCTGTGATGCAGTGAAACAGATCTGTCTGTGGATTTATATATATATATATATATATATATATATATAGATAGAGAGAGAGAGAGAGAGGAATTAAGTAAGAGAATCAAAAGCTGTTAAAACTAGATTTTTTACAAGTAATCAAAATCTAGTTTCAATGAAACCAATTTCCATTTGTCATATTTACTTTGTTGGGATTCTATGTCCTATTTTATACACACACACACACACACACACACATGTAAGTTGAATATATGGATTGGAATTGACAAGATGAATAGAATAAGCAAAGAACAAGTAGGAGAAAGTGTCTAATCTCACATGTTTCACTTTAACAAGCTTCATCAAAGATGAATGATTTAAAAATTTAAGAGACAGTATGTTGATTGAGGTATGGTTTCATTGGTCAGATACGTGTCACATGTGATAAGGGAATGGATGACTATTAAATGTTGAAGAAAGAACTTGTGTCTGTTTAAGTGTGTCTGTCAAAGAGACATAAAAACATTATATATTTAATATTAATGTAAGTGAAAATAATACATGTCAAGCATATTAAAACTATAGACAAATTAAGTGTGTGTATATGTTGATAGCATTAGTATGTGTGAATGACATTGATAAAATGCATTTCCAGTTCAAAATACCTAACAAGTACTGTATGCATGTGTCAAGTGATGGAGCGATTTTCTTTTTAAATAAAATGAGAGAATCAGTTATGAATGTATGTGTTGAGAGAAATCATGTGTGAATGTGTGCGTTTATGAGTCAGTAAAGTTAATTTGTGAAATAAGTGATAGTGTCAAGTGATAGAATGATTTTCTATTCTAAATAATGTGAGAGAATCATGTATGAATGTATGTGTATGAAAGAATCATATATATACATAACATAAGAGAAAATGATATATAAATTTTTTTATACCACCACAATGTTAGGAAAATTAATGACAAAGTAAAGAAAGATTATTTTTGTATGACATATTTCATCATTTAGGATTTCATGAGACTAAAATGATGTTTATGTTGATGTACTTACAAATATGCATGCAGGAGAGCGGATGCTAAAATTTTTAACTTTTAAATTTCTTTTTCTTTTAATATGTGTTTGGGTATATAGTTAACCAATTTCATTAATTTCTGTTTTCATCACTTTCTTTATTAAGTATCCCACATTGTGATAATAAAAGCTAATTTTAAATGTTATAAAAACCTGGATGTAAATTTGCTGTGGATGATCTATCAATTAAAGCACTTGCTATACACTTTTATTTCAGTAAATTGCTTTCTCTTTTAATTAAATAGCAT
Organism: Ascarosepion bandense; assembly: GCA_037127315.1. NCBI lineage: Eukaryota > Metazoa > Mollusca > Cephalopoda > Sepiida > Sepiidae > Ascarosepion > Ascarosepion bandense. The sequence goes on along the minus strand of JBBBDQ010001514.1, from coordinate 461,924 downwards.
TTTTTTAAATAAAAATTAATGACAGTGAACAACTAATGCATCCAGTGTGTTGTTTAGATGATCACTTTTGTGTTCATATAATCTTATTCCTTAAGGTTTTTTCTATATATCCCCTGTAGCAATTATTACAGGTGATAGAGTAAATTCTTCCTTCAATTTTTAGCTTATTAGTTTGATTTGAATTAATTATGTCCTTTATTTTTTAAAAGCAATTGTAACAAATGTCATGCTAAACTTATATAAATTCTTTTCAATTTTATTTGTGATAGAGTTTGTGGGTAGAATAATATATTTTTATTCATTGTGTTTGTCAGAAATATCCACTCTTCTATTTTTAAATATTTTATGAGCCTTTTGTTTCATACTGAATATAATATGATTAGAGTATTGGATGAACTTAAAAGTATTTCTCTTCTTCATATAGATACTGAGGGCTACAAATTCTCTGGGCTCTTATATAGAATCCAATAATTATTCTGGAATTTATTTTTTGCTATGATGAGAAAAGAAATTTATGGAATCATTTTTATTAATTGATTTGTGATGGCCACTTAGATTTAGGTAATTGTCAGTATGGAGTAACAATTTTTTTTCATTTAGTTATTAATTTTTCTTTTTTTAATCATTTCACTCCAAGCAAGGCAATAATGCCACTAGAGGGCAGGAGCTTACAGTGAGTGAAAGAGAATGAGAAGACTTTAGTGAGGTGAGGTCAAGAAAAGGAAAATAAAGGAACAGGATTTATGAAAGCAAAAGATTCTGATTGATGTATTTCATTTTTTGAAGATTATAGGAGGCACAGAAGCAAGAAATCAGAAGCTTGTTCGACAGGCAAGAAGTGGGAGAAAGAAACTATTAGAATAGAAAAGAAAGTTGCAGTTCAACAGTAAAACCTAGTTGACAATTTTCATAATATATATATATATATATCCGAGTGAATACAGAATGAAGAAAGAATTCTTACAACGTCCAAAACATTAATTTAAAACAGTGCTCGATATATAATATATAGAGCTGTGAATATTTATTAAAAATTATATTTTAGAACATGTACATAATTTTTCTATATATATCCACTTTCAATGTTTATCTTAATGGTCAGAGTGGTGGATATATATAGAAAAATTATGTCAGTCAGTCAGTTAAGTGCCATACGTGATACATGCTTGGGCAATCATGTCTCGAAAGAGACATGACTGACTGGGCAGAAGATTATCCTGCAGTAGTTTGCTATTGCTTTCTGTGGTAGACAGGTTGCCGACCAAGGCTATAGAACCCAATCTGTCCTGCTATTTAACCCATAACTGGAAGGAAGAGATGGATTAGTACCTTTCCCAAGGGTATTTGCGCGTAAGTGAATACAATGGATTCAACTGGAATTTGAACTCGGCTCCTCGGTTTCTCGTTCCGAGCCAATATCCACTGTACCACAACTGCACACATGCATATATATATATATATATATATATATATATATATATTAGTCAACCACATACAAGTCTGTTTCGCTATATCACAGCTTATCAGTGGCTAAACTCATCCAATTGCTTCTGGCCGAGAGCGAAACTCAACCAATTTGGTGTCAGTCGGAGTCGCTACCTCCTAAGCCATAGGCACATGGAATCAGAGAAGGGAAATTTTAACGTGTTGTATATAAGCAGTGTATACACACGCCAGTCACCGAAAGAACTCAATTCATTTCTGAAGAGTATAATATATATATATATTTCGGTGACTGGTGTGTGTATACACTGCTTATATACAACAAGTTAAAATTTCCCTTCTCTGATTCCATGTGCCTATGGCTTAGGAGGTAGTATCTCCGACTGACACCAAATTGGTTGAGTTTCGCTCTTGGTCAGAAGCAATTGGATGAGTTTAGCCACTGATAAGCTGTGATACAGCGAAACAGACTTGTATGTGGTTGACTAATATATACATATATATATATATGTGCATGTGTGCGTGTATATAGTAATGTCAATTTTTAAAAATCTGTCTCTTTTGGCTTTATTTATCTATTACTGTTTGTTTGATTATTTTTAAATGATAGCATGTCAGAAGAACAACTTGTCAGCTCCTCTAGGACAATCATTGGTTTAATTTCTTTCTTTTTTTAGCAGTTGGATAGAATTTAACCTAGAAAATTGTAATACATATGTAAAAAGTATTCAAAACAACTGTTAGGATTGTATTAGCTTAGAAATGAAAAGATGTCATTTCCAGTGACTCTACTGAGAGTAAAAAAAAAATTTTGAAATCTAAAAAGACATGAATAATTATTCTTATTCATAAAACACTGATGATCACCAAGCATTTTCATATGCTTCTCTTCCAAAACCAGCCTAATGCATTTTATCTAAGATTTAATAATAATATATTATTTACATTGTTTGAACTGTTGTCACCTTTATTGCCATATTCACAATGTTTTGGCTGTTGTATGCTCTGACCTTTTTCAGGTGACTGAAATTTTGAACACTGAGGTATATTGTTCTTGTTGCATGAACCATTCCTCTTCCGGATGTCTTAGTTATCTCCCTTTAGCTCAACTCTTTAAGGTATTTTTTCACCACTGCTGTAGCCAGGTATTGAACTCATAACTCTTTGGGTCAAATCACTGAATCTAACCAACACTTATCTACTGGGCCATGTGTTCTTGAGGATAATAATATTATCAACTATACTCATATATATTATAGTTGCTAAGACCATTATTATCCCTTTTTGTTAAAAAGTAGAATTATTTTCCTGAGACTGAAATTTTGATGTAACTTTTCTATATTCACTTGGTAAAATGCGTTTCCTGTATCTTTCAAAACTATACCATTGTCACCTGTTAGTTTTTTGTGTTTCATGTTTTGTAGTGTAAAAGTATTTCATTTGTTGCTACTTCTAGCACATTACTAGTATCTTGCTTGGTTTTTATAGTACTTCTTGGTTATCTTTAGTGTCTTGTCAACAGTTATTAACTTAACTGTTCCCGTCTTTCAATACCAGCATTATGTAAATAGTAAGATAGACTCAATGTGCTATCTTTGGTAACTAGTCTAGGAGAACAACAATTTTGAATTCAGACCAAGAATAGAGCCTCTAGAGATAGATAGATGTGAAGATTTGATTCTTTCCGATATGTCCTTTAGTTAAGTTCCTGAAATGTATGGTTGGTGGTGTTCTGGTGAAACTTTGATGAACCTACCAAACTCAAAATGGATTAAATTAAAAAGTGCTCAAGAAAAAAAAGCACCAAATAGTAAAAGAAAAGATAAATGTGTGTGTGTAAATATAAATTTACAAATACGAAAAGTTTGAGTATATATTAAAATTCAGTCAGTTAAGTGCCATATGTGATACACACTTTGGGCAATCATGTCTCAAAAGAGACATGACTGACTGGGCAGAAGATTATCCCACAGTAGGTTGCCATTGCTTTCTGCAGTAGACTGGGTGCCAGCCAAGGCTATAGAACCCAATCTATCCTATTATTTAACTCATAACTGGAGGGAAGAAACATTAACACCTTTTCCAAGGGTATTTGTGCATAAGTGAATGCAATGAATTCAACTGAAATTCGAACTCAGCTCCTCGATTTGTCGTTCTGAGTCGATATCCAATGCACCACAACACACATCCTACCATTAGATGTTCTAAAACTGTACAGCATTAAATATTTTTAAATACATTAAATTAAAGTGACTTGTAAGAAAACATGATTAAATGATTATTTTTCTAATTTAATTACTTTTAAATAACTTGATTATTCAAGAATTCTATTTAAATACAAATTGTAAACATTAAATTGAAGAAATGTCCACTTTAACTGACTCACAGCCTCCAGCTGGAAATAGTTTATTCTAATCGGATAAAAGTGCCAAATATATAAAATAAATTACTTATTAAGCAAAACATTTGTAAAACTAAAAAAGAACTGAACTATTTTAACTACTGAAGAGTGACATAATTTTGTTTGACATATTGAGTTCCTCCAGGACAAATAATGTTTTCACTATTATTGTGGTGCATTGGGTAGCGGCTCAGAACGTGAAATCGGGGAGCCGAGTTCAAATTCCAGCCGAATTCATTGCCTTCACTTACGCGCAAATACCCTTGGGAAAGGTATTAATCCATCTCTTCCTTCCAGTTATGGGTTAAATAACAGGACAGATTGGGTTCTATAGACTTGGCTGGAAACCAGTCTACTGCAGAAAGCAATGGCAACCTACTGCGGGATAATCTTCTGCCCAGTCAGTCATGTCTCTTTCGTGATCATCCAAGCAAGTATCACGTATGGCACTTAATTGACTGACTGAATATAATAGTTGGAATAATGATTAAGGCTTCTACTGGTCATAAAGTGGGGGATCAGTTTATTACTTCATAGCAATAGGAAACTGATCCCTCACTAATTATTACCTAATAATATAATACATTTCTTTCCCCTGTAGCTATGAGTCAAATAACAGGACAGATTGGGTTCTATAGACTTGGCTGGAAACCAGTCTACTGCAGAAAGCAATGGCAACCTACTGCGGGATAATCATCTACCCAGTCAGTCATGTCTCTTTCGAGACATGATCGTCCAAAGCATGTATCACATATGGCACTTAACTGACTGACTAGAGTAAAAAGATCCAGAAGAATAAAATGTTTTTGGAAATATCTTGTCAACCACTTACAAGTGGTTAAAATAGAATTTGAATAGACAAAAATAAACCAATGATATTTGTTTTTTACTGTAGGTCCCATCTTTAGGAGAAATCAATTTGCATATTGCCTAATCTCAATGATTATAAGCGATATTTCTTTTAAAGTGCAAGATAACTTTATCTGTTTGTGCATAAGCATATACATCAATGCAATGGTGTTTACAGTAATGCTATATATGTTTATGTAAGACAGATGGCATGTGTTTAGGTGTGGTTGATAAAAACGCTTTAAAAGATTAATTACAGTAAAAAAAAAGAATGAGTATTTTTGTTGTATTACTCACTCTTGACTTGAAAAAATTAACAAGGACAGCTTTTATAATAAATGATTTTGTAATTACTTCATTATTATATAGAATAGACAATGTGTGTGTGTGTGTGTGTAAAAATGGAGATATTATTAAAATATATCTGTACAAAGACAGTATGAATGAAAACAAAACTTCTCATTTATTAATGCATTTCACCCTCTGATGGACTTTATTAAGCCAAATGTAAGGATTTAATTTTGGAATCAACACTTACTTAGCTTCATTTAATATGTACTAAGTTATATATTTTCATATCCTTTGTAGTTCACCTTGTTTTTAAATTTAAATACCTACATTTCTTCTGAAGTTTCCTTGTTTAAGTCGGTGAATGCTGCCATAATCCTTGCCTTTAGTTCATCTTTACTGATTTGAGAAGTTTTGTTGGTCTCTTGCTCAATTACCTCCCCCACACATAATAATCAAGGTGGTTGCAGTGTAAGGGGTTAGTTAGTCAGATGTAAGATGTGATATGGTCACAGAAATTATCTAACAGCCATGACTAGGTTCTGCTTTTGTGGCATGGTACAGAGTCCTCTTGCCAGACAAAGCCCTTAATGTTGGTCTACATGTCTCACCAACAAATTTGGTAGTTCTTTTCTTATCAGAACAATCAATGTGAGTTTTCTGAGCTGCTATACCTTCATAATCAAGATTAGACTCTTCCAACTCCTTCTGAATCCTTTGCCTTGTTCTTATATTGACATCTAAACACTCTGAAATGTTTGTATTGGAGATTCCAGTGCAAATACCAAGCAGTACAGCATTCTGTTTCCAAATTTCTTGTAGTATGAATTGTTTCATGGTACCCTTTTTCTCACAGATGGTGCCCAACTGACCCTTTTATACTGTGCAGTTGACAAAACAAACAATGCACATGTGCAAGATTAAAAATATAAAATGGCGACAATTTACTCATCGCACCCTGTATTTCTAAGTTAGGTGCTTAAAAGTTCTTTATCTGATCCACTTCACAAAATCTGAACATGTGACCAAAAAACAGAGTTATTTTTTAAAGTCCTGAGAATGTTTTTGACCAACACTCGCATATGTCTGCATACATTGATATAAGAAAGAGAGAGACAACACGATTTTATTAGCAATACTGGCCTCAGTCCTGATCAACAATTTTTTCTTCCACAACAGAAACTGAGTGCTGAAAATTACTAAAACATATTTTAGGCTCCATCCTTAAATTTAGTGTTTAATCATCATTCGCCCACCACTATTCATGAGAAATATTTATTTAGTTTCTTAGTACTGAGAATGATTCGAAGTATCAGTGAAATTAGTAGGCCAGCATGAGAATAAAAAAAAGAAAGAAAAATCAGAGGTCCTGAGTTCAAATGAAGTTGGAGTTAAATGCAAATCAGTTTTGTTCCATTTTCATTTTCCTGCCAGAATTTTCTGTAAATAATCAATGTAATCCTTGAAGTGAGTGGACATTTTGAAATATTAGTTGAATCAGTTACATTATAAGTTAAACTTTTTTGTAATCATTTAGCCCATACATCAGGAGGTTTCAGCAATTATGCACATGCACACACATTATGGCAACACTAAGTTCTTAGCCTAACCAAGAAGCCCTTTCCAGAAAAAATGGTCAGGTTATTAAAAGTGAGTCAAGCCAAGAACTTTTTTGAAACCTTGTGTGCATGTTCTTAGGTAAGAATTTCAATAGTATTGTAGCTTTGTGAGCATTTTTGATTTTGAAATAACCTAATTTGAAAAACTACATCTATTAAATTTGGTTTTAAAAATAGATTCCAGGTGGGAGTCTATTCTCTTTATTATTTAATCCTGAGATCTGACCATTGTTAATATCTTTGAACATTTTGAATAAATTTAACTATTTCAGAACTGCCTGTATAATTGAAAACAATGAGCAAGGACAAGCAGCAGTACAAAGTTGTTCATATATGAACAGCCTTATTCTACTTATATGTTAGGCTCTGTAATTGTTTTTGGTGATTACATGTTGGAGTATTGTACTAGCAAGCTGTTACTGCAGGTTCAATGGATTATTACTAAAATATATATAAAAATAACAGTTAAAATCAGAAAAGCTGATTTGCTACTTTTGAAATAGATGAACCTATTAAGATATGTTTTGCATTTGGTATTTGTGTATTTCAAGCTGCATAAGTTTTTAACCTTTGATTCTTGTTAATAATCATCATTTTGGTATATTTACAGGTACAATTATATAACATATGAGAAGTATGCTACATGAGTTGACTAATATCAAGAAAAAAATTTTTTGATATTGACTATCTTGTTGCAAGAATTTAAACAGAAATTCAAGCTAGAGTTATGCTTATCTTGTCTAAAAAGTCTAAAGTTGCTGCTTTCACTGCTAATCTCTTGGAACAAAGTGTATCATGAGACTAGGCCATTGTTGGTAACAAAAAGAGAAATATTGTTTAATTCTTTAGGTTTAAACAGAAGACAGCTTGTCAAAAGTTAAGCACACTTAATCTTTTTCAGGAATCGTGTTATGTAATACGAGGGAAGCAAAAACAAAAACAAAAGAAAATCACAAGTTGTTGCTTATCTCTTAGCAAAAAGGAATGTTCTAGAATAAGTAAATGCACACTTATCTTTTTGTTACCTCTTAAAAATGGAGTTAGTTTTATTTTTTTAACCAACGATAAGGCTAATTCTACCCATAATCTATCCAAGAGTAACTGATTATAAATTTTTCTGTGTCAAGAATTCACTATTCTAAACCAGATAAAAACGAACATTTAGATATTTTAAGATGCTGATGCACCATTCTTATCCCTCATTCATCTGATCCAGCCAATCAAAATCAAAGATATAAAAGTTTACCATCAAATGCTATACGAGTGAAGAAGGTTTATCCAAAATTTGATACAAAGTTATAAAAATCTCTTATTGTAAATTCTGAAACAGAAAATGTTCAAATCTAAACACCTTTTGGCAAACTTGAACCTTCATTTCCACAAAAAAAGAAATAGAGGACAGTTTTTTCCTTAGATGCTGCTATTATTTTAGCCTTCTCACTCTTTGGCAATGTTCATGGTTTTAAAAAGTGATGATTAGAACTGTAATAAAACCTATACATGACAGAAATGAACTAATACATTTTTGTTTTCACTCTTCTTACAGAGAAAATAACAGATATTGCAGTTATGAACTGTAAGTTGTTAACAAAAAGATGCTTAGTTGCAAAATTAGTACATTGCAGATGACATGAAAGTAGATAATGAGAGTTCAAAAAGTTTGCAGCTTGTTATGGAAATATTAAATGACTTTTGATATGAAATTTTCATTTTATAATGTTTGAGCTATGTGATGATTATTCATCACTGAACAACAAAGGTGATAAGGGGTGTGCATTATTGAATTGTTATTCACAATGAAAAAACTAAAGGATATATTAAATATTTATATGAATTATTTTTGAAAGGAAACTAAAAAAATTACATATTGCTATGATAATGCAAGACATACTTGAAATGGAATCAAGTATGCTTTGTGTTGAGATAATGAAATTTTATCATTTCTTTTTTTTAAAATTTTATAAATCTTAAAATTACGTTGTTACTTTAGCACAATGCTCATTTGTTTTGAGTAGCACTGAGTAATGAGAAAATGTATTTTCTCATGAGAAATGAGAAAATGTATTTTCTAATTTCTTATTAATAGTGAGACTAGGTTGTTTAATATTACAAACAATACATGGTTCTACTGTTACAGAGAAGCCAACAGAAAATTGTGACCTCAGTTGGTCTGGCAAAATAGTTTGGCACAAACTGAATAATTTGACATGAGCCTTGAATCAAGGAATCTTGGAAAAGAATTTTTGTTGAATACCTATGTCTGCTTTGTAATCAATATTATAAACGATCCATCACTGTAGAAAAGTATATTTGTTTTACAAGGATGATAGAATAGGTAATTCACCAGGCAATGAAAAAAGAACTTAAAAACTAATTTCAGAATCTGAGTCTTGGGACATTTTAGTTCTGTTGTAGCAATCAAAATTGTGACTCAAAGGTTTGAAAATCTAATATATTCAATCAGCTAAATGATGAAGACATATGTTGTAAACCTAGAAATTTATTTTTCTAATACTGTTAATAATCTACCATAGTCTGTTACTACTTATCTCAGTTTGTTGATATATGCAAATATCCTTTTCTAGATATCTATTCTCGCGTCTCTGTTCCAAGTTTATAAGTATATCTTATTTGAATATATCTCTTTCATTCAATCTCTGTTTCTCTATCAGAGAATTTCTTATCTCATTTAGAGGATTTCTATTTCATTTAAATGGGTCTATTACTCAATCTTATTCAGAACATCTCCATCTCATTCAAAAGAACTCTCTCTGATTCAGATCATCTATCTTTCTTTATATATATTATTCAGTACATCTCTATA
>JBBBDQ010001514.1:332500-447500 GCA_037127315.1 Ascarosepion bandense | reverse complement strand
GGGAAAATAGAGCCTTGCTTACTGTGACCTTCATTGTCAAGTGATAAAGCACACAGGATCAAATGGTCATTTACTCTATTAAGAGTGATGCAGGTTTAATCCCTGCCAGTGAAAAAAAAAAAATTTTTTTAGATGCACAGTTTAATAAATGAAAATGTTATACACAGTTTAATAAATGAAAATAGGGTGTTTATTTATTTCAAATATCCACTACTGATAACATTTAAAGTAATAAAAATATTGGATTACAAATAAATCTGTTAATTCTTTATATATACACTACTGGGAATAATTATTAAGCCACCCCAGTTTTAAAAAATAGATGCATTTCATACTATTTTTAGTAGTCATTGCCAAGTGGATAATTCTAAATGAAAATAAAATGGTCCTTTTGTTAATACTTCACAATAACATGTGCATCAAATGAACTGTTCTGGTGTCCAGTTTTTGTGCTCTCTTCCCCATGCTAATCTCTTCTTATTGGCTGGCTAAAGCAAAGGCTTCCTGCCTGCCTTGTAAAATTTTGCAAAGTAATAATAATAAAAGAAACATTCTATTTTCATTTAGAATTATCCACTTGGTAATAAATACTAAACATCGTATGAAATCCATAATTTCTTTTAAAAAAAGTGGGGGTGGCCTAATAATTATGATCAGGAGTGTGTTTGTATATATATATATATATATATATATATATATATATATATATATACATACATACTAGCAGTATAGCCCAGCGTTGCTCGGGTGTAATGAAAGCTTTAAAACTAATCCATGGTCCTGGAGCTCAGACTCTTTGGACATTGGTGTGAAAGGCTAAAAAGCAATAGTTGTTTCCAGTTAAAGTGAAACCATAGACTGAAAGAAAAATGAATGGATGTAAGTCAAATTTTGATTTCCTGGTATCGATATCAAATAAGTTGTTTTTGTCGTAAACTGGATTTTGAAGGCTAAATAAGTCCTCTGAGTAAATGGTATCATGGCTGAAATTACGAACTACAATTATACCTACTTAGAGCCAAACCCGAAGCAAAAACTAAAATAAAAGGCTGAAAAAGTACAGATATACAGGCAGATAAACAGACACACACACAAACATCTTGCCTTTTATAATCTATATATATATATATATATAATCAATTTTCCTACTATTGTAAGAACTGCAACCTTGAAACTTCTGAATATCATTTCTTATGTCTTTGTCTATGAGTGTATCAAATTTGATTAAAATCGAACCACTCCTTCTATAACTCGATTTTTTTGATTATCAATTTTTGATATTTATCGAGGGTACCTCAACACAAAACCTAGCTAAGAACACTCACGGACACTTAAAGTCCAACTGTGTAAATTTTCAAGGAAATCGGTTCAGCCATTTTGGAGTCTATAGGTAATGGACACACACAAAGTTCCATTTATAAATAAGTTTATATATATATATATATATATATATATATATATATATATATACACACACACACACACACTAGTAAAATAGTGGCTGGTTAGACCAGCGGACAGTAGATAAACAAAAGTGCTCAATGCACAACCAAAATAAATGAATTGAATATGCAGAGCTAAAAATATGTCAAAGAACAAAAAACAACACTCATTTGCTATCTATATTTTGACTATGCTAGTCTCTTCAGGTGAAATTTTACCTGAAGAGACCAGTATATAAGTGGACATTAAGATCAATGCCCTGTAGCAACAGTGTTTCATGCTTAAACATAACTATCAAAACCTCATAATATGTATATATATTTATTACTTTAAGCATTATTATAGTGGAAACTTCAATTTGATTGTCAACACTGGATGTTTACCTCAATGTTCACTTTTAGATTTACATACACTCTTTTCCTGATATTGAGCACTTTATAGCATATATATATACTATATATATTCTTCATTTGTAAATGAGTTATTATGCAGCCTAGGTTTTTACCATGAGTTGTGTCTTCAGGCAATTTGTGATAATTGATTTTACTGTTTACCTTTTCTTTTTTTTTTCTTTTTTTTTAAGAACACTCCTGTAACAGCAATTTTTTTGAATGCTGACGTAATGGGGCATTTTTGAACACACAATTTTTAAAATTACAAGAAATTATGATGCGTGGTTGTATGAACTTAATAGGTATTTTTTGCTATGGTTACACTTATCTTTTTTTTTATTGAACAAAGTATTAGTCTTATGTATTCTGGAAGCTTTTATAATTCTGAAGCCATAACTTTGTTACATTTCTGGCACTGATAATATAATAAATCATATTTTGAGGGTGATAAGATTTTTTAAGTTATTCTGGATAGATTGCCTAGTGTACTAGTTTTTAAATAGAATTTAGAGAGAGAAATGAAAAGCAAATTTTGAGAGAGAGAGAGAGAGAGAAAATGAAAACAGTAGAGAGGAATAAAATAGTATGAAACAAAGAATAAAAGTACGAGAGAGGCGGAAAAGGAACAGAAAGTGAAAGGACAAAGAGTAAAAGAACCCAAAGAAGGAAGATGCAGAAAAAAAAAAACTAAATGAAGAGAATGAAAAAAGATGAAGAGACTTGGTTTGGGGGAACTGAAGGAAAATGAAAAGGTAAGAAAAAAGCAAAGAGTAGGGATAAATAGAGAATAAGGAATGAAGGAAAAGTGAGTAATAAGGTTGTGTACTGATGATGATGTAATAAAAAGAAGAGCAAGGATGAAAAGTCAGAACATCTGAAGGGCAACAATATAAGGCAAAAATAGAAAGAAATTAAAGAGCATAAAAGTAGAAATCACAAAGAAAAAAAGCAGTTTTGGAGAAAAGTAAAAGGGAGAGCAGAATCTTAGCTTATTCATAAGCATTCTCACTTCAAAGTTTAAATAAACAGTAGCCTAGAAACCAATGATTATTTGAAAACAATCCCAACCATACACAACCAAACTTTTGTTATTAATCAATTCCATATGAGACACTAATCTCAGCTCATTTGTTTACACAAGGTAGGGCAGAGCATGTATGTACTTAGATCACTCTGAAAATGAAAATCAAGTGTTTATTTATCTTTATAATTGAATTCAAAACTTGTTTAACAGAAATTATGACATTGTCTACAACCATATTCCAATTCTATGAAATGGTGAAAAATTAAGTGACTGTGATAAAGAGATTGATTTCTTAATATATTGCCAATATGAAATTTATATAAAGAATGAATATTATAATAATGATTCAAGCAAAAGAATAAAGTTTATTGTGGGGTCTTTCATATTTCCTGATATTTTAAAACCTTTTCATGAAAAAGTTGAATTGGAGAAAAAAAAAGAAACAATTTAATTTGCTTATATCATATTTGTTAAGGTACATTTTAGCATTGCAAAAGGAATTTTTCACACTGAATAAAGTTATGGCAATTATTTCTAATCAAATAGCTTCAATAAGTTGGATTCATTATCATTCCAAAAATTGTTCAGCATATTGAATTAATTCTTTGGTTGTTATACTTTGGCTGGTCTATTATAGGAAGAAGATTTGAAAAATTATAAGCCCAACTAAGTAACAAAAATAGTATTCTGATATTTGGTCAATAAATACTGATTTTTGGAAGTGGGTTAAACCAGTAACTTTTCAGCATCCCTTTGTCTATTCACTATAATTTCCAAAAAGATTTTTTATCATCCCAAGAGTTGTTTGAATCACTGAACTCATTATTTTTATTGTTACCAATTATCTAAACAGTCAGCTGTTTACAACTGTTTTCTCAAATCAACAGGTAAAAATGGCTTTGAGAAGGTGAAGTCTGCAGGTCTAAGCAAGAACCATTCTTCAAATTTTCTACTCTCATGAACTATCACTACAGAATCATAAATAAAGAATTGTACCAGATAATAGAACATATGTCACTTGATGACTTTCAACAGCAGCAACAACTAAAATGGATGGCATATGTAACTTGAATCGAGAATAATGCCATAATCAAGATATTGATGTGCCACACTAATTTAAATAAAAGGTTAGAAAGGACACCCGAATCAATGCTGGAAAGATTGATACCAACTACTGAAAACCTATTTCCCTGAAAAAGGTTTTATAAATTTCAACCAAAAGTAGCACTGGTTGTTGGGTCAAATTTTTTTCCTTACAAGGAAAAGGTTACCATTACCATTAATAAACTTATTTTGCCATTTACAGCCAAATGCAGAGTGAGTATGTATGTATGTATGTATGTGTGTGTGTGTGTGTATATTACAACAATGTATGTGTGAAATAAGTTAAAATAATTATGCCTTTTCATTCTGGTGTTAGAAGTTAACATTTGAACCCAGTTAAGAATGATATTGGAAGAAAGGTACGAAATGATCAGGCTCATTTCATTTGCTCCACATTTATCTCAATATGATTGTTTGGCCACTTTTTAGAAATCATTAAAATTACAAGAAATTGTAACGTTTTCATCCATGGTTATATGAATCTAATAGGTATTTTTTGGTATGGTTATACTTAGTCATAATTTCTGTTCTTTCATTCAATAATAAATTATGACTAAGTGCAACCATATTAGCCATGTAACCAATTTTGAAATAATGAAATTTATTCAAAGGAGAGCAAACTGGAAGATCTCAGTTAATGGTTTGTGTGCTGATACCCCTATTTTTTTTAATACACTTACCATATCATGGATAAGATTGTTATAAAAGTTTAGACTTGTTTGTTATAATATTGCTTTTAGCAAATCTTTTTTTTTTATACATTTATCAAGTGTTAAGATGTAAGAAAGTTTGGCTGGTATCAGAGTTGTTGCTTTTAGAAAATATTTTTATACTTTAATTTATAATTTTATGTTATAGAATATTTGACTTATTTGTTTAAAAGGCTGCTGAATGTATACATTCAGTTTAATGCCGAATTACTTCCTGCTTATAAAATTCATATTATAATTAATTTTAAATAAATAAGAGAAACTAAAGTAATCTGTAATTAATCCAAATCTCAACTCCATTTAAAATTCACAGTTAACTTGTACAGCAGGAGTTTGATGTTAAATGATTTTTGAACATGTAATCTAGAAAATACCTTTTTTTTTTAATAATGAATAAAATGAAAGGAAGAATAACTTTTGTGTAAAATAACGAATCCTGTGAAATATGAACCCAGTTAAGAATGATACTGGAAGAAAGATACGAAATGATCAGGCTCATTTCATTTGCTCCACATTTATCTCAATATGACTGTTTGGCCACTTTTTAGAAATCATTAAAGTTGGTAGGTTAACAGGTACCATCTCTCTCAAAAAAGAAACTGGACAAATTTGATTGAATTTTATTTTACAATATTTGTTGTCTATTGTAATATGTAGACAACGAATATTGTAAAATAAAATTCTATCAAATTTGTCCAGTTTCTTGTTTGAGAGAGTACCTGTTAAGACCTACTGACTGAACAGTCTAACCTAATTTTTTGAAGAAAGGCTCGTTTGTCTATTGTAATATATTGATGTGCCTTGTGATGCTGTGGATATCGACTCAGAATGAGAAATTAGAGGACTGAATTCAAATTCTAGTTGAACTTACATGCAAATACCCTTGGAAAAAGAATTAATCTGTTGCTTCTTCCTCCAGCTATGGGTTAAATAGAAAGACAGATAGGGTTCAGTGGCAACTAATCTACGATAGAAAGTAATGGCAACCTGCTGTGAGAATATCTTTTGCCCAGTCAATCATGTCACTTTTGGGACATGATTGCCCAAGTGTGTATCACATATGACACTTAACTGATTGCAATACACACACACACACACACACACACACACACACACACACACACATTAATATATATATATATATATATAGATAGATAGATAGATAGATAAAAGAAAAACTGTTGATGGAACCATGGCCAACTTGCCAAAACCTAAAACTCTTATCTATATAAAGTCTTAAAAAAGACAACAATATTGAAAAACAAAAAAGGAAAAAGGCCTAGAGATAAACCTACCTACTCAATAAAGTACTCAGAGCCTAGATTGCCTAGACAGAGCAAAAATATTCTTAACAATATTAAATATTAAGAAAGAATGGACCTAGTCATAACCTTATTTCAGATGACTTGAACATCTTTAAATTTTAAGTCGTCTGCAAATTGTATGAGCATGAAATTCAGGTTATGACTAAGGCTATCCTTTCATAGGATTTAATGTTGTTACACATATAAAAAACAATTGGATGGTATGTTCTACAAAACTTTTGTATATAAAAGTTTAGACTTGTCTATTTTCATGACTGTCTATACAATTCTATCATAAATAGACAATATTTTGCAAAAGCCTGAATAGGTGAACACCATTGTTGAACTGTTAGATTAAAACTGAAAGACTGTGAAATAATTGGCTTTTGAGGAAAGCATTTATTTTATTCAGGCAAGCAAATAAAATAGGAGAATTCCTAAATTCAAAACATCTGAACATTATTTGCAATTCAGAACAAAAAATGATACAAGGGAAAACCTCAGCTTTATACATGACAGAATAGCAGGAATTTATCTCATTATTAGAATCTTTTAATGAAAAACATGTTGTTTAAATGACCAGAATTTGTTAAGAGATAAGTTTGAGATTTTAATTCTATAACAAAATGTTTATGAGTTTGGAATTGTTTTCTTAGCCAAGTTAAACTGATACAAGCAAATAAATATAATAGTTATTTACTTGTGGCAAAAGTTTCTACTATATAAACTATATATTAATAACCACATAAACAATTTCCTTCCCTATCAACAATGAATTATCTACTAAATTGAATAAAGACTAAGTGACAAGCACTAAAAGTCATCTTAGTTTAAGTGGATCCTGGTGCATTATTTTAATAAATCAGAGATAGATATTATATAAAGGATGCAAGAAGTTGTCTTTATTTTATATTTTTGATTTCACACATGCATTGTTTGGTTTTGATTTTGTTGACTGCATAGTATAGTAAGATTTTTGGGGGGGAGCACCATAATGCAATTCACTCTGCCAGAAATTTAGAAAAGGCAGGTTGTACCACTTGGTATTCACATCAGAAGCTCCAATATGAACATTTTAGAGCTATTTGGTGTCAATCTGAGAACAGAGTAGAGGATTTAAAAAGAGTGGGATGAGTCTAATGGTAATTACACAGGTTTGACAGCTTGGAAAATGTATTTAGAGTTATCACTAGTGATGACAATATTATGCCTCCAGTCACCTTCCCACAGGGCTTCATACTCAACATGAAGGCCTACATCAAGTGCCTTGAAAAGGTAGTGCTGCTCTGGGTCAAGAGGGTGGCTGCTGGAAGACCCTTATATCTGACAACAGGACTCTGCACTATACAACACAAGAAGGAGAACCCAGTCATGACTGCCAGCCAGTTTCTGTAACTACATCATCACTTACATCTGGTCACCTTGCTCCCCAGACTGCAACTCTTTGACTATTATGTGTGAAGAGTAGCTGAGCAAGAGACCAACAACAAAACTTCTTGTATCACCAAAAATGAACTAAAGGCAAAGACTATGGCAGTATACACCAACATAAACAAAGGGACCATCCAGAGGAGTGGTCAGAGATTCCAAAATCATGTGGAGTCTGTGGTTAAAACCAATCGTGATTTTATTGAGTAGATTTACTTTTTAGTATTATTTTTTAATCATATCACCCTGAGCAAGGCAGTAATGCCACTGATGCACAGGGGGCTACATAAGGGTGAAAACATTGAAAAAGAGAAAGCCGGAAACCAAATCCTAAACAGGGAACAAGGGACGAGCCTCTTCACCTGTTCAAATAAACGAGGGTAGATTGTGAACCGGGCGATAGTTTAGTCTATCTACTCCAATTGAAAAAAAAAAAAAAAGAAAAGAGTGAAAAGATTGGAAAAGAGGAAGCCGGAGTATTTCAAGATATTTTGTGTAATTTTGGTGAACATATCTGTTAAAATGAGATGTCAGTGTTATTTTCATTTTTGCATAAACCAGATGAGAATTTATCCATCACACCATGTATTAAATTAAATTTCAAGTGAGCAGTGACCAACCATAGCTACCAGTTTCATATATTTTCATGGAATTATCAAAGCACTGCCTAAGATAACAGGTGCAAATGAATGTGAACTCCATTGAACAATTAGTTTAATAAGTCACATAACAAAACTCATCATCCAGATTCTAATGAAGAGAACACACAGTAGAATCAGGCCATAGATAAGACAAGAACAGTGGAGCCTCGTTAAGGACAATGGAACACAATATTTATGCTCAGGATGTTATCAGAAAGGTAAAAATAAGTGCAGAAGGACATGTAGCAGTGTTTTATAGACTATGCAAAGGCATTCGACAAAGTATGCTACAAAAACTTGATAGAAATGCTCAGCAACCTTATATTCTAGAAGGACATTAGAGTGATTAAGAACCTATACTGGCAGCAGGCCACATGCATGCAGACAGGAAATGAGTTCAGTGGATATACAAAAAAAACAAAGGGGTGTAAGACACGGACATGTTTTCTTACTGGATCTAATAAACCTGTACAGCAAGGCAATTCTGAGAGAACTACAAATTCTGTTAGAATTTATCATCAGCAACCACAATCTGAACAATATAAGATATGCAAATGATACAGTGCTGATAGCAGACATGGAAGGAAAACTACAAGACCTTCTACAGATCAGACCAAAAATTGAATCCTCAATTTTCAGTATTGATAGAGTTCAAAAGCATCTAAACAACCTTGGGGGTGATAAATTATTTTGAACCTAATAATCCTTTTCTCACAGACTAAACAACATAAGTCTCACTAATCTATTGTTATTTTCATGGCAAATGTTTTGACAAACTTTTTTTATTCCACTGGTTTTGACCATTACAGCTAAAACTTGCTATGCTACATGCAGTGGGATAGAACACTCCATTCATGGAACACTGTTTTCATATCTAGCCAGTACCCTTGCTGTTCATCTGAGTGTTCTTGACAGGCTCCAAAAGAGAATCTGTAATGTGATTGGTTCTGACCTGACAGCTCAACTCCAGCCACTTTCTCACCGGTGGAATGTAACTTACTTCTGTCTCTTCTACAATTATTTTCATGGCTTCTGCTCTGACGAAATTAAGCCACTGGTGTCCCCTTCACAAGAATTTACTCATGCAACTAGACTGGCAACAAAGTCCCACCCTTTTACAGTTAAATCAACCAAATGCAGCCAACAATTTTACTCCAGCAGCTTCTTTTCTTGCACTTCCCGCCTGGGGAACTCCCTTCCATATATTTGCTTTCCTGACAGCTACAACCTCCAGGAATTTAAATGCATCTCTTATCTATTTAACTTCAGTCCTTTCTACATCACCCTGTGTATCTAGTTCTTTTTTCTCTACCTTTGCAACTGTCTTCACACCTGTGTTCACATCCTTCTTTTTCCCTTTCTCTGACACCACTTGTAACTGGTTTGTCTTTCTCTTCACTTTCCTTCTGCCTACACTTTTATTCTCTTATGTAACCCCCCCGTGCATCAGTGACAGTACCACCTTGCTTGAGGTGAAATGATAAAAAAAAAAAAAGTCTCTTCGTATTGTCAGTAAGAAGGAAGTTTGACTTGTCCAGCTTCTTCCCAGAAATTTCTACTTTGTGAAGCAGACTCCTAATATATTCAAATTTAGTTTTTTCATGTTACACATGAATGTTCTTGATTCTTGTGTAAATGCAAAATATATTTGTGATGTCTTTTTCAGCCCAGAGTGTAATTATTTTTTCTCAGTTGGTAATCTACTGAGAAACTATTTCTTGTCTTTTAGTGTTTACAACTGCCATTCCTCAAAGATTAAATTTCTTTCCTCATCTCTTAACAGGTACTTAATCCAGATACAAAGTTTCATTTCTCTGTGAAGGTAAATATAGCAGGCTGTAGCCAAATTAATCATATTGGCACTAATACTAACAGAAGACATACCAGTAAAAAAGAAACTACTAGTAATAATTCTGTTACTGTGTTATTAGTGGGTGTACAAGAAATAGCAGAATCTATATAGTATACTAAATATGACAGACAATATGCAAGCTTCAAAGTTATGACCTTAGATAATGATCTGTTTGCTGTATGAATGTAACATATTTTATGTGTATTATAGATTTTACAGATAATTCATTGTTGATGGGGAAGGAAATTGTTTATGTGGTTATTAATATATAGTTTATTTAGTAAAAAAACTTATAGGTTTGGTATAGGGGATTAGTATTCAGCATTTTTTTTTCAAGTCAATCCAATGTTCTACCATTTAGTTTATATGCTTGCAACTATTAATCTGCCATTTTACATTAGAAATAATTTTTTTTTCATTAACACATACCCTTCTTATTTATTTATTGAGATAAAGTTAGAAGGTTAAAAAACAGTAACTGCATAGGTAACTTTATAGCTTTCATTTCTGGGCTCTAACTAGATAATATTTTATTTTACTCTCATGTAGGTTAGTTTTTAAAATGTATTGATGAGGAGCTCCACCAATGAGGAGATGAATAAACCTCTATTCTAACACACCACTGAAGAAAGAGTCATAAATTAATAATCCAACAATGATGGTCTCTAGTATGTCTCTTTTATGCTGCTTTTAATGAAATAACTTAGAAAGCATTCATAAATGATCATTTTGAGTGCGATTGAGGCTTAATATGCTTCTTTTGTCACATATTTCAAGCATAGGAACATTTGCAAACTGATGAGTTTGCCAAAGTAGCATGCTCACAAAATATTAATAATTTAATAAGCAAAAATGAATCAGGAAATTTTAACAAGATTTTTAGAGTGAAGACTAGTTTTATAGCAACTGAATTCCATAATGCATTGTCATTTTTTTTTAATCATATCACCCTGAGCAAAACAGTAACACCACTGATGTGCAGGGGACTACGTAAGAGTGAAAAGATTGGAAAAGAGAAAACTGGAAACCACATTCTAAGCAGGGAACAAGGGATGAGCCTCTTCACCTGTTCAATAGATGTGAGTGGAGTGTGAACCAGGCGATAGTTTAGTCTATCTACTCCAAATTAAAAAAAAAGAGAAAAAAAAAGGAAAATGAGTGAAAAGATTGGAAAAGAGAAAACTGGAAACCACATCCTAAACAGGGAATAAGGGATGAGCCTCTTCACCTGTTCAATAGACGTGGGTGGAGTTCAATAGACGTGGGATTGTTATTATACTGAAAGAAATGGTTGTTTTGTGCTGCATTAGTATAATCAGACATCAGCAACAGATCGACTAGTAGATGAATGTGCCCGGAATTAAGTAATCAGCCATTAGTGTAATGAGGTGTTCTTTCTGCATCATTCCCTTCTGTTAATTCATATATCTATGCATAACTTTTTGGGGTATTTATTCTTACATTTATGTACCATTTTCTGAGGTGCTTATTCATACACCTATATATTATTTTCTTGGGTGTTTATTCAAATATCATTTTTTGGGGTTGTTTATTCATATATCTATGGATCATTTTTTTTAGTGCTTATGTATAGATCAATATATATTTTTTCTTGGGTGCTTATTCATACACTTACAGGATGCGCTAAATAAATTGTCATCTAAAATATGCAAAAATGAAAATAACATTGACATCTCATTTTAACAGATATATTTACCAAAATTACTCAAAATATCTTGAAATACTAAAGAGTAAATTTATTCAATAAAAATCGCCATTAACTTCAACCACAGCCTCCAGATGACTTCAGGATCTTCTGAAACTCTTTTGTATAGTCTCCTTGGTAAATGCTGCTATATTCCTTGCCATTTGTTCATCTTTGGTGTTACAAAGAGTTTTGCTGGTTTCTCATTCAACTGCAGCCCACACATAC
This sequence comes from Ascarosepion bandense, assembly GCA_037127315.1. Taxonomy (NCBI): domain Eukaryota; kingdom Metazoa; phylum Mollusca; class Cephalopoda; order Sepiida; family Sepiidae; genus Ascarosepion; species Ascarosepion bandense. The sequence continues at coordinate 435,669 of JBBBDQ010001514.1, read as the reverse complement.
TAATCAAGGAGGTTGCAGTCTGAGGATTTAGTTGGCCAGATATAAGGGGTGATGTGCACAGAAGATGTCTGACAGCCGTGATTAGGTTCTACTTCTTGTGTAGCATGATGCAGAGTCCTGTTGCTAAACAGAGTCTCCCAGTAGCCACCCTCTTGACCCAAAAGCAGCACTACCTCCTCATGACTCTTGATGTGGGTCTTTATGTTTAGTCTGTGGCCTTCAACAATAAATTCAGGAATTCTTTTCTTATCAAAATGATCAGAGTGAGTTTTCTAAGCTGCTGTACCTTTGTAATCACCATTAGACTCATCCGACACTTTTTGAATTCTCTGCACTCTCCTTAGATTGACATCTTAACACTCTGAAATGTTCATATTGGATCTTCCGGCATGAATGCCAAGCAGTACAACATGCCATTTCCAAAATTTCTGACAGAATGAATCGCATCATGGTGCTGAACTAACCCTACTATGCTGTGCAGTTGACAAAATCAAAAGCAAACAATGTACATGTGTAAAATTGATAAAATATAAAATAGCGACAATTTACCCATCGCACACTGCATGTACCTTTTATTCATACATCTAATTTTGAAGTTCTGCTCTACCTGTTTTGAAATGTTTAATTTTATTTCTTATAGGGCATCAAAATGATGAATATATGAATTTTTCTTGTCAAACTTCATGATTTAAAATTCAAGCATTGTTCTGGCAATTTGGATCTCTAAAATGAGCAAAGTTGTTCTATATATTGTCAGTTAACAAGGAAGAATTGAGCTTAGCCGTTGAAACTCACCCAGAATCAAACACTAAGATCTTTTTGTTGTGAAATTGGGAGTAACATAAATCAGTAAGTGTGTGCCCAATTATTTGGCTGATAATCAGCAGCTTAAAATTATTTTGACACTATTGTTCACCCAAGAGCAACTCGGAATAGGGAGTTACTGAATATGTTTTTTTCATGGGCATAAGAGGTGGAGGTACACTACCAGCCATAATTATTACACCATCCCAGTTTTTAAAAGAAATGATATATTTCATATAATTTTTAGTATTTATTGCCAAGTGGGTAATTCTAAATGAAAATAGAATGGTTCTTTTGTTAATACTGCACAATAATATGTGCATCAAATGAACTGTTCTGATGTCCAGTTTTTGTGCTTTTTTCCCTATGCTAGTCTCTTCTGATTGGCTGGCTGAAGTAAACAGTGATCAAGAGAAAAGGTCTTATCTTCCTCCAGGATAATGCAATACTACTTCACAAAAACTGATACATTTTGGTATTACAATCTTCCACAATGTGACCTATTCAGTTTGACCTTGAATAGCTATACATACCAGCAGATATACCCTGGTTCTGGCAAGATTGAAAATGACTTCTGGTAGTTTGACTTTTAATGAATTCACTATCAGATCATTATCAGCATTGTTTAAATTTCCAGCAGAGTCTTTATTTTAAGTTTACGGTCACAGACAGTCACAATTTTGTTCCAGCCTGATCATTTTATTAGTTCTTTTATCTTATTTTTGTTGTTTTTTGTAATAAATTTAAAATCACTTTTAGATGAAACATCTAAGAAGTCTAGAATGATAGACTGAATATAAAGAAGCTATGAACATCCTGTATCTGTGAATGTCTATCTATTGTGGACAATACCTGTATTGATATGTAAAATACTGCCTAATTAGCATAGCTAAGGTACAGAGACTATATAAATGTATAAGCTGTAAGAAGAGATGCAAAATATGATATGAGGAATTAACAACTACCATTGGACTGAAAAAATATGAAGGAAATCATAAAAATACCTTTATTAATTTGGTTATATTTTATCCCCCACCACCTTTTTTTAACATCCCAAGCCATATTGTTTTTCTACACTTATTATTTCTACTACTAGAAGTAGATGAAATAGCTTTAAGTTGTCAAAGTTCCTTAAATGAAAGATTACCTTTATTATTATAATAATTATAACCTGGGAAAAAATTATTTGTTACATTGGAATTTCTTTTAGATGATTAAAAAAACCTAAATAGCATATTTTTTTTTTTAATCATCTCACCCCAAGCAAGGCATTCCACTGCCACTATTGCACATGGGGCTACATAGGGGACAGTAAAGAGAAGGAGTGATTAAACATAGGGAATGTCAGGAGGAATGAATGTTAGACATAGGGAATGTCAGGAGGAATGGGAGCAGGTTAGTGTGTTAGGAGGTGCCTATTGACCTTACATTTAAACTCCTGGAGATATATTTACATTAAAGTATCATATCTTTTTCAACTGTTAAAACTCATTAAATATATCAAATTTTGTCTCCCTAGGAAAATAGTTTTGATCAAAGTGCCATATGAAATGAATTATGGACAGAGGAAAAAAAAAACAAAAAAAAAACAGTAAAGTCACACATATTCATTTCTGTTAAACCTCAAATCTTATAGCTGTTAGTTCATTGTTCTACCACTGAATAGGCATTACTATCCATGTTGCTAGTCACTTACTAAAACTAAAGAAGCAGATACAAGCATACCTTTCCCAAAATAGCTGGTGCCTAAAATAATCTGGCAGTGCAAGAAACACATCTTGGTATGCTGCAACTTTGGCACTAATTTTTCCATTTCTAATTTCTTCAAACACACAAAACTATCCAATACTTTATGCCCATCTCAAGCAGTAATCATCAAGAATTAAATAAGTACTGAAAAAGCAATATAATATAGGAAACCTTTTTGATTTAATTTCAAGGAAAAACAGATTAAAGAATGCAGGTTAAGATAAAATAGATCTTACAGATTTGCATGTTGGTTTAGTCAAGGTAAACAACCAGATTTGAAGATATGAAAAATACAACAAAGCATTTTAATTATCTACAACATTTTAATTATCTACAGTTCTAACTCACTCTTTGGCAAAGTATAGCACCCATAAACATCTATATTTAAAACTATTTGACTTAGCTTTGAGCAGTTTATTAGGGGTACCAAAATATTTAAGATAATTTAGTCTAGCACAATATCATCTATGTGGGTTACCAATTTAAGACCAAACTTACTACACAGTAATAAATCTTATAAAAAGAAAAAAAACAACCATTGCCCATGGTAGCTTGTTTATGCATGGTAATTATGTTTTATGTAAAAAAGTTAATATGTTTATGTCATTAGATGCATGGCATGAGAGTTTTTCACATCTGATTGTATTGTGACAGCTGTCATCAGTGTATATTTTTAACTTTCATAAAATTTGGCATATTTTTGATTATTGATTCTAATAGTCATATGTTGAAATACTGATTCATGTACAATCAGCAATATTGAGCTTGATCAGTAAATATAAGATAATGAAAATTATTATATATAAAACATCAATTTATTAAATTATAAATATTCTATAATAATATAAGGAACAAGAAAAGTGTTTAACAGGGTTTAATATACTAGTCTTCACAAGTTGAAACATTATGGTGTCTCCAGGTGAATTTTTGAACTTATTCAGTCTTTCTTATGAAATCATGAAATGAAATTTATCCTGAATGACAACTCGTCTAGATTTTTTGTTCTAATGCAGGTTTCCCCAAGCGCCCTATCCTTGGTCCCACTTTGTTTTACATTTTCATTAATGATCTTTTTGATGGCATCAGTTCTCAAGTTGGTATCTATGCTAATGACACAAACATTTACTCATATCCTGATAATAAGACTGATTAGTTTGATAAGGTCAAATTGGCAGCTGATGTCAAAAAGACCTACAGTTTGTTGTTAACTGAGGCAAAGAATGGCTTGTTAATTTTAAGGCTTCCAAAACAAAGCTGCTCTCTATTAATCAAACCCCTCTCTGCCTTCTATCAGCATGGCTGATGCTAATTTCAGGAGAGTGACTGTTGCACCTTCTTGGCCTAATATTCTTGGCTGACTTAAAATCAAAAGATTAAATCTATTTCTAGATCAGTTGCTAAGAAAGTTGGTTCTCTTTATTGTGCTTGACAGTTTTTCTATCCAGAATCTATGTTACATATCTATAAGTCTACCATTCATCCATGCTTGACATATTGCTGCAACATATGACCTGGTGCTCCTGCTATATACTGAGAGATCTTTGATAAAATCCAAAGAATCAGCTATATTATTGGTGTCTCAACTTCAGTAACTTTCCCACCACCATACAGTTGCTTCCCTGTATCTTTTCTATAAATACTTTCATGTTAATTGTTTGGATAAGCTCGTCACTATGGCACTTAGACTTTATGAATTAAAGCACAGTACCAGATTGGCAACAAGATCTTATCAATTTACAATTTTTTTTAATCATTTCACCCCAAGCAAGGCAGTCTACTGCCACTGGTGCACAGGGAGTTACATATGAGGAAAGTTATGAGAAAGAGTGACAGGTTATAAGGGGTGTTAGGAAGTGGGTAAGAGAAGGGTGAGAATACTGATGAGAGTGGAGTGAATGGAGAAAAGAACGTGAGAGAGAGGATTCAAGTTAGTGAGATAGGAGATGACTATTGATTCTACATTTAAACTCCTGGAGTTCGTAATCATCGGGGAAGCAAGTAAACAGAAGAAAATTCCACAGGTGGGAAGTGTGAGAAAAGAAGCTGCTGGAGTAGAATTTGTGTTTTTGCAAGAGGTAACCATAAGTTCTATGTTAACAGTTTCTTTTCCTACACCTCGCTTGTAAAACTCTTGCAGCTTCTTGATTTTCAGCAAACTTTGATCTTGAAAAATTTAAAAGCAATGTTAATCATTATCAACTGTTTTCTTGATTACTCTTCCATTGTTCTCTCCTCTTAATAATATTTTGGTTTTCTAATTCTTTCACACTCAGTAACCCTTTGTGTCTTTATGGTTGCTTTAATGCCTTGATTGGGGTAAATTTGATTAGACAAAAAAAAAAGATTATTTAAAAAGATTTTAGGTTGTGGTGTGTGCTAGTAGCTTAATAGACAGAAAAGTGATGAAAAGGTCCTAGTTAATACATAGTTCTCTTAATATTTATTTTAACTGAACAAAGTTAAAAGAAAAATAAGAATAAAAATCAAAGATAAGCAGAAATCTGAGATTAAAACTCCAAGTATATAAAGTATATAAACTTAATACACAAAGTTCACCATTATTGTATTTAGACAGCTGATAAGAAACATTGCTTACAAACAATATTTTGGCTACTGAAACTCATCCAAACCTTATTGCTGCCCGTTTTGACTTTTCATAAACCATCTCTGGTTGTATAGTTACTCATTTTATTAAATTAAGACTGAATAATGGGAGATATTTAGAACATTAAAAAAGTGATAAAATAAAAAATAAAAACCAAATTGATAATAGTTACAAATTTAATTGCTATAACAATAGAGTTAAAGTAAAAATAAAGCAATCAGATGCTTGACAAGAATCATGATTCATCGTTGTAAATTTTAATGATGCAGAATTTTTAAGGTAAAAAATTATTTATTCTTATATATTTCTACTTAATTTTCATCCAACTTTACTTATGTACATATATATATATATATATATATATATATATATATATATAGAGGGAGGGAGAGAGAGAGAGAGAGAGAGAGAGAGAGAGAGAGAGTGGCCGTGCCGCCAAAAAATGATAACAAAATATTTATATTGATATTCTGTCTAAAATGACAGCAACATATATATTGATGTATCTACAATTGAGTATCTTACATTAAGACATAAAAAAAAAGAAAGTAATCCAAACCCCTGAGCATGACTGGAAGGAAATATATTAAAAATCATAAAGTCTTAAATCAGCACATAAACCAAAGTAACAATTACTTCAAGACTTAAAATAATAATACAAATTTATGTAATTGTTGAAATCCTAACAATTGCCCACTGGAAAATAGGTGTTTAACAAATTGTATTGTTTACCAATGTACTATATCATCTAATAAAAAGTCTACTATTAAAAAAGTTTACATTGATTCTACTAAGAATACTTTCAAATAGAAATGTTATTTACATTTAACTTCCTTCATAAATAATGCATACCAAAACTAAACCTGCCTTTCTGTGTATTTTTGGCAGTTAAATGAAACCAATATAACCCCCAAGGTAAAATGGAAAATTCTGAAAATAACAAACAATTATCTGTAAATCATTCTATGACATTTGTCCTCTGTGCCTGAATGAAAAGCTGCATATAATAAAGTACTACTAAACCATAGAAATGAATTAACAGTATTATGTAAACACTGTAAATATTTCACTTTAAAATTTAATGTTCTTTCATAATTTATGCTCTAATATTACATAATTATTTTATTAAAAATTAATGACCAACACAATACTTTGTTTTTTATAACTTCAACATACCATACCATAGTTAATTTAAATTTTAACTTAAACAATATAGCCCCTTTTAACAAATTCAGTAGTATAAAAATTAATTTCTCTAAAAACCTAAAATTTGACCTGTTGTCTAAAACTACTTTCTACACATCTGAATAATATGCACTTCTAATTCCCCAGAGAGAACTCACCCCCATATGGCCTACATGTTCAACTTTATAGTTCAACATAATTCTCACTTTTGATTGAGTAATACTGACACACCCATAATCATATTCTTCAACTTCCTTCAACCACCCCTCCTTAACTTACAAAATAAACATGAATTCAGTTTCTGTTTTCCAAAATAAATCCTTTTCACCATTTGTCTTAAAATATTACTCCCCCACCAAAAAAAAAAAAAATAACAACAATGTTCTGAAACATTAATTTTTTGTGTAGTGATATAATGCTTTTATAAATCATTGTAATAAGAAAAATTATATTATTAATCTCTAATCAGTATTGGGCACTTTTATAAAAGTAAATGCAATGAACAGTAGGTTTTTAATCATTTTTTCACTTTCTTATATATATATATATATATATATATATATATATATATATATATATATATACATACACAATGATCTTTATTATAATAGAGAAGATATATATATATATATTCTTCATTACTTGATGGCATAATTATTGCAAAAAATAAAATAAGGTATGTTAAAAAGCAAACATGTGGCAGGAGCATTCATAACTGGTAGTAAAGTTTAATAACTAGTAGTAAAAAGAATGAACTGAGCTGACACTGCTTAACTATTGTCTTTCACTCAATAAGTGAGACAGGAGGGAAATATATATATATATATATATATATATATATATATATCTACATACAGGATATGATGGATGAATTGCTGTCTAAATGTAGAAATGAAAATAATATTGACATTTCATTTTAACAGATGTTTACCATAATTAAAAAATATCTTGAAATACTAAAGAGTCAATTTATTCAATAAAACTGCTATTGTCTTCAATGATAGACTCAAGATGACTTCAGAACTTCTTGCATCTCTTCTGAGTGGTCCTCTTTTTTTAAGTTGGTGAATGTTGCTTTCACTTTATCTTTGGTCTTACAGTTTGTTGCTAAACTGTGCCCCACACATAATCAAGTGAAGTTAGGTGGCCAGATTTCAGAGGTGATGTGGTCACAGAAATTGTCTGACAGTTATGGCTGGGTTCTCCTGCTTGTGAGGTATGGTGCAGAGTACTGATGTCAGACATAAGGTCTTCCAGCAGCCACCCTCTTAACCCGGGCCAGCATTACCTCTTCAAGGTACTTGATATAGGGCTCCATGTTGAGTCTGAGGCTTTGAGGGAAGATGAATGGAGGCATAATGGCACCATCATCAGTAATCACTCCAAATACCTTCAAAATCACCATTAGACTCAGCCAACACTTTCCAAATCCTCTGCAGTGTATTTAGATTAACATCCAAAAACTCTGAAATGCTTGAAGTTAGAGCTTCCAGCATGAATGCCAAATAATACAACATGTCATCTCCAAATTTCTGGCAGCGTGTATTGCTTTATGGTGTCCTACTGATCTTATTATAATGTGCAATTGATAAACTTAAAAACAAAGTGAATGCAAAAAATTAAAAATATAAAATGGAGAATTTATCCATTGCACTCTCTTTCTCTCTCTCTCTCTCTATATATATATGCATGTCTGTGTGTTGAAAAGTTCTTAGCCTAACCAAAAGGTGATTAAAAAAAGAAAGAGATGAAATTAGAGGAAAGGAAAAAGCAAAGAAAACTTCTGTTTGGTCAAAGATCAGGAAGTGGCTTGAACTGAAAACTCTAGCATCTCTTCACACACATACACACACATATGAGAGATATATGAATTTATATGCACACACACTTATAAATATATGTATGTGTATCAACACCCAAACATATTTTTATTTTGAGGAAGGTTTAAATAACTATACAACTAACCATCATTAAGTTTATAGTCTATTGTTTGAGAAAAGTCTAATCTGAGATTTTCCCTGAATAATGCTCAAGCTGTCTGGTTTATAGCCTTCACTAAATTAATATAGAGATAATGTTGAAAATAACTAAAATAAATGCATTGTGTCATCATTGGTCTGCATAATTATTGATTCATCCATGCATATGTACTTATATATCTACGTGTGTATGTACATGTATATAAATACAGATGTCTCTTTTACCTATTGTTATTATTCTGGTTAGGTCAAGATGATCTAGCTTCCACCACTTGATTTCTTTTTTCTTAGTAAAGGTTGGGTTGGGGTTGGAGTGTGGGGTTAAGCAACACACAAAACCTGAATTTGATTTAAGCCGAATCTGATCAAAGGAATAAAAAAAAAACAAACAAACAAAAAAAAAAGTTTTGTTTTAAATATCAAACTATGAGGAGAAGCTTTATGGATATGTTTAGAAAAAAAAAGAAATTTTTTTTTCTTTTTTTCTTTTACTGTTCTCAGGTGAGCTTGAATTTACATATGTCACCGATTAAATATTGAAGACCGATTTCCTGCTGCTATTCTCTATATCTTCCTCTCCACATACAGATTAATAGTTTAACTGTACAGTATTAAATAAAATGAAAAAAATATTTAATGTTTATATAATTTTAAAATTGCATTGGCTTTATTTTCCTCACAAAATTCACCTAGAATGTAGATCTATTAATTCTCTTGTCATATTTAAGAATGAATCCCACTCTTTAAATTATTGAAAAATATAAAAAAAAACCTATAAAACAAAAAAGTAAAAATAGCTTATTAGCAGCCCAATATCTCATTTACTAAGGCTATATATTCTGTTATTGCAATATGATGAATGTCTGTTTATTTGCATGAGTAATGCAACTAGTTACGCTAATAACAGAATATCTCATTGCTAAGAAGATATATGGCTGGCTGGCTGGCTGGCAAATAAGTATATAAAGTCATATTGTGACTTTTATCATGTCAATTTTCATATGTAAAACATTTTTTGGTTCATCCATTGTCTACAGCTTATCAACTCATTTCAGGTTATTTAAAGCCATTACATACATCCAGATTGGACATTCAAATCAGAATGAGATTCATTTGTTAATTTTATATATAAGTTTACTTTAACATAACAGAGAAACAGAGTAACATAAAATAAATAAATAAATAAAACACTTCATTATTATTATTATTATTATTATTATTATCTGATGTGTTCCATTGTGGTTTCAGCAGAAGCTCAGATATACAATTCAACTTTCTTTTATCCACAACTGAATTCAACTTACCACAGAATCTGGTAAAATTGCTCATTTGTGTCAAGTGTATCTGCCAATTATTTTTGTTTTATGTAAACTTACCAAAAAAACAACAAAAAAAAAACACGCTTATTTTGCCTAAATTTTTATTAGAGGAAACCTTGTCAACAATTATTTTTTTAGTATTATTTCAAATATTAAAACATTATTATTTAATGTAAATCTGTCTGCTAGCATAAAGTTTGAGTAGACATCTTTGTTTTTAATGTCTAGTCAAACGTGTATGCATGCAACAAAGTTTAAAGTAATAAATTATATTAGATTATAAATAAAATCCATTAATTGCTTAGAAATTACATGTACAGAATGTTGATTGAAGTGTTGGATGGTACCAGTGTTGAACTGGATTGCAATATGGTTACCATTCTTGCTGATTGACAGCATTGAAATTATAATGAAGCCAATACTAGTCTAAATTTGATAAAGATTTATATCTGTTTTAATTTAATTTGTGTCAAAATATCAAATGTATAATATTCTTTATTGTTTTATATTGTTTCTTAATATGTAGAAGATAAATTTCTATGTCAGTTGTTCTGGTCTAAATAGAACACACAATTTTAACATTTTTAAAATACTAGAAAAAAAAATTTGCTATGTTAATTAATCCAGGGCAATATATGGCTATCCACTTTATAAATTACTAATGTCCCATTATACATTAGCATGGAATAGGCTTGCCTCCCAGAGAGTAAATCACTACACCTGTTTGGTCTGAAACTCTCAGCGAACCTCAAGTGGAATGACTATGTCGAATCCATTGCTAAATCCGCAGCTATGAAAGTCGGCTCTCTGTGCAGGGCCCGGAAATTCTTTCTGCCTGAATCTATCCTGCAATTATATAAATCCACCATCCGCCCGTGTATTGAGTACTGCTGCCACATCTGGTCGGGTGCCCCTTCTTTTCTCCTCGGGGTTCTTGACAAAATACAGCAAAGAATCTGTAATGTGATTGATACTGCCTGCAGTATCTCTCTCACCGGCGTGACATGGCTTCCCTGTGCCTCTTCTATAAATACTTTCATGGCTTCTGCTCTGACGAACTTAAATCACTGGTGCCCCCCTAGATGTGAATTTGCAGGAGATACTAGATTGGCAACTAGGTCCCACTCTTTTACAGTAAAACCGATGAAATGTAACCACAATTTCTACTCCAACAGCTTCTTTCCTCACACTTCCCGCCTGTGGAATTCCCTACCGCATGCTTGCTTCCCCGACGGCTACAACCTCCAGGAGTTTAATGTAAGGTCAATAGACACCTCCTAACACACTAACTCACACCCACTCTCTCCAACTCTCTCCCTATGTACATCCTAAGTTGTCTACCATCCTCCTTCTAACCTTTCCTATACCCAATCACTCTATGTAAGCCCCTGTGCTATAGTGGCAATGGAATGCCTTGCTTGGGGTGACGATTAAAAAAAAAAAAATAAAAAATACAAGGTTTTCATTTTATAAGCTGGTGTGCTAGGCTTCTTCTTATCAAATTCTTTGTAATTTAGAGTAACACCTTATGAATTTATATTGTAATATCAGAGTTACTGAATGTGAAAGAATATAAGAAAGACAATATTAAGGAGTGAGACAAAGTAAAGAACAGAATTTAATAGGACAGAAGATAATGACTGGCATTAAATTAAAATTTTTGTAGATGAAACTGGAAAGCAAGAAGCCAGAAGAGAGTTCCACAAGTGCAAAAAAAAAAAAAAATAATCATAGAATTTATGGTGACATCTAGCCAGCTCAAGTGTAAAATGACAAGAACTTGATGCCAATCTAGTCAATCAGCCAAGTGCCATCCGTGACACAGATTGGGCAGTCATGTCTCGAAAGAAACGTGACTGCCTGGATAGAAGATTTTCTTGCAGTAGGTTGCAATTACTTTCTGTGGTAGACTGGTTGTCAACCAAGGTTACATAACCAAATCTGTCCTGTTATTTAATCCATAGCTGGAGGGAGAAGCAAGGGATTCATACCTTTCCCAAGGGTATTTGACTGAATGTCAACGTAATGAATTCAACTGGAATTCGAACTTGGCTTTTTGATTTCTCATTCCAAGCCAAAATCCACTGCATCACAATGCCCATCTAGTACTACACGTAAATTCTTAAAGTCTAGGTACCATAGAGCAAAGTTCATTCAAACATATACCATGAAAGTATTTATATAAAAAGCATAGGGAAGCTACATATTGTGGGAAAGTGACTAAAGTCTAGGTGCCAGGTCAGGATCAATAACATTACTGATTCTTCTTTGGATTCAGTCAAGAAACTCTAAATATATATAACAGAAGCCCGAGCAATATGTGGAAACAATATTCAAAGCATGAACAAATTGTAGACTAAATTCATCAAGGCTAGGTATCATAGAGTAAAGTTCATCAGAACATTTACCATGAAAGTATTTATTGGAAAGGCACAGGGAAGCTTCATTATGGCAGTGGAAAAAAATGAAGGAGAGATGCTGGGTCAGGACTGACAACATTGCAGATTCATCTTTGGATTTTATCAAGGATCTGTAAATATATAATAGGGGCACCAAACTAATAACAGAACAACATAATAATGATCAGAAACAAGATAGCAGTTCTTAGTGTCAAGCAGACAAAACTAGCAGAATAGTAAAGTGAAAATAAAAATAATAATAATACAAGTCCCATTTTCTATTTAAAAGTTCAGATGAACTCCATTTTTTAGTTCCATTAGTTCAGATTTAGGACATGTCATGCTATTTCCACAAAGTTGAATCATCCACATTTTCCCTTCATATTCCTAATGAAAAAGATCCAATTAGACAGTTTTTTCCAAACAGCAGCTATTTTTTAAAAACAGACACCCATGTGAGTGCTTTCCCAAACAATACAATCTTAACCTCTACAAATCAAGGGTCAGTCATAATCTGTCTTTCTTATTTTCATAATCTTCACTTGCTGTTACTTCCTCTTCCACTGATATGAAACACCTCATTGATCATAAAAAATTTAGCAGTAATCATGTATCTTGAGTAGTTCTCAAGCCTTGTTTTGGATAAACATTAACATAAAAAAATAAAGAAAAAGATGGACGATCATCACACAAAAACTGCCATGTTGGAGTTTAATACAAAGATTGAGTCCACAGTTTAGTTATATTTTGAGAAATACAAATATATATTAACAGTCAGCTATTAATATTATTAATATTTAAATTTTACAATAGTCAGTTTTCAATCCATGTTTGCTAATTACAACCTGCATGAAATGTATCAAACAGTAAAACAATGTTTTTTTTAGAAAAGCCCAGCTCTGATGAATGAAGACATCATAATGTCCTCACGAAATTTTGAAGTTGGCATGAACCTGCTCAGTCAAAGTGACAAATTCTTTGCACTAAAACATATATACATATAGCGTCATTTTTGCAAAGCATTTTCCGCTATTCCGTTGCACTTTTTGTCCTCGGTTAAAAACCTTCCTAGATGTTTCAACTTTTGTCCTTGCTTGATTTTTGTGTCTCCAATTTGTAGTTCACATTTTGGGCTGTTCCTCTTGTTGACAACCATATATTCTATCTTCTTGCAATTGATGGTTAGTCCCTTCTTCTTGCTTTCTTTTACTACCTTCTCTCAGAGTCACAGAAGTTTCCTTTCTGTGTCTGCTACAAACACTGTTTAATCTTCATATCTTACTTTTTAAAATTTCTCTCCTCTAATAATAAATCTTGATTGGACTTGTAATTCTCTTAGGATTGCTTCACTGTAAACTTTGAATAAGTCTGGCAAGAAGACGCATCCTTGTCTTATACCTCTTTCTATTTTTGTGTATTTATTGAATTCATTTTCTATCTGTATACTGGCGGTTTGTTCCCAGTTCTGCATTCTTCTGTCATTCTCAAATAAATCAAGCTTACCTAGCAGTTCAATTTTTTGTGTTTAATATTTGTCTATATTTCTGAGATGAGGTAGTATTTACATTATTCGGACTATTGTCTTCATCTTTGTTGCCATTTGTATGACGTTTCGGCCGTTGAGCACTCTGGCCTTCTTCAGGTGCTGGGAATTTCAAACAGAACACTTGTGTCGAGCCTCTTCTGGTAGTCATGGATATAGACTTGGTTAGTTCCTACGACTTGACCCAAAGAATTGTGTGTTCAATATCAGCCTACAGCAGTGGTGAACAAATAACTTACAGGGTTTGAGGGAGATAACTCATGACTACCAGAAGATGCTTGATGCAAGGGATGGAGATGAATACCACAGTGATTGTAATAAAGGGTTCTGTTCGTACATGGCAATGGAGATGAGGACAATAGTCCGAATAAAATACAGCTAAAAGTTTGTCAGTTTCTTTAAATCAATATAATACTTTTAATTCTACTGTAAATTTTTAAGCATTTACTAACTTAGGTCAGTTTTCTTTCTATCATATCTGTTTCTACAAACTTTTTAAATCATTTCAATGGAAAGATACAAACTCAAAAATTTACAGACATCAAATAGAATTTGTTGTAAAAGCATCAAATGCAGAATCACAATCATTGAAAATTTATTTACTATAAAAATTGCGACTAATTAATAGAGACACTATTGGCCACTTTCTTTCTCATCTATTTTTAACTTCTTACAAGATTCTTCTTTCTTATTTCTTTCTCTCTTCCTTTCATTCATTCATTCTTTTCTTTTCTCTATTATTTTTAATGTCTTCTTAAAACTTTTCTTCCTTTTCACATATTTACCATTTATTTTTATTTCTCGGCTCTTTCTTTAAACTTCTATTTTCTTTTTTCTGGCCTTTCTTCATGTCTATTTTAAATTTCTTTTCTTATATATATTGATGCATTTCCTTCTTTCTTTGTTAAACATTTTCCCTAACTTTTTCCTTTTGATATTTTTCGTTTACATATCTTAAAATATTGTCACAAGTATTCATCATTCATTTCGGAAATTTATCTGATTCTGTTTTTTTTTTTTCGTTCATTCCTTGGGAAAAGTATTAATCCGTCTCTTCCTTCCCGTTATGGGTTAAATAACAGGACAGATTGGGTTCTATAGCCTTGGCTGGCAACCAGTCTACCGCAGAAAGCAATGGCAACCTACTGCAAGATAATCTTCTGCTAAGTCAGTCATTTCTCTTTCGAGACATGATCGCCCAAAGCGTGTATCATGTATGGCAATTAACTGACTGATACTGTATTTTTAAAAAAATGGTGGACCTGAAGCAGACTACCACCACGTTTGGTTTCGTTGTTTTTCATTTTGATTTTTTTTTGCTTTTTTCAGGGCAGTCCTATCCATTGTTGCTTGAACTTACTGATTATCAAGGGAATTTTGAAAGATTTCAATATTTAAACATTTTCTGGCGGGATCAGTTTCTCATACAACGTTGGAGTGAATCGAGCCTCCATTTTGAAACCAGTCGCCAGTACGACATTACCGCCAACTTTAAATTTGTTCATTATCAAATGTTTTTTGGACTTTTTTAAGTACAATATTACCTTGTTTACACCTTACACTTTATGTATGACAAAAAAAAAAAAAAAATTACAAAAATTTCAATATTTAAGCAATTTTAGTGGGGGGTTACTGGGGGGTAAGTACATATATGGCATTTTATAATTGTCTGTGTGTACTTATTTTGTGTATGATTATATCTACTCTTCTGTTTTGTGTTTGTTTGTATGTATATATATATATATATATATATATATATATATATATATTTTTTTTTTTTTTTCCTTTAAGATTTTTGTGTATGTGTGATTTGGTGTATGTGTTCATTATTTTTGTTACACTTCCTGTTGCTGATGTTATTTGTATACACCTCTAGTTTTCACTTAACCTTATTTTCTCTTTATGCAAAATTTCTTTTATGAATATTCTGAGTTAAATTTAACACTTGATTTTTCAGGTTTGGTAAAGCAATATGCCATTTTTACAACTGCAAAATTTATAACCATTTAATTATGATTTGAGTTTTCTTCTCTATATTTCATATTGCTCTGGATAATATTCATTGAGCTCTTTATTTTTATCTATTTAATATTTTATATTAATTAGATGAAACTTTTGGATTATTCTGTTTTTTTGGGTTTGTCCTTATATATATATATATATACACACACACACACACACATCTGTTTTTGTTTAATTCCATCATTCTGCCATGTGATAGAACTAATTTCAAGTCATTCAAGGTGATATCATTTAAACAGTCAAACTGGAGTTTTTATGTGTATTCTATTTTTTTAAAACCCACTTCAATATATGTTATCTTCTCTCTAGGGGACTGTATATTGAAATATATATATATATGTATATTTATAGTGTATTTTATCAACAGACTTTTCTTTGTGTGTGTGTGTGCACGCTTCCATGAGAATATACATGAATTTAGATACACACTGAATATAAACAGTATTATACATAAATAGAGGCACAGTGGAGTAATGGATGGTAGCTCAGATTGATAAAGCAAAGAGCTGAGTTTGAATTCTAGTCGAATTCATTATATTCGCTTACATGCTAATACCTTTGGGAAAGATATGAATACATCTCTTCTCACAGCTATGGGTAAATATCAGGACCGACTAGGTTCTATAGCCTTGGGTGACAACTGGTCTAGGAGAAGGAAAACTCTGAATTCAAACCAGCCTGGAGAAGATTGGGTTCTGTCAGGCTGTCGTGCTCAAAGAAACACCACTTCTACTGTGGCTGCAGTATATGTGATGCCTCTCCGACACTCTAATGAGTTATGGGGTAAAAAAGAAAAATAATACATAAATGTAAATATCAATATATCTAGATATATAATAATTGTATTTAAATTAAGGGATGAATAAATCAACCTATAGGCAAGTACATACAGGCATATTTCTCTATAACTACTTTACATATCAACCCAGACACATCAACTTTCAAGGATAATTTCACTTATAATTAATTTCAACATAAAAATTATTAGTATAGGCTTATATATGTGAATAAAACATAAGAATAGTATAAGACACACACATATATATATATATATATATATATATATACTTTATTTTTCTTACTATGTCCCTGATTAATTTTCTGACACCAAATCATTATATTGTACATTTATATTAACAATTTCCTATGTACAAATCTCATTGATTTATTCAGATATTTATTTTTAATTTTATTAACTGTTAAATTTTCAAAAGATTTTCAAATTAAAGTTGACATTTATAAGTAGCAAGGTCGCCATGGTTACAATTTTTTTCCTTTTCTTTTTCTTATAAAACAAAATTTTTAGACATTTAACTGCTTTTCACATATTCCATCTTACATACTTTGTATGGATATTTCAAATCAGGCATTTTATCATAAATATATATATATATATATATATATATATATATACATAAAGAATCACAAGATAGCCAAAACCTACCGCGGTTTCACACAACGGCTGACGAGCCGTTGTGTGAAACCGCGGTAGGTTTTGGCTATCTTGTGATTCTTTATGTGTCTTTGCTCTACTTTTGCTTTTCATTTGTACTTTTGCATTTGTTTGTATTTGTATCGAGCACTTTTTCTTCTTTTTTTGTGGTTGGTTCCGTTTGGGGTTTTTTTCTTTACTGCGGAGTATTGTATGTCTTGTCTTTATTCTGCGGATTTCTTTTTTTCCCCCCTCTTATCCAACGCCTTAGTGCGAGGGATGTTAACGGAATTAGATTCTGTCGGTTATTCGTTTTTCTTAAAGTTTACCTTTGTAGAATTTTAGGATTTAGATACTTACAGAGTCAGTTTAGGTATTATTTTGAATATATATATATATATATATATATATATATATATATATATATATAAAATGTGCATTGTCATGCAGCAGATATCGGCTTGAAACAAGAAATCAGAGAGCCAAGTTTGAATTTCAGTCCAATTCATTGCATTCACTCATGTGCACCCTTGGGAAAGGTATTAATCCATCTCTTCCCTTGAGCTATGGGTTAAATAACAGCACAGATTGGGTTCTATAGCCTTTGTTGGCAAACAGTCTACTGCAGAAAGTAATGGAAATCCACTGTAAGAAAAAAATCTTCTGACCAGTCAGTCATGTCTCTTTTGAGACATGATCACCTGAGTGTGTATCCCACATGGCACTTAACTGACTGATATATATGTATATTAAAATAATAGATGTAAAATAATTACAGCATTGTAAAAGATGCAAAAAAATAAAGTGCTCAATGTTTGGGAAAACCCAGTGACTTCAGATCTTCAAGTGTGTGAGTATGTATGTATAAACTGAAATACTTCAAAATGAAAGACTTATGTAATGAAAGCTTGAAAACTAATCCATGGTCCTGAAGCTCAGACTCTTTGGACGTCGGCACGAAAGACTAAAAAGCAATAGTTGTTTCCAGTTAAAGTGAAACCATAGACTGAAAGAAAAATGAATGGATGTAACTCAAATTTTGATTTCCTGTTATTGATATCAAATAAGTTTTTGTCGTAAACTGAATTTTGAAGGCTAAATAAGTCCTTTGAGTAAATGGTAAATGGCTGAGACTAAGAACTACAACTATACCTACTCAGAGCCAAACCTGCAGCAAAAACTAAAATAAAAGGACTGAAAAAAATACAGACATGCAGGCAGATAAACAGACATGCACACAAGCATCTTGCCTTATATATATATATATTATCAATTTTCTGCACTATTGTAAGAACTGCAGCCTTGAAACTTCTGAATATCGTTTCTTATGTTTTTGTCTATGAGTGTATCAAATTTGATTAAAATTGGACCACTCCTGCTATAACCCGATTTTTTTGATTATCAATTTTCGATATTTATTGGGGGTACCTCGACACAAAACCTAGCTAAGAACACTCGCAGTCGCTTATAGTACAACTGTGTAAATTTTCAAGAAAATCTGTTCGGTCGTTTTGGAGTCTATAGGTAACGGACACACACACAGTTCCATTTATAAAAGTTTTGATAATGACTACTACATGATGTATTTAGATAGTTCTGGAATTCTTGTGTGGGTATATCTTTCCAGGCACATTCTAAGGTTATCTAGAACTGTTTGTTGGGTGTATCTATGGGAAATTTAGTGAGCTTTACATGTTTCATACATGATCAATAGAGTTTAAACCTGGTGAGTACAGGAGTGGGTAGGTAGAGCATTACATACACAGGAAGAAATGGATAAATCGTCGTTTAAATTAAGCAAAAATGAAAATAGCACTGACATCTCATTTAAACAGATATATTTACCAAAATGACACAAAAGTATCTTGAATACTAAAGAGTAAATTTATTCAATGAAATTATTGGTCTCCAGACAACTTCAGAGTTTGCAACTTTTCTAGACAATTTCCTCATTTAAGTTAGTGAATGCTGCTATAATCGTTACATTCAGTTCATCCTTGGCATTACAATGAGTTTTGTTGGTTTCTTGCTCAACTGTGTCCCACAGTCTCGGGAGTTAGGTGGTCGGATGTAAGGCATGATGTGGTTGCAGAAATTGTCTGTCAGCCATGGCTGGAATCTCCTTTTGTGGCATGGTGCAAAGTCCTGTTGCTAGACACAGGATCTTTCAGCAGCAATCCTCTTGACCCAGGGAGCATCACCTCCAAGTTATTTGATGTAGGCCTCTGTGTTGAATCTGAGCCCCTGTGGAAAGCTGAATGAATGCATAACATTGCCATCACTAGTGATCACTTGAAACACCATGATGTTGACTGGATATATTATCCAACTCTTTTCGAATTCTCTGCTCTGTCCTCATATTGACACCTAAACACTCTGAAATGTTTGTATTGGAGCTTCTCGCATGAATGCCAAGTAGTACAGCATTTAATTTTCAAATTTTTGGTAGAGTGAATTGCATCATTGTTCACAAATTAAATTAAAAAAAAAATAAATGGTAACAGTTTTTCCATCAAACCTTGTACGTATAAAATAAATACACTATTGTCAAAAATCTTAAGAATCAAACAGTGCTCAATGTTTGATAAATAGAGTGATTTAAGATCTTGTGTATATGCATATTTTTAAAAATTTCTTATTTAATCATTTCACCCCAAGCAAGGCAGGACTGCCATTAGTATGTAGGGGGTTATAGTGAGAGAAAAAACTGGATACAGGGATTATTAGATAAAAGATGAACAGAAATCAAGAAGATGGCAATTGGTATTGCATTTAAATTTTTGGAGATTGTAGCTATCAGGGAAGCAAGTAAATAGAAAAAAGTTACACAAGTGGAAAGTACAAGAAAAGAAACTGATCGATTTCATTTAACTATTACAATGGTAAAAAGGTGGGACCTAGATGCCAATCTTGTAGTATGCTTGAATTCATTTAGACGGAGCATCAGGGAAAGAGCAGTTGCGATGAAAATATTTGTAGAAAAGACAGAAGGAAGCAAATATCACATCAGTGAGAAAGTGACTGAAGTTGAAAAGCCCCATATATATATTAATACAGGTTTCATTGAATAATATAGACAAGTTCTGTCTATTTTGTGTAAGATCCTTTCATATGATCTGATTAGCTTGATAGTGCTATCATTAAAAGACAAGAAATCGCACTAATTGTTGAGGAATTAAACAGAGAAAATTAAACCACGGAGACATAACACAACTATACCCTCATGTGACCAAGAACCCACCACCACCAGTTTGTCACTGCCTGTGGCCATCTGCCATGCTGAAAATTGACCTGTTTCCGTGGTTTAATTTTCTCTGTTTAATTCCACTCTGTTAAAAATTTAAATGTTCTATGTTCACTATATATTAAATGTTCATTCTTTGATAATGGCTTATGTAAGCCAAAAGCTCAGACCCGATAACAAAATCAACAATTACTGTGAGGTGAAGAGGCTCATCCCTTGTTTCCTGTTTAGGATGCGGTTTCCGGTTTTCTCTTTTCCAATCTTTTCACTCTTTTCCTTTATTATTATTATTATTATTATTTTTTTATTTTTTTTTTCAATTGGAGTAGATAGACTAAACCATCGCTCGGTTCACACTCCACCCACATCTATTGAACAGGTGAAGAGGCTCATCCCTTGTTGTTTCCTGTTTAGGATGTGGTTTCCGGTTTTCTCTTTTCCAATCTTTTCACTCTTTTCCTTTATTATTCTTTTTTTTCAATTGGAGTAGATAGACCAAACTATCGCCCGGTTCACACTCCACCCACATCTATTGAACAGGTGAAGAGGCTCATCCCTTGTTTCCTGTTTAGGATGTGGTTTCCAGCTTTCTCTTTTCCATTCTTTTTACCCTTACGTAGCCCCCTGCGCATCAGTGGCGTTACCGCCTTGCTCAGGGTGATATGATTAAAAAAAAAAAAAAAAATTTCTTGTCTTTTAATGACAGCACTATCAAGCTAATCAGATCATACGAAAGGATCTTACACAAAATAAATAGACAGAACTTGTCTATATTATTCAATGAAACCTGTATTAATGGAAAAATGCTGCCAAAATGCACACACATACAAATGTATATATATTACTTAAATGTTATTTTTATTGGATTTACATATTTGAGAAGGCACTCTGTATATTTATTAAAAAGTATATTTATTTTTGTCTACCAGACTAAATATACCAGAAATTTTAAAGAAAACTATATTCAATTTTTTTGTTATAAGATTTTTCAAACATACATTCAGGCTGGGAGACAAAAACAAATATTCTGTTTAATAAATAAATGGAGAATTTATTCAAATATTAGTATTCACTAAAAATAATGTTTAATTAATAAAATCTGTTGGTTTAATAAATAAGAATTCATTGCTTCTTTATATATATATGTGTGTGTGTGCGTGTATATATATATATCAACTTTAAAAACAGTTGAATAATGTCTTCGGCATGAACTGTGTGATTCTAGTATTGTTTTCTGACTATATTTATCCAGGCACATTCCAAGGTTGTTCAGAACTGTTTGTTAGGTGCATCTATGAGGAATTTAGTGATCTCTGCAACATGTTCCATACATGCTTAAAGAAGTTTAAATGTGGTCAGTGTTGGGGGTCATTGGCATACTTAGAAGTTAGGTGAGTGTCTCTGAATCTAGTTTCATGTTATCCACACATGACAATTATTTTGCTGAACCAAACCATCACTATCATGAAAAAGGTGGAACTGTAATTATGACACCTGTTAATGTAGACTAATTAACCTTACAAACTAACAGAACACACCCACACCATTCCAGAATCACCACTAGCTTGCACAACACTCTGTAATGGTAGACATGTTGGTCAACAACTATGAAACTCAATCGAATATAATGTATATTACAGTATTTTTTATTACTTTAAATGTTATATTTAGTTAATATAGGTGTTTGAGTAGACATCTCTGTTCTTTAAACACTGTAAGTCTAAGTCTATCTGCATAAAGTCTGAGTAGACATCTTTGTTTTTTAATGTCTACTTAAATATGTGCATCTACTCAATACCAAGTTTAAAGTAATAAGATATAATATTGGATTATATATAAAATCCATTAATTGCTTAGAAATTACATGGTACAATATATTGACTGAAGTGTTGAGTGACACCAGTGTTGAACTGTGATGCAATATGGTTACCATTCTTATTGATTGCCAGCACTTCTCTTTTACATTTACATTATGCTATTGTCTGTCCATCCATATATATATATATTTACAAATAAATCTGCTCAGTTAAAGTGACAAATACTTTGCACTAAAACTATTAATGCTCTATCGCCACCCCAAACACAAGAGCTAGTGGAAAGAAAACCCAGTGTGATCTCTCAGTTGTGTGAACCAATGCACATTGTGGTTTGCGCCACCTTTGGGAGTTCCAAAGTTAACAATTTGATTCTACCAATCTGTGGTTCCAGTTCCCCGCTGAAACCCTGAAATCTCCCCAGGGGGTATTCACTACTGGTTGAGAACCCCTGTAGAACAGAGGACCTAAAACCCTTTCTGCTCCCAACACTGTCATTAAATTTATAGATTTAGAGAGTAATTTATCATTTGTGTAATAAAGTTTATCCGTTATCACAGGTTAATCTTAGTACGAGCACACACACACACACTCGGATGAAATTCGGGTGGGATGTCAATATTTCAAATAGGGGTCTGCCTGGCCAGAAAACGATTATTAAACATTACATACAAATTGTAACATTGATACAATTTAATTTGAAAGACATCGACCTTTGGTTCCGGTAGGAAATAACGCAGTTATTTCAGCCAAAAGGACAGACACACACACGAAGATATTTTAATTTATTATTTTTTTAGATTTAGGACCCAAACGTCACTGATCTCAGAATGTAATGTAGAGACTGTTTTTTAGTGTTATAGTTTAAGCGGGTGTAACCAGTGATATCAAAATTACAAGTCAGTGTCATGAAATTTACTCTTGCAAAGTTATATCTTTTTTTTTTTTCGTTAATTAGGGAATTCGTAGTTCTATTTATAACTGAGAATTAAAAAAAATGATCTTCTCATCGTCAACTGGTGAAAAATAGGAAAATAAAAACTGTTGTCTTTTTCTTACAAAAAACAAAACAAAAAACTACTAACAATGACTTAACTTCTAAAACACGTGTTGTTGTTTATATACGATATTTTGGATCGATAAGTAGGCTACGCATTTTTTCATTACCTTTCTCGACGATAAAATGTGATTATGGAGTCGATTCGTCATTAAATGGAAAGTAAAACCTTCGATTCACTACTACTACTTAAGTAGTTTGACACTACCAGTACTGATAGAGAGAGAGAGAAAGAAAGAAAGAAATCTAATTACTAACTGTACTTGATTAAATGCATTTATGACACAAATAAAAAGCTTAGTTGTCATTTTGTTCCTTTCGCACTTATAGTCAGTGAAAAATAAAAAAACACTAACAATTCCTGATGCCCCCCCCCCTCAAAAAAAAAAAGAAAAGAAAAAGAAAAAAAAAAGTGAAGTACAGTGAGAAATGGACAATTTGTTACGACTTTGAATAATTTGGTTTGGAATAACTTGAAATTCCCATTTTAAACATGGCTTTTTGTGCCATATTCTGTTGGAGCGTGCGCATTCACGAACAATAATATTTGAAATATAAAAAAAAGATATGGATTAGACTAGTTACTAGTTTAAGTTTATTGATCTTCTAACAACCCAATGAGGCATTTTAGACGTGTAAGAATCTTTTCGTTAGGTTTTTGTATGTGGTCATTGTTCTTGACTTAATTTGTAAATTTACAAACTTGACAACAAGCAGTAAGAACTAATTTTGTTCATTAACTGGCCTCTTACGTGAATTCTCAACATGTGCGATACATTTTTCACCAGATATCAATATGGTATGTTTATTTTAAGAACACAGCCTTCAATTCAAAGACTTTAATGGTCAAAAACTTCTTGTACTTGTAAACGCACACACATACACACGGAAGCCATATTCGTTAAAAAAAATGACATTCATTAGCGTTGAACATTAACAATAACATTCTTTTCGAAGTATTCTAACAAATTAAAAGAATGAACTATTAGACATTTTATTATGTTATTTTTTAATTTTTAAATACAGTATGACTGTCTGGTAATAATAAGTTTTGAAGTGATCTTAATTTAAAACAAGTATTCAAAATCTGATATCGTTAAGAAAAGATTTCCGAAGTTTACTTTTTAGTTCGCCTTTGTTGACATACCCACAGTAAATGCTAATTAAAAGAATAATGAAGAAATGCTAAGTCGGATCGAAAAACTAGTAAAAAGTAAGTGAAATAATTTTTTTTTTCGTTTTTTAACAAACCGCGTAAGTAACGCAGTCGTAGTTCTTAGTCTTAAGTCTAAGAAGGTATAAAATTGCTAAGGTAGATTTTATTTTAAATATTTTTATTCATTAACAAAATTACTTTGTAAGCTAAAACAAACAAACAAAAAACACCCTATCTCAAAATAACCGCAGTAGAGGTGTTATTTATTTGACAACTTATTTATTTTTAAAAAGAAATATTCTAATGAATTATAGCGGTAATTTTATTTTTAGGTTATTTTATTATTATTTTTTTTTTTATATTTTAAAAAATTAATTATGTGCTTAATGCACAAAAACTTATTTTTGTAGCTGAAAATTGTAATTTAGGAGGGGAAAAAAATCAAGCATTTAAAGGAAAAAAACTCAAAAATCGTTTTACAGGCGATTGTTTTATCAAAATGAAGTTAATTAAAATTAAAAATGGTTAACTGAAAAAAAAACAAACAAAAAAAAACCGCTTGTTTAAAAAGTGGATAAAAAAAACTCCACCGTCAATGATATCCATGGCGAGTGAAATTATTTCATTGGGGGGGGGGGGGAAGTCGATGATGATAATCAGTCGAATCATGCGATCTTTCCTAACAGAACACTAACAGGAAAAAAATGAAAAAGGTTTATTTTCAAGTAAATAAAATAAGACAAGAATTGTTCAAGTTTGTATTAGTCTTCTTATCGATCACAAATGTTTCGGCCGATTAATTATTCAGCCTTCTTCAGAAGGGCAATAATCCGTATAAAAAAGAAGAGAGGAATAATTTATTTTCAGTAATGGCTAAGAAAAAAGGCAACAACAAAATGAGAACGATAGTACAAACAAAAATATAAAGTATCACTCATTCACAAGTCATTTAAAGAACTAAAAACAATGTCAGAAAAATTCAACAAGTGGGTATTTTGTGGTGAGATATGTTCGCGTGAAAATGTTCTTGTATTTGGCAGTGTGATTTTAGGCAGACAGAGCAATACGTTGAAGGGGGAAAATATTTTAAATTTTGTGACCTAACACAAATCACTGATTACTCAAGTAAAAATAAATAAAAAATTAAAAACACCATCCCGTTACGAATTTGTACTGTAAGTAAATTAAGTTGCAGATTTTATGTTTTGTTTAATTTTGTTATTTTATATTTTTACTGTTTTTAGTTGCATCAACCTACACTAAGTCACTACAGCTTAAAACTGAATACAATTGTTTTACTTTTTTAACCTTTTCTTTAAAATGAAACTGAAACAAACGATGGTACGGCTTAAATAAATTTGTTGCGAAACACTAACAGAAATAATGAAAGAAAGAAAACTAGTGGAACCGAAACGGCTAGCAATTGATCAAAAAGTTATTTGTCCATTTATCTCCAAGTTTGTTTTTCGGAATTACTTTTATGTTTGTTTATTAGACAAACAAAAATAAAATAAATAAAACTTGATGTATTGTCATATAAAAAATAAGGATGGTTGTGCTGAAAGTGAAAAAGAATCTTTTTTATTTTTTTTAAGTCTAAACTTTTTACAGCTTTCATCAAATTCTTTTTCTTCTTAAGAAGAATCTTATGGGATTCAAAAATCACTTCTTTTCTACATTAACTGTTTAAAAACACTAAAAACAGTAATCGGCACGTGTTCGGGTTTCCATACGTACACAACTGGATTTTTAAAGTAAGATTTATCGATAAATACTAAATAGTCTTCTTAAAAGATGCGTTTAAGAACGGTTGAGAAGACGGAATGGTGTTAAGAGACAAAGATGAACGAATTGCCAATAATTCTTGAACTGCCTGCTTTGTACTTTAAAAATATCAGCATTCCTAGCATTTTCTTGGGCTCGCACAATCACAATAAGGATTACTTATTGCCCTGATGGGAAATATAGTTTTTCAACTAAGTTTTCTAACCCACATGGACGGACGAAAATTGTCACTTAGTCTGACACAAAGCTGCGCTAATTAAAAGATATTCGTGAGGACGACACTCACAGCACCAACAAAGTAAATCTGTGATTCTAGTTTACTAAAACGTTAGGCTTTCGGATAAAAAAGCTTAGTTTTGGCTAAAGACCACACGGGTGGAGTGAACTCATTTTGGTGCTCATCTGTTTGTTAATCGTTGTTTGCCGGGCGAGTAAGACGTTTAAATTATCGAATAAACTTTAGTGTTGTTCGACACCAGGCAGAGTTGGAGTAGATAAAAGAAAAGATTGTGCAACGCTTGCGTCTAAGTAGGGGAGGGGGTGTTAACGAAAGAAAGAAAAATAATATCGAAATTTCGAATCTAGTAGTTATTAGGTTTCAACCGACACCGGTAGGTCTCAACCCCGAGGTGAAACAAAGTAGGATTATATTTTCTACTACAATACATCAAACATTATTTTGCAGATACCCATGTTTGAATAGACGCCTTGCGTTTTTTATTTTTTTATTTATTTTTTTTAACAGTGGGAATTAGATTTATCGGTCTGCGCATTCGAGAGACTTAGTGAAGAAAATATGCGAACTCTGGGCATCTACAATGTCACAAAATAATGTTTGGCGTAGCATGAAACAAAAAGTCAACTGCACTGATTCTTTAACAAAAGGAAAAGTTATCTTAGCCAAAAATGTGTTTCGTCTTCTGTGTGACTTTATCAAGACAAATGCTTGAAAGTCCCACGGAGGACGAAACGCGTTGGCTAAGAAAAGTTTTCACTCAGTTTTTGTGTTCATTGTGCTTTCCAGAAGTTTTATACAATTTTAAACGTTATTTTTTAGTGAATACGTATTTGAGTAGATACTCCAACTCCATTAAATAGTTATATTTTTATTTTCTTCTAACGGCTTTAGGCCGGTAGACGAAAATAAACATACGGCTTAAACAAAATTAAAAAAAAACAGAACGTCTTATGGGTACCCACCCACTAACGTTTCTGGAGTAAAAAACATAACTTCTGTAGAAAATAAATATCATGTTGTACACGTTAAGTGGATACATGTTTGATTACATTTTTAAACGATAATTGTCGCCTACCGGTCTAGATTTTCAAGCTTTTTTTAATGACGTTAATGTGCCCTACGGCATTGACAGACCAGTACCCCCTTAAAAGAAACTATCGTAATTCGTCCTGCTTTTAAAACTCAGCCACGAGAGACTTTCTTGGCGAAGCAAGTTTCAATTACCTGTACCTCTTTGAGTGTGTAAATGCGTGTACTGTATTAAGGGAATTGCTATTAGCGGTAGAAATAGTATGGTGGATTTAGTAGATGAGTAACGGAACGGATTCTTAGGAAACAAAAATTAAGGTAAGTATTTTCAGGTGATAAAGAGACGAAGCTCTGCTAAAGAAAATAAAGACAAAAACAAAATGAAGATTTTGTTTTTAAATTCTTACCTTGATTGGCACATTGTTCCCGATAACTACAGTCACATCCAATATCTGTATCCGTTCTTATGCAGACACATCCCTTGCCACAGGCATTCGATAATTTACACTTCTCACTACCAGCCTCCTTAACACCGTATCCATCAATTATCTCAGCACGGATCGGAACACACGAACAATTCCTGTAGATGACGTTCCGAATGTATCCTTGGAAATTCCCTGCTGCTGTTATTGCCGGGTTCGATAATTTGTGTAAATCTTTGTAAAATTCTCTTGGGATACCTCCAAAATACAAGTAACTATTTTGGGTCACGTTACCTAGATGGAAGTCGCTACCTTCAAGAAATACACTGTCTGATTGACCATCGATGGTCATTCTCATTTCCATACGATTTCTTGTGATGGTGACCGTGTGCCACAGGTTATCGATAAAACGGCCCGCGACACTCACCTGTTTCGCAATATCAGGATTATGGGATACTTTCATCATTAGAGTTATTGCTTGTTTTTTCAGATTAACTTGGAGAAAATCGGATAGACCCTTATCATCCATGTACATAAGTAGACTGTTGTCGTCTTTTTGGGTTTTAAAATCGAAACTCATACTTGCATTGATACAAGCATCCCAAATTGGATATTCGGCAAAATTCATTTTACCCCCTTGCAGATATATTGCTTGTCCATAATGACACAGGGATACGAAGAACAATAATAAACTTGTTGCAAGTTTTAAATTTTGTTCCATTTTTGATTTTACTAGTTAAAAGTAACAAAAGCAAAAAGTACGTCTCGCTTTAAAATAAATAACCAATTAGGCTTTTTTGGCTTTATTTTTTTTAGATAGTTACGTTATTTTTTTTAGATACGTTATATCGAAAAAACAGTAAAAGTTATCTCAAAGCCTTTTCTAACTAAAAACAGATTTTTTTCATGATAACAAGTAATTTAATCTTTTAGTTTTAACATACAAACATGCACTAAACAAAAGTGAAATAACGAAATTTTTAAATAAATATTACTCAGCTAAAAAACAATGTTTTTGTTTTATCCCAAGATATTGCACATCAAATTTTTAAAGCAAAATTAATGGAAAAAATAATAATTAAAAAATAACGAGAAAGACCAAAGTTGAAAAGAACGTGTCTAACTTTGAAAAATTTCGAAAGATAATAAAAAAAAATCCCCCCCAAATTTTAACTTTTTTTGTATTAGTGATTAGTCTTTGGGTCACTCAACAAATTTAAGTACTTTCTGGGACATCTTTGAAGAACAAGATGCCCCATATCTTTTCTTTGTAGCCTGGAAGATGTTGATAGAATTTTCCTTGAATATGTAATTTTTCCAAAAAGTTCTATCGTTGTCGGTATGTATCAACAAAGTTGTTATCTACTGAAGGTGAGAATAAAATAAATCCGCTTCGTGAAGCAGTAGCAGCAGTAGTAGTAGCAGCAGTGGTGGTTGTAGTTTTTGTTGTAATTTGTAAAGAAAGAATAAAAAAGTAATATATCCACAAGTTTTTCTTTTTAAAACAGAAATTTGAAGATGAAGACAGATAAAAAAATAAGTGAATTTTGTTAAAGTTTTGTGACCGTCTTTCAAAATGTCTTATTGTCTTCTTAAGTAGGCATTTTTTTAAAGTTTTGCGGTCCAGTAAAAATAATGTAAAAAATAGGTAGATTAAGAAGACTCATCATCTGAGACGGTGAGAAACACACACACACATATAATAAATGAAGATGAGTCGGCTGGGGGTTTCTGAACACCACGTCTGCATAAATGTATGTGTGTGTGTCTATTTTTGTCAATACTTTCCTAGGTTTTACTTACGTATTGATAGGAGGTGAACGCACCCCAACTAGTTGGGAAGGAAAAGCTAAAAGTTGTTGGTGGTGACAGAAAAAAAAAAGGATGAGTAAAAAAGAAGAACTTATTTTGTTTTTAATACCAGGTTTTGTTAAATTTTACAAGTTTTTCTTTTTTAAATTTCCTTCTATTATCCGGAATTTACTGCACGCACACACATACATAGCTAGTCACAAAAAAATACTCACACACACATAGATATGGATACGTGCGTGCGTGTGCCTCCCACTCAAAAAAGAAAAGAAAAAAGTTATCCTTTTTCTCCAATCACAGGTACTTGATCACAAAGAAAAAACTCAAATGCGTCATATTGGGGTCACGTGGTCGGCTGCTAATTGACTTTGCACGCTTTTGATTGGCTACCAGTCCACCTCCCATTTCCTCCACGACTACAGCGCACACATATTGATAGAAACATATACATTTTTTTTTAGTCTCAGTTGGCAAACTCTCTTCGTTCCTGTAACACACGTATATCAACAAAAATGTATTCTCTCACTCTCCCTCCACTCCCTTAAAAAAGTAAGGCAAGCTACCTAACAGGCAGTTGTGATGTGAAAAAGAAAAGCTGGCTACAACAGGAGACCCACCAGTGGATTGGTGTCTGCCAGTAGCAGTCAACTAACTTGACTTCAGGTTTACTGTTAAAGACGAGAAATAGCGATTAATATCGCGTAAAATTTACAGGAACTTTTCTTTTCAATTTTTCTTCTTTGCTGAAAACATTTTATTTGTAAGTTTTCGATATTTTTACTGTATGAAGATTAGCTAAAAAACATCAGCACTAATTCAAATTGGTTGATTAGGAGATGATAGTCAGGAGGATTGTGTTGCGCCAAGAAAAAAGAGAGGAAAGTCTGTCAAGTGTGGATAGTCAGCACTTGGAATCCTGACGTTTAGCTGTGTTCAAACATTGAACATAAACTATTTCTGTATTTTTCAATACAGTTTTCAAATTACATAGGACTTAAGACTTAAATGCTAAAAAAAATGCAACCAGTTGGGCGAAAGAAAACTATTGCACCGACATTCCCGGCCTGTTTGCCTTAAAAATCGGCATTCTAAATCCTGACTTTTAACTAGGCGGCAACGCATTATGAAATATGAAAGGGTGCGGCAATAATACTTCCCATAAATACCTGACGCATAATGATTACAGGAGTGGACATGGTATTTTCATTTATTATGTGGGATGAATTTCTGCCGGACTCTGTGTAATTATAGACTAGACAGAGAGACGTTAGGCAGTATATGAGTTTGAATAAGGACATTTTCTTTACAAGGCTTTCAATCTCTCGACCAGTAGACATCACTGTTTGAAGAAAACAGGTATGTCGACACGACTGTGAACAGTAACACATTAGATTCTTAGTAATAATAAATAATATCGGATTAAAAAAATCCATTAATTGCTTAGATTTATAAATTATTGTTTTTCGTGTTTATATATATATATATATATATATATATATATATATATATATATATATAATATTGTGTGTATTTAGGCATGTATCAATATTGTGTTTTTCTTCTTTCAACGATAATGCTAAGCTTAGCAGACGATATGAAAAGAATTTACACAAAATAGACAAAACTCCTCTAGTATCATAGTATTTAATGATATATATATATATATATATATATATATATATATATATATATTATGATGTGTATATAAGTGGCTATCTATATATATATGATGATATATATTATGACGTGTATATATATATATTATGATATAATGTGTATATATTATGATAGATGTATTATGAGGTGTGTATACATTACGCTGTATATGTTTATATATTATATTATGATGTATATAATTGATACACATATATGATCTACATTTATTATGATGTATATATATATTTATTATAATATATATATTTTATGATGTATGCATATATATTATGATGTGTTTATATATTATTGTGTGTGTATATACATATATATTATGATGCATATATTATGATATATAGGTTACGAGGTGTATATATAATGATATATTATGATATATATTATAATATATATATATATTATGATGTGTATATATTATGAGAGCTGCATTATGCTGCATATGTATATAAATTATGATATATATATATATTGTGATGTATATATATGATGTACATTTAGTATTATGTATATATATTTATTATGATGTACATATTATGATTATATATATATCATGTATATATCAAAATTTATATATATTATGCATATGTATATATTTACATATATATTATGTATTTATATTTATATATACATATTATGTATATATATTATATATATTATGTAAATGTACGTATTTCATATGTATAGATATTTTTATGCATATACATATATACATTTCTATGTATATGTTATATATTTTATGTATATATATATTTCAAATATATTTTATGCATATATATATATATATATATATATATATATATTTTAATTCAGATACTTCAATCCAAAGGAAAAAAGCAGGAAGGTAAATTCCAAAAAACCCGATCCTAATTAATATTAAAAATTTATTTTAATATTAAAAAATGATACAGGAAGAGAGCTCCATGTAATAAAATATTACAGAGCAAATATATATATTAAAAAAGGATTAATTCAAAGATGTTGAATGGCCATTTCGATATGACGATCCCCACGGGGAGCGACACATCACCTCAGCAACAGAAAAAACATTCAACATCTTTGAATTAATCCTTTTTTAATATATATATATATATATATATATATATATATATATATATATATATATATATATATTTAAAGAAAAGCTCATGAAGTTATCATGTTTTGTTTAGAGATTTTTGTATTTTTTCCTTCAATTATGTACTATTTTGAAATTCTTCGTTAGAACGGAAAATGCTAAATTGGAGTGCTTGAAGATTACAAAGATTGTTTTCAGTCAGACCTCTAAGTTAGAGAACTTAGAAAAATTAGTGTTCTAATTTCTTTCATGTTTTGTTTATTATTTGTTTTTATCTCAAGCTTTAAATGTCTTTGTTAATCAAATGCGCGTTTTTGTGGTTTCTATCTTTAGATTTTAAACATGATGTTACTATTAGCTTTTGTTAGCATAATAAAACCTGATATCGCTCCAAACAAATTATTAGCAATATTTTTTAATAAAGTTAGATGAGATACTTTGTTTGCTGAAAGATTTATGAAGATCGGTTGGTTAAAAATAGTATTACCAATTTTATTAGGAAAATAATGATTTGCCTAACATAACAAAATCTGATAGTAATTAATGCACACTCAACATTAGTGCATGAATTAGAACATATTATTATTAGCTGAGTTGGTGTGAAATCATCACTGTTTTATGTTCGTGTTCGATGCCTATGATCGATGGTGAAGCATTTGGGTCCATTATTGACAAATAAGGATGTGCGTTGTGGTACAGTGGATATCGGCTCGGAACGAGAAACCGGGGAGCCGAGTTCGAATTCCAGTTGAATTCCTTGCATTCACTTACGCGCAAATACCCTTAAGAAACGTATTAATCCGTTTCTTCCTTCTAGTCATGGGTTAAATAACAGGACAGATTGGGTTCTATGGCCTTGGTCGGCAACCAGTCTACCGCAGAAAGCAATGGCAACATACTGCGGGATAATCTTCTGCCCAGTCAGTCATGTCTCTTTCGAGACATGATCGCCCAAGTGTGTATCACGTATTGCACTTCAACTGACTGACTGATTGACAAATAAAAACATCAAATAAAAAAGAGGTTATTGAAATGATATTGGTAACACACACTTGGGCTTAACTAATAAATACACGGGGTTGCAGTCGGTGGAACGATGACGAACAACAGTATGGTTTTGTGAATATCTATGGATGTGTCTGAATGTTTTTTTTTTGTTTTTTTTTCATAATCGTTTCACCTCAAGCAGAGCATGACCGTCCTGGTGCGCAGGGGCTTACAGTGAGAGAAAAAAAAATAGGGTACAGGGAATTCTGAAGAATGTATAAGAGATAGATGGGATTTAGGGTGGTGAATGAGATTTAGAGAGTAGAAGATGACAAATGACGTTGCATTTAAACTTTTGGAGATAGCAGCTATCAGAGAACCAAATATCCGGAAGGGAGTTTCACAGGCAGAAAGTGCAAGAAAAGAAGCTGAGAGAATAGAAGCGACAGTTACATTTGACTATTTTGACGGTAAAAAAGTGGGACAACCTAGTCTTCATGTTTATATTCCGTGTCCTTCCAGGATGTAGACGATTATGGACTTCCACTTTTCGCTCTTAATAGATTTCCACTTGGAATCTCCTTCAAACCCCGCTCCGTCATCCACTTGCTCAAGCCCATTAAGTATTTCTCGCGCTGCCTTCCTCTGGCTCTCTTTCCGTCTATCCGTTCTGTGAGTACTAAATTCTCCAAGCCCCACTTCCTCACTACGTGTCCCAGAAACCTCAGTTGTCACTTCCTGTTGCTAAGT
Organism: Ascarosepion bandense; assembly: GCA_037127315.1. Classification (NCBI taxonomy): domain Eukaryota; kingdom Metazoa; phylum Mollusca; class Cephalopoda; order Sepiida; family Sepiidae; genus Ascarosepion; species Ascarosepion bandense. Next base: position 401,592 of record JBBBDQ010001514.1, on the reverse strand, counting down.
ATAAGTTTCCTTTTTGTTTGCTTTCTCTTTAAAACCTTGTTGCTCACATGTTCGATCCATAGTATCCTCAGCATCCTTCTGTAGAACCACAGTTCTGTTGCTTCGAGTCTCTCCTTTATCTTTAATGAGATTGTCCAGCATTCAGTGCCATATAGATGGACAGATATCACGTAACAGTCCAGTATTCTTTTTTTTTTTGTTTCCAACGAAATCTTTCTATCTCTCAATACTTTGCTTAGCTTTTGAAACGAGTCCTTGGTCATGCTAATGCACCTTCGGATCTCTATGTAGCACTTTCCTTCCTCTGTCAGAACATTTCCCAGGTGTTTAAATCTCTGCACCTGTTTGATTTTAGTATTCCCGACTTGTAGTTGGCATTTTGGGGTTCACTTTTTACTGATGAAGGTGCATTTAGTTTTCTTGAAGTTTAGTTGTTTAGTCTTTTCTTCTCGCTTTCTGTTGCTGTCTTCCGTAAGAAGTCATATATGTTACTTTCTATGTCTGCGTATAGCACTGTGTAATCTGCTTATCTTATGTTGTTGAGCTTGTGATCACTAATGAGGAATCCTGGCAGGATTTCTAGCACTTTCATAATTGTTTCGCTGTACAGGTTGAATAGATCCCTATGAGAAGACACGTCATTGTTTTATACTGTTTTTTTTTTTATTTTGTATATCTGCTGAATTAATTTCCTATTCGTATACAGGCAGTTTATAGGCTTAAAGAATAAATATTCAGGTCTTCAGTCGTTGGGATGAAGACAAACTGCTTGGTATTGTGAATATCTATAGATGTGTCTGAATGATTTTTTTTTAATAATCATTTCACCCCAAGCAAGGAAGGACCGCCACTGGTACACAGGAGCTTAGAGTGAGAAAAAACAAACAAACAAAAAAACAAAAACAAAAAACAAAAACAAAACAAAAACACAAAAACAAAAACAAAAACAAAAAAAAAGGTATTGAAGATGCTGAAGAAAATTAAGAGATGGATAGGATTTAGAGTAGTAAAAGATGGCAATTGACGTTGCGTTTAAACTTCTGGAGATTGTAGCTATCAGGAAAGGAAGTAGGAGGAATGGAGTTACATGAGCAGGGGTGTGAGAAAAGAAACTGAGGAGTAGAAGTGGCAGTTATTTTTTTACTATTTTAACATTGAAAGTGTGAGACCTAAATGCCAATCTAGTAGCACAAGTAAATTAATGTGGTCGAGTCACCAGGGAAAGAAGCTCGTCAGGGCAGTAGCCGTAATAATCATTTATGAAAAAGACGGGCTGCTGGAAAGTTCTCAACACGCTTCACTTACGTAAATCATGTATTTCAATGGACAGACATCAGGATACGGATTTTTGTGATGTAGATTGAGCCGAAAACATTTCATGATACTCAGGTTTATTAACTATCCGGCCAATTCAGATCTCACACCATTAAATTAACGTTTCAGTTTTAGAAATATGATTTAGAACCAGGGTGGGCAAACTTTTCAGTGCAAGGGCCACGTCTAAAAATTCACAATTTTATAAGGCGCATTGTATATTAACCAAAACAAATAGACAAAATAAAAGGCTTTAAAAAATGCAATAAATTTTTATTAATTAATACTATTAAGGACTGTAGAAAATTCATATGAAACGCATTTAATTGAAAGACTCAGTTTAAAATTTAAAGAAAACCATTTTTATTAATAAGAATTTTTAAGTAGGAGCTTCACATGAAACACATTTGAAAGGCAAAATAACTTTCTTTTTAGAAAAATAAAAGCAATTATTTTTATTAATTAATATTATAAAGTAGAAAAACGAAATTATTTGAAAAACAAAGTAACTCTGTTTAAAGAAAAAAACAAGCAATTTTATTAATCAATATTTTAAAGTGGAAACTTCAAATGAAACATAAAAGTAATTCAATTTAAAGCTAAAATAGTTTATAGAAAGTAGAAATTAGTTTATAGAAAAGTAGAAAAATAGTTTATTTATTAAAGTAGAAACTTCACATGAAACATGTTTGTTTGAAAACAAAATAAAATTTAAAGAAAAAAAATTCTTGCAATTTTACCAACATTTGGCGGGCCGCATGAATTCCTTTGGGGGACCGCATGTGGTCCGCGGGCCGTAGATTACCTACATCTGATTTAGAGGTTTATGAACATTAATTTAAGATTTATTATTAACACAGAGAATCTTTTCTGTCCAGCATCAGAATGGCTGATGTTGAACTCCAGGAGAGCGAAACTCTTGGCTTTACGTTTTCCACTGATATTTATATCAGTGGAAAACGATAGCTGATCATTTATAGATGACCATGTATTGTCTGGTGCTTATACTGAGCATCACGAGATTCTTGACAAAAACAAAACAAAAAAAAACGGATGCTTGTTTATATATGTGTTTGTGGGCCACGTGTAATAATAGCAATAGATGCTTGTTTTAAATGTATGTGTATGCATGACAGAAAAACTACCAAGTCTAGTGATACCGCAACTGAAGTTCATTGGACTAGTGATGATAATACTTTAGTCCCCAAACCATGTATAACATCAGGGGAGCATCTTTTGTTAAAGGCTTTGCTGGCAGTACACCTATTGTTTACAAAGGTGCATATGTTTGAACTTATATTCCTATGAATAGAATAAGTAAAGAACAGATAAGAAAAGGTGTCATCAATCTAAAATGTTTCATTTTAATGAGTTTCTTCAGAGATATTTTAAAAAAGAATAATTAAAATTGTTTTGAATTTTTTTCCAAAGAGACAGTATCGAGGTTGAGGTTTGATGTCATTGGTCAGATTTGTGTCACGTGTAATAAAGCAATAGATGATCATTTTAAATGTAGAAAAAACAGATGCCTGTTTATATGTGTGTGCCACGTGTAATAACAGCAATAGATATTTGTTTTAAATGTATGTGTATGTATGCAAAAATAATGCATGTATCAAGCGTATTTATACTATAGCTGAATTAAGTGTGTTTATATGTCGGTAACATTAGTATACACATTTGAGTTGAACAATGGATTGAAATCCGACAAGATGAATAGAATAAATAAAGAATAGGTAGGAAAAAAGTGTTTTTAATCTAACATATTTTACACACACACACACACACACACACACACACACACACACACACACACACATATATATATTAACAATGATTTGATACTGCAAAATTTAATTATTGAATAAGATAGATGTCATAATCTTAATAATAAAAAGGTGAGGAAAAATATCTATGAGACTTTTCTATCAACCCTTGGTAATTAAAAAAAAAAACAGGAGCAACGAAAAGGTGTTTAAGGGACTATATATATATATATATATATATATATATCGTTCAGATTCGTACCTGTGTTCCCCTTTGCAGGGGGAAACCACCATCTGATCCAATGTGCTGCTCGGCTACAAAAAGCTTCACAATCCAGCATGGTCCTATGGGATTTAAGGTTGTATATTGATGTATCGTTGTTGTGTGTGTGTGTGTGTGTGTGTGTGTGTGTGTGTGTGTGTGTGTGTGTGTGTGTGTGTTTGTTTGTTTGTGTGTTCACCTATAAATAATTAATGAAGAAGCAGCAAATACTTTGGTTTTTACTACGAACGATTTATTATTTTTTTTATTGAAATTGTAGAGAAATAAAGTTCTGAATATCTCTTGGGCATGTCCCTTTTTTTTCTGGTTCAGAAGTAAGTTAGAGTAAGTAAGGATAAAAATGGTTATATTGGACAAACTTAAGTCAGCTCAGACCCACGCTGAGTTGGAACGATTAAAGTAAAACTTGTACTCACTTCATCGGTATAGCTTCTGAAAAAACACGTTCGATTTCTTGTTACGAGTCGATATTAACTTCACCACAACGCAGTAACGAATTTTAATGAAAGTGAAGTAGATGGATATTCTTCATATTTCGAAAAAGTTACTACGAATGGCCCATAACTAAATGACCCATGTTACTACAGACGGTATTGAAAGGCAAAGTTTAGAAGACATATGCTGCTCTGTGAGTAGCAGACGGTACTGACTACAACACAGTTAAATCGGCCACCTTTAAGACATATGAATTAGTACCTAATACCTACCGCCAAAAAATTAGGAATTCAAGGAAAACTGACGGACAAACGTATGTCGAGCTTTTAGTGAAAAGGAAACCTAATTTGACAGATAGAACCAGTCGAAAAACATTGAATGTGATTATGATAGGTTAAGGCAAATGATTCTAATCGAAAAATTCAAAGATTTTATCGCCTTGAGGAGAGTAACTATTGTGCACGAAATGGCTACTCTCGCTGACGAATATGTTTTAATGCATAAGCGCAGCAAACCAAAATACAGCGGTTCCTTCGAACCTGGTAGTGGTTTTAAACCAATACCTAGGTCTAGTTCTGGCCTAATTCCAAGTCAGACCAGTCATATGGTACTGATCAGTCAGTTAACTTGTACAAAAGTATCACTATAGACTTAAGAGGTATAAATTGGCAAAGAGGTAATTCCCAGTCGTCATGATTTTGTCAAATAAACAGATGATTATTAGAATCTTCTTATGTACCAGTACTATAACAAAGTCAAGCACATTGTGTCAAATTACTGGACCAAACGAAATAATGTGTCCAAGGAATTAAGCCCAAATAATACCCAGAGATTAGTTTCTTCCAACCGCGTTGTGTTGATTAGATTATCCATTGTTGAAGATGTTAGAGAGGAGTACAGGCCATTTGTGACTGATCTGTTTTGCTTGTGAGCGATACCGCGATACCGCTAAAAGGATATCCATAAGAGTTTTGCGAGATACGGGAGATCCGTAGTCCCTAATAGTGAAAAGTTCTTTGCTGCGTGGGTCGAATTTGGTCACGGGCGAAGTTGTTATTGTCTAATTTGTAATGATTTTGTCAGTATCCCTCTACATCGGGTTCATTTTGTGTCAGACTCAATGTCTGGATTCTTTTTGTTGGAATTGTTCCCAGACTGCCTATGAAAGGTGTATCCATTAGAGAATGAGCTGGCTGGTGGGAAGATAGCCATCCATCTCAAGGTAGTGCTAGATCGGTCACCTCGATAGAAACGATCGAGGAAAAGAACCCAGATCCTTCGTGCACAGGCTAAAGGAGAAGCTAGGAAAGAGAAATTTTGTGGAGCGAAAGACGAGACGATCGATCTTTCCTAAACTTTTAAAAATCACGGCATGGGTTTTGAATTGACCCTCTGATAGTCTCGTCAAAAGAGAATAGCGTTCGCAATATAGAACCCGCTTTTGATGTTTCCCTATCAAGGAGATGGCTCGTGATAGAACAGGAGATAGATCCCGAAATCATTCCGTTTTTTAATTACGCGTTGCCGAATAATGAAAATCTATCAGACTACGTGTCTCAGTTTAGGACTCAGTTGACTGAAGCGAGTGAATTGTCCCGAGAGAATCTTCGGTCAGCTCAGCGAAAAATGAAGAATCGATATGATCAAGAAGCAGCCAAGCGAAGTTTTAGCGCTAGTAGCAAAGTGTTATCGTTATTACCTATAAACAATCACCTTCTCAAAGCTCGATATTATGGTCCTTACGAGATAGCCAGAAAAGTAAGCCACATCAAAATTTTTGTTTTGTTTCCCGAAGGCCTTTACCCCTTCAAATTTTTCCAAAACATACCTATTTCCGTGCAAATGTATCTGCTGAACTCAAATCGGTAATTGTTTATTGAAGAAACCTACCTTTTTTTATTTTATCGAGCAAAAAAATATGGAACTTCTTGTCGCTGTTTATCTCACCCCCTAACCACGGTTACTAAATGTTATTCACTGCAGACTGAATTCACGCTTAGTGTTACGGTTTTTCGGTCTTTTTTTCCAATTAGTACGCGGAAAATGAGTTCCGAAACGAAAAAAATCACGGAGTAATTGATCAACGGGAGTAAATCGGCCGAAATAAGTATCCTACGCATCATGTCATTCAGCGGTGAATCAGATATAAATACAGTGGTAAGGGGTGAGATATAGTCCGATAAATTTCTGGTCAATATCATGAAAAAAAGGTGGGTTTCTTCAATAAACAACTTTCGATTTGAGTTCATCATATATATTTGCACGGAATTAAGAATGTTTTGGAAGGGGTAAAGGCCTTCGGGGAACAAAACAAAAATTTACCACATCAATTACATTATAAATACTCCTGACTATAGGAAATCAACTTAAATGTTTCAAATCAATATAAATAAATATTACTTCAACCCTATATTAGTGGTTCACAGGTCCACACCTGCATTTGAATCAGATAAAAACAGAGTGGAACTTGTTACGGAATGCGATCACCATTTTAACTCAATAACTCCTAGATCTTAGCAAACCTCGAGGCAAAACTGTCTCATCAACCGCTTAGTGAAGGAAAGGAAATAGCCCTTATTGAAGATTTCAGGTGTCTATTCCCTGACATGCCAAATAAAACTACAATAGCTTATCATGATGTAGAAGTGGGAAGCGCCGTCTCAATAAAACATCACCTTTATCGACTTAATTCACAGAAGGACAAAATCATACGCAAGGAAGTGTCATACATATCAGAAAATAGCATCATTGAGCTTCGTCAAAGCAATTTGTCATCACCCTGGGAACTCGTAAATAAGCCTGACGGTTCTATCAGATTTTGCATCGACTTTTGTAAAGTGAACGCTCTTACTAAGACTGATTCACATCTCATTCCTCGGATGGATGATTGTATAGCTATGATAGGGAAAGCTAATATATTATTAAATGTGATTTGTTCAAAGGATATTGTAGTGTACCTTTCACTGAATATACCAAATAAATGTCTGCCTTTGTGACTCCCGATGGATTTTACCAATATCGTGTGATTCCATATAAGATGAAGCTACATTTGTTAAGTTGATGAATCAATGTCTTCGACATGTAGCTGGGGCTGACAACTATATAGATGACATTATCGTGTATATCGATATATGGGTAGATCATGTAATTTCTTTGCAGGTGTTCGATCGATTCGAACACACTAAAATCTTGCCATAAACTCTTCGAAGAGTGGATTTTGTCAGGATGAAGTAACTTATCTTGATCATATCGCTGGGTATGGTCGAATAAAAAATACAAAATATACAATCGCCAGTCTAAACCAATATAAAACGTTTGCGAAGTTTTGGGGGCATGGTAGGTTATTACTGTAAGTTTTGCTCAGACGTAGCTTTATTGCTTACGTGTTTATTAAAAACAATAGCTGAGTTTGATTTGTCACTTTCCTGTCAACAGTCTTTTGATCAAATCAAAGCCTTATAATGCTTAAATCTTGTCCACAAAGCTCCATATGCGTTGTGGCGCAGTGGATATCGACACGGAACGACAAATCGGGGTGCCGAGTTCGAATTCCAGTTGAAATTCCTTGAGTTCACTTACGCACAAATACCCTTGGGAAAGGTATTAATCCGTCTCTTTCCCCCAGTCATGGGTTAAATAATAGGACAGATTGAGTTCTATAGCCTTGGTTGGCAACCAGTCTACCGCAGAAAGCAATGGCAACCTACTGCGAGATAATTTTCTGCCCAGTCAGTCATGTCTCTTTCGAGACATGATCGCCCAAAACATATAGCACTTAACTGACTGACAAAGCTCCAGATTTTACTTAGTCATTTAGCCTTGTTGTCATGCAAGTGATTATAGTATCGAAACTCCGTCAGCTATTTTTCAAGAAGTTTTAACACCCATCACAAGAATTACTTCACAGGGAGAGAAAGAAACTCTGGCTCTAGAGTTAACTTTGCAACATTTTGAGGTCCTCATCTCGTAAACCCTTTTGAGCATCTCGACGTAATGCAACTGTTAGCAAGCTTGTCTCGCTAGAATCATTACTATTGTGCAGTGTGTTCAATCCTCCCTGAGTGCCATCTTGCTAACTTGTTATAGTTTATGCTGATCTTAATCCTCTGTCCTTTTTACATAAGATGAAAAATACAAAAATAAAATATCATTAAGTTGGTGTCTGGCGTTGCATGAATATAATCTCGATATGCGCCACATCAATGGTGTCAACAGTATATGTGCCGACACCTTATCCCATATCTAGCGTTAGCCTTGTGATGAAAATAGACATTTTTCTTTTTTTAAGTGGGGAATGTGACATAAAATTTAATGTTGAATGTTAAATCAGATGTATGATCAATTTATTAAGAAACATGCTGTCTTTGTGTTTCCTTTTCTCTTTCTTTTTTTCTTCCTCTCTAGACAGTTCTGTCTCGAAAAAGAAATGACAAGAAAAAATCTGGATCTCTTGACGATTAGACAGATTGACATTTTTAGAGAGTAAGTAAAAGTTGGCCACCAAAGCTCATGTGTCATGCACCACCACGGGTGATTTTAATTTGTAATTCCAATTTTCTGATATTCTCTCTCCACGACGGAACGCTAAAAACATTTCTTATCATAAAGCGCATGAAAGATGTGACTATAAACTGTTATCTGTTGCGTAAATAATGAGGGGAAATATAATTCCCGAATTCCAAGATTTATTCTGTTACTTGTTGCGTAAATAATTAGGGGACATATAATTCCCCAAATACTGGATTGATTCTGTTACTTGTTGCGTAAGGAATGAGGAGAAATATAATTCCCAAAATTCTGGATTTATTCTGATACTTGTTGCGTAAATAATGAGGGGACATATAATTCCCAAAATCCTGGATTTATTCTGTTACTTGTTGCGTAAGGAATGAGGAGAAATATAATTCCCAAAATTCTGGATTGATTCTGTTGCTTGTTGCGTAAATAATGAGGGGACATATAATTCCCAAAATTCTGGATTGATTCTGTTACTTGTTGCGTAAATAATGAGGGGACATATAATTCCCAAAATCCTGGATTGATTCTGTTACTTGTTGCGTAAGGAATGAGGAGAAATATAATTCCCAAAATCCTGGATTTATTCTGTTATTTGTTGCGTAAATAATGAGGAGACATATAATTCCCCAAATCCTAGATTGATTCTGTTACTTGTTGCGTAAGGAATGAGGAGAAATATAATTCCCAAAATCCTGGATTTATTCTGTTACTTGTTGCGTAAATAATGAGGGGACATATAATTCCCCAAATCCTAGATTGATTCTGTTACTTGTTGCGTAAGGAATGAGGAGAAATATAATTCCCAAAATCCTGGATTTATTCTGTTATTTTTTGCGTAAATAATGAGGAGACATATAATTCCCAAAATCCTGGATTTATTCTGTTACTTGTTGCGTAAGGCATGAGGAGAAATATAATTCCCAAAATTCTGGATTTATTCCGTTACTTGTTGCGTAAATAATGAGGGGACATATAATTCCCCAAATCCTGGATTGATTCTGTTACTTGTTGCGTAAATAATGAGGGGACATTTAATTCTCGAAATCCTGGATTTATTCTGTTACTTGTTGCGTAAATAATGAGGGGACATATAATTCCAAAAATCCTGGATTTTTTGTGTTACTTTTGCGTAAGGAATAAGGGGAAACATAATTCCCAAAATCCTAGATTGATTCTGTTACTTGTTGCGTAAATAATGAGGGGACATATAATTCCCAAAATCCTAGATTGATTCTGTTACTTGTTGCATAAATAATGAGGGGACATATAATTCCGAAATCCTGGATTTATTGTGTTACTTTTGCTTAAGGAATAAGGGGAAATATAATTCCCAAAATCGTGGATTGATTCTGTTACTTGTTGCGGAAATAATGAGGGGACATATAATTCCTAAAATCTTGGATTCATTCTGTTACTTATTACGTAAGTAATGAGGAGAAATATAACTCCCGAAATTCTGGATTTATTCTGTTACTTGTTGCGTAAATAATGAGGGGAGATATAATTCCCCAAATCCTGGATTTATTCTGTTACTTGTTGCGTAAGGCATGAGGAGAAATATAATTCCCAAAATCATGGATTTATTGTGTTAAGTGTTGCGTAAATAATGAGGGGACATGTAATTCCGAAATCCTGGATTTATTGTGTTACTTTTGCTTAAGGAATAAGGGGAAATATAATTCCCAAAATCGTGGATTGATTCTGTTACTTGTTGCGGAAATAATGAGGGGACATATAATTCCTAAAATCTTGGATTCATTCTGTTACTTGTTACGTAAGTAATGAGGAGAAATATAACTCCCGAAATTCTGGATTTATTCTGTTACTTGTTGCGTAAGGCATGAGGGGAGATATAATTCCCAAAATCATGGATTTATTGTGTTAAGTGTTGCGTAAATAATGAGGGGACATTTAATTCCGAAATCCTGGATTTATTGTGTTACTTTTGCTTAAGGAATAAGGGGAAATAAAATTCCCAAAATCGTGGATTGATTCTGTTACTTGTTGCGGAAATAATGAGGGGACATATAATTCCTAAAATCTTGGATTCATTCTGTTACTTGTTACGTAAGTAATGAGGAGAAATATAACTCCCGAAATTCTGGATTTATTCTGTTACTTGTTGCGTAAATAATGAGGGGAGATATAATTCCCCAAATCCTGGATTTATTCTGTTACTTGTTGCGTAAGGCATGAGGAGAAATATAATTCCCCAAATCCTGGATTTATTCTGTTACTTGTTGCGTAAGGCATGAGGAGGAAATATAATTCCCAAAATCCTGGATTGATTCTGTTACTTGTTGCGTAAATAATGAGGGGACATTTAATTCCCAAAATCCTGGATTTATTCTGTTACTTGTTACGTAAGGAATGAGGTGACATATAATTCCAAAAATCCTGGATTTATTCTGTTACTTTTGCGTAAGGAATAAGGGGAAATATAATTCCCCAAATTCTGGATTGATTCTGTTACTTGTTGTGTAAATAATGAGGGGACATATAATTCCCCAAATCCTGGATTGATTCTGTTACTTGTTCCGTAAATAATGAGGGGATATATAATTCCCAAAATCCTGGATTTTTTGTGTTACTTTTGCGTAAGGAATAAGGGGAAACATAATTCCCAAAATCATGGATTTATTCTGTTACTAGTTGCGTAAATAATGAGGGGACATATAATTCCTAAAATCCTGGATTTATTGTGTTACTTTTGCGTAAAGAATAAGGGGAAATATAATTAAAAAAATCCTGGATTTATTGTGTTACTTGTTGCGTAAATAATGAGGGGACATTTAATTCCAAAATCCTGGATTTATTGTGTTACTTTTGCGTAAGGAATAAGGGGAAATATTATTCCCAAAATCCTGGATTAATTTTGTTACTTGCTGCGTAAATAATGAGGGGACATATAATTCCCAAAATCTTGGATTCATTCTGTTACTTGTTACGTAAGGAATGAGGATAAATATAATTCCCGAAATTCTGGATTGATTCTGTTACTTGTTGCTTAAATAATGTGGGGACATATAATTCCCAAAATCCTGGATTAATTCTGTTACTTGTTGCGTAAGGAATGAGGAGAAATATAATTCCCAAAATTCTGGATTGATTCTGTTACTTGTTGCGTAAATAATGAGGGGACATTTAATTCTCAAAATACTGGATTTATTCTGTTACTTGTTGCGTAAATAATGAGGGGACATATAATTCCCCAAATCCTGGATTTATTGTGTTACTTTTGCGTAAGGAATAAGGGGAAACATAATTCTCGAAATCCTGGATTTATTCTGTTACTTGTTGCGTAAGGAATGAGGGGACATATAATTCCCAAAATCCTGGATTTATTGTGTTATTTTGCGTAAGGAATAAGGGGAAATATAATTCCCAAAATCCTGGATTTATTCTGTTACTTGTTGCGTAAATAATGAGGGGAGATATAATTCCCAAAATCCTACATTTATTGTGTTACTTTTGCGTAAGGAATAAGGGGAAATATAATTCCCAAAATCCTGGATTTATTCTGTTACTTGTTGCGTAAATAATGATGGGACATATAATTCCCAAAATCCTGGATTTATTGTGTTACTTTTTCGTAAGGAATAAGGGGAAATATAAATCCCAAAATCCTGAATTTATTCTTTTACTTGTTACGTAAGGAATGAGGGGACATATAATTCCCAAAATCATGGATTTATTGTGTTAAGTGTTGCGTAAATAATGAGGGGACATTTAATTCCAAAATCCTGGATTTATTGTGTTACTTTTGCTTAACGAATAAGGGGAAATATAATTCCCAAAATCGTGGATTGATTCTGTTACTTGCTGCGGAAATAATGAGGGGACATATAATTCCTAAAATCTTGGATTCATTCTGTTACTTGTTACGTAAGTAATGAGGAGAAATATAACTCCCGAAATTCTGGATTTATTCTTTTACTTGTTGCGTAAATAATGAGGGGAGATATAATTCCCCAAATCCTGGATTTATTCTGTTACTTGTTGCGTAAGGAATGAGGAGAAATATAATTCCCAAAATTCTGGAAATTGATTCTGTTAACTTGTTACGTAAGGAATGAGGAGAAATATAACTCCCGAAATTCTGGATTTATTCTGTTACTTGTTGCGTAAATAATGAGGGGACATTTAATTCCCAAAATCCTGAATTTATTCTGTTACTTGTTACGTAAGGAATGAGGTGACATATAATTCCAAAAATCCTGGATTTATTCTGTTACTTTTGCGTAAGGAATAAGGGGAAATATAATTCCCAAAATTCTGGATTGATTCTGTTACTTGTTGTGTAAATAATGAGGGGACATATAATTCCCCAAATCCTGGATTGATTCTGTTACTTGTTCCGTAAATAATGAGGGGATATATAATTCCCAAAATCCTGGATTTTTTGTGTTACTTTTGCGTAAGGAATAAGGGGAAACATAATTCCCAAAATCATGGATTTATTCTGTTACTAGTTGCGTAAATAATGAGGGGACATATAATTCCTAAAATCCTGGATTTATTGTGTTACTTTTGCGTAAAGAATAAGGGGAAATATAATTAAAAAAATCCTGGATTTATTGTGTTACTTGTTGCGTAAATAATGAGGGGACATTTAATTCCAAAAATCCTGGATTTATTCTGTTACTTTTGCGTAAGGAATAAGGGGAAATATAATTCCCAAAATTCTGGATTGATTCTGTTACTTGTTGTGTAAATAATGAGGGGACATATAATTCCCCAAATCCTGGATTGATTCTGTTACTTGTTGCGTAAATAATGAGGGGATATATAATTCCCAAAATCCTGGATTTTTTGTGTTACTTTTGCGTAAGGAATAAGGGGAAACATAATTCCCAAAATCCTGGATTTATTGTGTTACTTGTTGCGTAAATAATGAGGGGACATTTAATTCCAAAATCCTGGATTTATTGTGTTACTTTTGCGTAAGGAATAAGGGGAAATATTATTCCCAAAATCCTGGATTGATTCTGTTACTTGCTGCGTAAATAATGAGGGGACATATAATTCCCAAAATCTTGGATTCATTCTGTTACTTGTTACGTAAGGAATGAGGATAAGTATAATTCCCGAAATTCTGGATTGATTCTGTTACTTGTTGCGTAAATAATGAGGGGTCATACAATTCTCAAAATCCTGGATTGATTCTGTTACTTGTTGCATAAATAATGAGGGGACATATAATTCCCATAATCCTGGATTTATTCTCTTACTTGTTACGTAAGGAATGAGGGGAGATATAATTCCCGAAATCCTGAATTTATTCTGTTACTTGTTGCATAAGGAATAAGAGGAAATATAATGCCCCACTGAAAAAACAATAAAAACAACAACAACAACAACAAAAAAAAAAAAACAAGTATTAGACAATAGTATCTGCGTATTTCCTGTCTTTTTGTCTACGAGTATTTGGCAGATTAATACAAGCTGATGCCTACATGTGAATTTATCTGATTGCAATGCTTGGTCATTTTTATTAAACCTTGTCAAAAGAAGTAAGTGTGGTCCCCTGACATAACAACATATATATATGTATTACGAAAACTTGTGTCATTCGGCAGGATTCTGACCTGCGATCCCGATCTACATAAGGAAAGCTACCATTTGATCTGGCAACGTCTTAGACCGCTCGATTTCGAATGACCTCCAGTCTAAACGCGGTTTAGTAAATATGTAAATATGATTCCAATATATATATATATATATATTGGAATCAAATATCAAATATGGATTCAATCTGACAGTATGATAGAATAAATATGAATAGGAAACATTTATAAATTCAAGGTTTCGCTTTTATCTAAGCTTCAAGTTTAAATAAAAGCGAAATTTGTTACATTCATAAAGTTTCCTATTTGTTCTTATTGCGTCACATGTGCGTGCGCGCATGCGCACATACACACACACGCATAAAGTATATTTAAGCAGAAAGTATTTAGACAAACACGTTTGATTAATTTTTATCGAATTCTAATTTGGTATTGAATATTAAGCTCAGAATTGTGATAAAATACCTAAAGTTTATATTGCGTCTTCTCGACCATTCAATAGTCAATGTTGTGTCTGTGTGCTTCTTAGAATTCTTTTTCCCATATTCTAGTATTCTTTGAAATACCTATAGACTCCGAAACGGCTGAACCGATTTTCTTGAGAAATTACACAGTTGCACTATAAGCATCTGCAAGTGTTCTTAGCGAGGTTTTGTGTCGAGGTACCCCGATAAATATCGAAAATCGATAATCGAAAAAATTGGGTTATAGAAGGAGTGGTCCGATTTTAATCAAAGTTGATACATTCATAGACAAAGACATAAAAAACGATATTCAGAAGTTTCAAGGTTGCAGTTCTTACAATAGTGCAGAAAATCGATAATATATATATATATATATATATATATATATATATATATATATATATATATATATATAAAAGGCAAGATGTTTGTGTGTGTGTCTGTTTATCGGTCTGTATGTCCTTTATACAAATCCACAATTTTTATCCGATTCTCACCAAACTTCACACATATATTCTTTAGGCTGAGTCTGTGCTCCAGGACCATGGATTAGTTTTAAAATATTCAGAAGTTCTACAATATAATTGCATTGAAATTTTTAAATACAAATGTGCACTGGTCTAATTTTATTAAACTAAAAAACTAGGTTATCAATATATATATATATATATATATATATATATATATATATATATATATATATATATATATATATATATATATATATATATATATAAAGATGAAGATTCATGACCTTAAATCTTAGAAACTAGCTGGCAAAACTATACCCTACATAAGGTTATTATGCTTACGGTCATATCACGTTGAATACACCGGTTCTCGCTCGATCACCGAAGTTAAGCAACGTTGAGCCTGGTTAGTACTTAGATGGGTGACCACTTAGGAATACCAGGTGCTGTAAGTGTTATTGACGGATGTGCGTTGTGGTGCAGTGGATGTCGGCTCGGAGGGGGGAAATCGGTGAGCCGAGTTCCAATACCAGTTGAACACTTTGCATTCACTTACGCACTGGTACCTTTGGGAAAAGTATTAATCCGCCCCTTCCCTCCAGTTATGGGTTAAATGACTGAGGTCTGTTGTTCATGCGATCTGTGGCAGACGTCTGCACCGATTGTTTGTTATAAGCAGCTCCAAAAATCGAGGATGGTGCTACACAAGCCTTCACCACTTTAAACAACTCTTTGTTTGGTTGTCTAATTGTGTTAGACGCTCATACGTCGAAATCGATGGGAGAGTCCATAATATATGAGGATTCATGACCTTACTTCTTAGCAACTACCTGGCAAAACTATATCCTACATAAGATTTAATTATTGTCGTGAAAATAGGTTTGGAAGTGACCTACCACACCTTTCAAAAGAACCGAACACAAAGAACTGGTGCTCATAGTATGCCACAAGGTCTAAAAACCTTCCTCCTTTGCTTTTAAATTCAGTGTTGACTTTCTAGACTAGTTGCCAACCGAGGCCAAAGATCTCAGTCTGTCCCCACTAGTTAACCCGTAGCTAGGCGGAGTCTAAATAGTGTGATTCTTTCTTTTCCCAAGGGTATTTGTGGGGATTAGCGTTATCCGATTTCATATTCCGAGTTGCTATCCATTACATCACCCTCACCACCAAAAAACACACACGGGATAGTATGATGGTATGATGTCAAAATTCATGATGCGACTTAATTTTTTCATAATAAAAGTGGTATTAAACAATCAATGTTGGTAAAACAGAATATAGTTATATTTATTTGAGAAATATATAATATGAGCTTCAACTTGTAATAACTTAATTGAAATATTGATAAACTGCTTGCGAGTATCACATGCGCATAATAAAAAATGGAAATAGAAAAAACTACAGTATTTATTCGGACTATTGTCCTCATCTTTGTTGCCATTTGTACGACGTTTCGGTTTAAGAACACATGACCCAGTGGATATAGACGTTGGTTGGTTCCTCTGATTTAACTCAAAGACTTGTGAGTTCAATACCAGGCTACAGCAGCGGTGAACAAGTAACTTACAAGATGAGAGGGAGATAACTCATGACTACCAGAAGAGGCTCTACGGAAGGGATGAAGATCATATACCCCAGTGATTGTAATAAAGGGTTCTGTTCGAAATTCCTAGCAGCTGAAGAAGGCATGAGCATACAAATGCAACAAAGATGAGAACAATAGTCCGAATAATGTAAATACTGTAAATACTACCTCATCTAAGAAATATAGAAAAATCTACTTTTTTTTAGTCTCAATTACTTTTTGCGAAAATATCCATTCCATACCCGCTTTTATATTCACCCTAGCACAGTTTTTTTTTTCAAAATGCACACAAAAAATATGAACTTACTTTATTTCAATGCTCCTATTCAACTCTTTGTGTATCTTATTCAGTGTGAAACTCGTGCCTGGTGTTTTTTTTTTTTTTGTGATTTCGTTAATACTTCGTGACACACTGAAGAGTCAGGTGCAGCACACTAGTTGAAAATCATTGCAATAGAGAAAGCCCCAGAAATTAGGAACACTCGGTAATTCGGACAAATATTTTAAATATAAGGGATTTTTGCGTTCGTGCGACCGTGCGTGATAAGGAATGGAAACAACTTACCACGGACTTGAACATTATAATAACGCCATATATTTTATCCTAGACTTTTCATTTACCATATAGAACATATCTTTTTACAAACCTATCATAATAGTTCCTAAAGTAGATCAACTTTGTATTTTCAAAAAAAGGAATGATAATAGTAATTGTAATATTAGCCATTTCCCTACAAGGAAATATTCGGCATTCACTGACCGAGCAGCCAGGGCCACTATCGATTGAAATTTATAAGATCTTCCTTTTAATACATTTCTTATTAGGAAAATAGGTTTCTCGTGTCCAGTAGTCTTTATAGCGTACTTTGTCGAACGCCTTTGCGTAATCTATAAAACGCAGATACACGTCCTGCATTTGTATCGTTCTTTCTGATAACATTCTGAGCATGAATATCGCGTTTCTTGTTCCGGTGACTTTGACGCACCCGCACCGTTATTGTCCTATCTCTGGGCTGATTCTGCTGTGCGCTCTGTTCATCAGAATCCGAGTAATGAGTTTTGTTACGTGGCTCATTACGTTGATTGATTGATGGAGTTCATATTCCTTTGCGCCTGGCTTCTTAGACACTGTTATAAAAATCGATCTGTTTAGGTCTTCTGGCATATCGTCACTGTTGTAGATTTCATTTTTTATATCTGCGATTCTGTCTACGCCGAATTCGTTTAAGGCTGTCAGTATCTCTATTACAATACCGTCTGGTCCTGCTGATTTGTTTCTGCTCAATTTGTTCAGTACAGCTTCTACTTCGGCTTTTAATATTTCTGGTCCGTCAGTATTTCTTTGTATTGTCGGCTGCTCTCTCTTGTCGTGGGTTAGATTTCCGATATATTTATGTCATTGCTAAACTGGATTAGAAATCTTCATCACTTCATCATGGAAGATTCGCACGGTGAGGCTTATTTAATTCCAACTCTTTAAGACAGACGGTCGAGTACCTGCGGGAAAGAGAACGCATATAGGATCAAATCTATCAGCAGTATTGTCTAAACTGGTGTTGGCATTATATCAACTTAGGATATGTCCTGTTGGATTTCACAAGGACCACCAATGAAATTAGGTTTCTCTTGACTGGTGGAACCTACAATGTTATTTCTACTTTTTCTTCTCTTTAAGCTCTTGATGTTTCTAGGCGGTGATGATTTGTTTCAGCAAGACAATGAAAATACACACGTGTGGATGATATGAAACGTTTCAGCAACACAAGTTTAGCATCCAGAAAATTAATTCGCCTCACCAGTCTAAAGCCCCATTGAGCATATATAGAATATGTTACAGACCTTATTAAATTCTCTGTAGCTACACTCAACAAACACAGCTTAATCATGAACAACTCTGAAACATGTTTGGATAAATATCACCATACAACGACTGGAGCACCTCGTAGACTCCATTCCACATTACATAGCAGTTGGTAAACAATCAAGGTGATGAGCTTCACGTTTTTAACTCTAATTTTTGGGTAATTATACATGCATACATATGTGCGAATGTGTGTTGTGGTGCATTGGATACTGGAGTTCGAATTCTAGTGGCATTCACTTACGCGCAAATACCCTTAGGAAATTACATATTTAAGTAAGGTATGAATGAATTGATGTAGGTCTTTATTGTACTAATCCCACACTTTTTTTTAATTCATGGAAATTATTTTTTAAGTAAAAAGAAATCTAATAATAAGTCTTTAAAAATATTGCTGCTTCGGCTCCATTTACAGGACACGTGGGCAAAACAAATAACAACTACCTGTCTTGAGATCCATGTCGCTATCTTATACGCACACATATCACAAATTGGTACATTTTTAGTACTATTAGATGAGTCTACGAATAAAGGTAATGTTCTAAAATTTCGTAGATTTCTTAAAAGATTTCAGTTTGCATCCATGCATTTAAGAGCACGATCTATATTCTCTTTCTCTTACTTACCCACACACTCACCCTCCTCCACACACACACGTGCGCGCACACCCCACACACTACCTGAACTGGATTTCGTGAACATGAATTCTTGGGAATACAATCTCAGCTACTTAATTTATTCTTCCGTAAATCTACTTTTTCTTTCTTTCTTTCTTTCTTTCTTTCTTTCTTTCTTTCTTTCTTTCTTTCTTTCTTTTAACTATCACACATTTTCTGACCGATTTTCTTTCTTTCTGTCTGTAGATTTCGTTCAGTACTTTTTCTTTAACGTTTAAAATTTAATCTGGTTTTTCATTCATTCATTCATTCATTCATTCATTCTTTCTTTCTTTCTTTCTTTCTTGCTTTTTTTCGAAATTTATATTTTATGTTTATTTTTTATTTTAGTATTTCTATATCAAAGAATGAGCCATAATGTTTTTTATATGTTTCAGATCAATTCCTTCTTTCCACATTTTTCATACGTATAGAGTACTAATCACAAGTATGCAACATAACTATCCCCACTTATATATCTTCGTATTCAATTACATATGCATACTTAACGATTTATAGCTTACACATTACACCACACACGATAACATATATTTCCTGTATAGTGTTCACATTTTCTTCCTGTTGCACACATACATACATACATACATACACGTCACATACATTTATCAATACTATATGTTTGCATGTATTGACTCAATGTTTTTAACACTTCTAGTGCAGTTCGTCGAAATTTACAAATGTTAGAACAACCCTCTCCTAACATTTTCTTGTGATCACCCACGCGCATATTTATCTGCACTTATATGCCAACCTATATTAAACAGTTACCCAGCCCACTACAATACTACCCACATAACCATGTTTAAGTTAACAGATACCTTTCCTATACCTACAGGACTCACAACTACGATACCTAGACGTATAAAACTTTGTCTTGTTACTTCAGGTTTACAGGTTCTCATAAATGGGAACTATAAAAAGAAATTTATTTTTATTTTTTTAATAGCCACCGTGCAACGAAATATTATTTGTTCTTTTCCTTGTATGATTGTATAAAAGTGCTTAGAAGAATTAAATTCCTAACTTTTTAACTTTCACGGCTAAGACCTATCGTACTATATATATATATATATCCTAGGTGTCCTTGACAAAATCCCGACTTGGCAGCTCAGATACAGTCACTTTCTCATCGGCGCAATGTGGCTTCCCTGTGTCTCTTCTACAAATACTTTTACGGCTTCTGTTCCAATGAACTTACCACACTGGTGCCTCTTATATATGAATTCGAGCCACAAGATTAGCAATTACGTCCCACCCTTTTACTGTGAAACCAATAAAATATAAACGCAAATTCTACTCCATCGGCTTCTTTTCTCACACTTCCCGCCTGTGGGATTCCCTTCCGTTTACTTGCTTCCCTGACAGCTACAATCTCCAAGAATTTAAATGTAAAGTCAATAGTCATCTCCTATCTCACTAACCTGCATCCTCTCTCTCATGCTCCTTTCTCCATCCACTCAGCTCTCATCAGTATTCGCATCCTTCTCTTACCCACTTCCTGACACCCCCTATAACCTGTCACTTTTTCTCATAACTTTCCTCCTATGTAACCCCCTGCAAAAAAGTGGCAGTAAAATGCCTTGCTTGGGTCGATATGATTATAAAATAAAAATACATTGTCGCGAACCCTCTTCATTTCTTTTGGGTGTTCCATATTTTCGGCCTTGTGCCACACCTAAGGTCCGTTTAGTAAATCGCTATCAATGAGCTCAATCTGTATGTGTCAAACGCACAATAGTATTTCGTTTCTAATTTTTACTGTCTTGTTATTCTTCTTCGCCATGTCCCTTCAGGACATGAGCGATCATGGCTCTTCTCAGTTTTCAATCCTTTGTAGCTCTGAGCAATATTTGTATCCTTACTGTCCCTTCAAGTTTCTGTTGAATTATCAATTTACATAAACCCACCAGGTAGGCTACTCGATGTTTCCCTCGGCCATTCTTGCCTTCAATATATCCTTTGAAGGTCAAATTCTCCAAACCTCATTTTCTTATTGTACGTCCTATAAATGTAAACTGCTTTTTCGATTCTAAGTTAAATGTTCTTTTTCTTCCCATTTTACTTAAAAATTTCTATTTCTGTTCCCATTTTCCTAAAAATGTATTTTTTCTTAAAAATGCCTACATACTTCGTTTGAAATACTCTCAGCATTCTTGAAGAGCCAAATCTCTGTTGCATCAAGCCCCTTCTTTATCTGCGTCAAGCATTTATTAACATTTTGTTATATCTTTATTTCAGTAACCACAATTGGCACGGAATTGTTATTAGTACGGAATTTATGCAATTTTACGCTAGAGTAAATGGCTTTTCGATAATTTTACATATTATAAGAGGAAACGTATCATAGAGATAATCTGGTATCAGTATAGTATGTGGCCTACGAAATTCTGTCTCTGGTATAGTATGTGGCCTACCTTTTGAATGTGGCCTACGAAATTCTGTCTCTGGTATAGTATGCGGTCTACCTTTTGAATGTGGCCTACGAAATTCTTTCTCTTGTATAGTATGTGGCCTACCTTCTGAATGTGGCCTACGAAATTCCGTCTCTGGTATTGTATGTGACCTACGTTTTGAATGTGGCCTACGAAATTATGTCTCTGGTATAGTATGTGGCCTACGTTTTGAATGTGGCGTACGAAATTCTGTCTCTAGTATAGTATGTGGCCTACGTTTTGAATGTGGCCTATGAAATTCTGTCTCTGGTATAGTATGTAACCTACCTTTTGAATGTGGCCTACGAAATTCTGTCTCTGGTTTAGTATGTAGCCTACCTTTTGAATGTGGCCTACGAAATTATGTCTCTGGTATATTATGCGGCCTAACTTTTGAATGTGGCCTACGAAATTCTGTCTCTGGTATAGTATGTGGCCTACGAAATTCTGTCTCTGGTATAGTATGTGGCCTACCTTTTGAATGTGGCCTACGAAAGTCTGTCTCTGGTATAGTATGTGGCCTACCTTTTGAATGTGGCCTACGAAAGTCTGTCTCTGGTATAGTATGTGGCCTACGTTTTGAATGTGGACTACCTTTTGAATGTGGACTACGAAATTCTGTCTCTAGTATAGTATGTGGCCTACGTTTTTAATGTGGCCTATGCAATTCTGTGTCTGGTATAGTATGCGGCCTACGTTTTGAATGTGGCCTACGAAATTCTGTCTCTGGTATAGTATGTAGCCTACCTTTTGAATATGGCCTACGAAATTCTGTCTCTGGTATATTATTTGGCCTACCTTTTAAATGTGCCCTACGAAATTCTGTCTCTGGTATAGTATGTGGCCTACCTTAAAAATCGTATTTATAAGGAAGTATTATAACTATTGGGTTATGACTAAGGCAAAGTTAGGGATAGGAAAATAATTTTCAATAAATAGCCGAATTCTTATATGTATAAATTTACTTTTAGTGGGGTGGGACACATTCAAACTGAGTAGGCCACATACTATACCAAAATCAAGGAGGTAGGCCACGTACTATACCGGAACCGATAATCCTGTAGTAACGATGAAGAGTCACCTCAGAGCGAACCCTAAATTTAGTCCATTCTTGATGAACAGTTTTACTGTCAATGAGGTTTCTTTACTCATACATTTGTTAGAACTAAAGCTTACTCCAGAACTCGAGCGGAACTCGTATATGCGTACCATTGATAATTATACTGGAAGAATGGCCGGTTTCTTCTTGTACTGCTCCAAAAAGTACCTGGTTCCTCCTGACGATCTGTCTTTACAACAGTCAGATCAGACTAAAAATTGAGTATTGCTGTCATATCAGTACTGAACTTCCCTAGTCCTCAGTGTCCCCCAATGTGTTCAAAAGCGATTACACGCCCTTGTGATTGATGAATTATTTTCCAACCTGCAACCTTTTTATGCACAAACGAAAATTTGCTCGGTGTTAATCTATCGTTATTTCCATAGAAAATGTTCAGACGAATAACATTGCTTAATCCAACCACTTCAAATCTTGAGAACTAAGATTTGCTATGCCACTTACACAGGTTCAATTCATCCTCATCCCCTTCGTATTCCATTGGTAAGGAAGAAGTTCCACAGCTTCTTACCAAGTTAATTGCTGAAAAAGACTCCCGTAAGAATGCTTCTCCGATCATTACTATCATACATAGGGTTAACCGTTTTGGATTCTAGATTTCATCATATTCATTTTTTACTTTCTTCCTTACAATAGCCCCACCAGTAGCCCTCTACCGTGAGTGGTTATTAGGCCTTGTATTGCGTGAACAATAATATAAAAAACAAGAGTTCAAGAGCATCTCCAGGTCCTTGTTGGAGAATTATTTTTCCACCCTCCACCCTCTCTTTCACTGGTGCTACGTGGTGAGTCTCTCACTGCTCTATTGCTACTTCCATGGAAAGTGCTCGGACAAACTACATTCCTAGGTTCTACTAGGTCTAACCTTCACGGCTAGGACCCACCATGTCACATTCTTAGTAACAAACCACCCACATTCTCTCCGTATTCCATCGGTGAGAAGCAAGTTCCACTCAAACAACTACTTCCCACAAACCACTACCCTGTAGAACAGACTTTCAAGAAGATGTTTTCCCAATCACTTCAATCGTAACTTGTTCAAGTCTAGTTAACCGGTATTTTCTCCTCTTATCCATATAAACTACTCCTTAACATAACCTATACCTCGAGTGGTCCCCAGGCCTTGTACAGCTTACTGAAAAAACAAAAAACGAAAAAACAAAACAAAGACAAAAACAAAACAAAAAAACAGCATCTAGGGCTTTCAACGCGGGAAAAATTAAGTCCAATGATTTAAAACCTTTACGTTTGTCTTAAATTCAAACAACCAATGTATTTACATTCATAATGTAAAACCTCATCTCCTTCTTTTTAAATTCCCACTGATTCGTGTGAATTTCATTTTTTCTCAACCTCGATTTCTATAAAATTTATAATCTTTCCATTGGCTTATTATTATAGAATTTTTCTTCTTTTTCTCTTGCCATTCTAATACATGTAATATTTTCACAAGGTTACCAGTTGTTAATAATATATAAATAAAAGCGTAGTTATTAAAAACACGACATCTTTGTGAATTTCGATGTTCAGACAATGGTCAATATATGATAATTAAATAATTATAATATAAGCTGATTTTTTATAAGTAAACATTTAACACTAATTAACAAACCAGCAAGTGTTACTGTAAAAAAAAAAAAAAAAAGAAAATTAATAAAACTTCCTATTAAAACAATTTTTCAGGAAAATAGTTTTCTCAAGTTTACTAACAGTTATCGCTTTTCTTTTGTTTGAAGTAATGTGGAATATCAGTATCTTTATTATGTCATTTGAGCTTCTCTTCAAATTAAATGTGATATCCATTTTAGTTGTTGATGTTGAAAAACATCAAGTCATAGGGGTTTCTATTATTTGGTACAATGGTACAGTTCTGTGATTCTGTAGTCCCAGTCCACAATGTTCGAAGAAAAATGGTCATCGGCAAAATTATGTATATAACAGAACATATATATGTTCTGTTATTTTAATTTTTATTACGAAAAAATTTGTATTTTTCGTAAAAAAATTTATCGTAAATAATCAGGCCAGTAGATATAAATATATAATACTGTTTAATTAAAAAAACAGAATATCTACTTAAATACGAGTATCGATAAAAAATAATGTTCAAACAATTCATTTCAAATTGTCGATTGTTTATGACTAAGTTTCGTTAAAATTCGTTAATTTCCGTAATATATATATATATATATATATATATATATATATATATATATATATATATATATATATATATATATATATATATATATAATTTGGAAACATATCAAAATAAAATTGTTCAAAATTGTCATATATTTACCATATATTACGTATCTCTACTAAATTACTGAAAAAACAGTATAGTATGAAGGAAAAAGACCCCAAGCTAAAAACAAAATTTTATCGACAAAATGTTTATGTTATTATTAAGATGATAGATAAAACTATTTTTTAATTATTTAAAAAAAAAATTAATTCTTTCTAGCACGTTCGAAATTTTGGTAGAAGACCTTGTTTTACTTTTGTTCGTGAGTGACGTAATTTTTACAAGGATTAATTACGGCAAACGTAATATTACGCAAGTCACTTTTTTGCCGGTGAAAGACACATTAATTTGGAAATTCTTCCAAAAATCAAAGAATGGTCGGATTTTGATGAAAATTTCAGAACCTATTCATAATTGACTGAGATAATTTCTGAACTAGTTATTTTTAGAAAATCTTTGTAAAAATATTGTTTTTGACATATGTTACCCCCACTCCACCAATTAATTTCCGGAAATGTCTAGAAATTCGCGATAGTTTCCCCATAAACCTAATATTAATTAAATTCAGGAGCCATTGGGGAATGCTAATCAACTGTCTTTTTTCTTCTAAATTAGCCCATTTTTAGAAAATCTGCTCTGAATTGCGAAAACAAAAATGCAATAAAACTATGCCTTATTTTATTTAGATAAACTTTTAATTAGTTTCATAAACAATATGCATTAAGCATATCATAGTGTGAAAAGAAAAAAATAATGAGTAATGAATTTTTGCAAGAATTGTTTTAATTTTTTTTTATTATAATAATTTGTAAAGTTTCAAAAATCTTTTAAAATTCTCTTCTTCATCGTTAACGCTGGGTTGTTAAATTAATGCATGACGACTATACTTACTAATCGAAAATTGAAAAGCTTAATACAAATAATTGAGTCAATGGATTTTTAAAATAATTAAAACATTTTAATTGTGTGCATGCTGATTATCTGTATTTTATTTGTATGGGTGGTTGTACGTGGTACTGATCATTAAAAGGTCACGTGATTCAAGGGTTGTCCCCCTTATAGGAAAATATTCCCTATAATGAACATTCAGTGTCCAATTCTTTTCATTTCAACATGTTTCTGAATCACTGAAGAACAGGCTTCCCAAATACCGCTTTCAAAATTGAAAGTAATTTACTTCCTAGTTTCATCATATTTTATATTAATTGTGAATGCAAGTCAGTCAGTCAGTTAAGTGCCATACGTGATACACGGTTGGGCGATCATGTCTCGAAAGAGACATGACTGACTAAGTAGAAGATTATCCCGCAGTAGGTTGCCATTGCTTTCTGCGGTAGACTGGCTGCCGACCAAAGGCTATAGAATCCAATCTGTCCTGTTATTTAACCCATAACTGGAAGGAATAGACGGATTAATACCGTATTTGCGCGTAAGTGAATGCAATGACTTCAGCTGGAATTCGAACTCGGTTCCCCGATTTCTCGTTCCGAGCCGATATCCAATGCACCACAACGCACATCCGAATGCAGGTACCTCATAGAAATTGAAAAGCTTTACTTTTCCTATTTTTATAACCCGTGTTTGCTATATTTTTGTTGTACATTTGAATAGTCTTTTTGCTAAACCTACCATTGAAATTATAAATTTTTTATTCTGTTAAATTCCCACTTAGCATAACATTTCATAAATTGAGTTAGCTAAGTTATTTCAATTTATTTATTTCTTATTAAATCGTAAAATTATTAAAAGTAAGTTTTATATTATTTTAAATTTTATTCATTCAGAAAGCATATTCAAACTTATGGCTATAAAGCTAAACTAAAATTCTATAAAATACCATATAATTGCTGAGAATATGTCAATTTTTTAAATTTTACTATCTAGTTAAAAACCAAAGATCGGAACGTACGATTAATCGTACGATTACGATTACATAAAATTATGTGATGTTTGTCGCCATACTATCGTTTTTGACGGCTTCCGTTTGTCATTAAATCATTCGTCACCTCAGATGACCCTGATAAGAGGACTACCGTGATTAAGAAACGCTTTTATCGTACATTTCAGACAGTAAGCAAGTAATAATTGTTTCAAAGGTAAGTTTAAGGTAAGATTAGAATTTGCTAATTTTAATAAAATAATGCTTCAGCGAGGTACATTTTACTTTTGCAAGATTTTAAAAAAAACGAGAATTGGCTCTCCACTATTTACATTATTCGGACTATTGTCCTCAACTTTGTTGCCATGTGCACTACGTTTCGCTCGTTGTACGTTCCGGCCTTCTTCAGGTGCTAAGAATTTCGAACCGAACCCTTTATTACAATCACTGGGGTATATCATTCTCATTCCGTGTGTGAAACCTCTTTTGGTAGACGTGAGTTATCTTCCTCTAACCGGAGTGTCGAAGTTCACCACAGCTGTAGCCTGATATCTAACTCACAACTCTTTGGATCAAAGCACTGGAACTAGTTGGTTAGTTCCAGTGACTTGACCCAAAGAGTTGTGAGTTCAATGTTGCAATGTAAATTGCAAAATGGATTAAATCCGAAATATTTTTAGTTTATTTGATTAAACAGTTTTTATAATGGATGTTCATATTTTAGCAGATGCTCTGTTTTTATTATTAAACAGTATAAAAACAGAGAAAACCTTCTAAAAAATTCAGCGTCCTCTTCAATATGCCGCAATCTGAATTGTTTCATACATTCCTCGAATATTCACTTCCTCAAATTTTGCCTTTTGTGATTTTGACATTGTTCCAAGTGTGCCATTTATTCCAGGCACGACTCGAACATTAACGTTTCACAGCTTTTTCCATTCTGGAGTATAGTCCACATATCATACCACTCAATAAATTCCTGGCCTAACTAATAAAACAGCTTTTAGACAAAATTCGACTTTATTCATCACCATAGTCTTTTTCTTGGGTGATACACTGATTCCAACGCTTCTTTAACAATTCGATGCCTTTTTTGTAGAACGATTTACGTCTTTGGCGTAAAACACGCCTCAGTTTCCGATATCATTTCTTCATTGAAGCCAAATCTCTTTCCCTGGAGCATTCTTTCGAGGTCTGCAAACAGCCAGTAGTCACTGGGGGCAAGATTTGGAGAATAGGATGCATGCGGAAGCAATTCGAAGTGCAGTTCATGTAGTTTTGCTACCATTACGATCTACTTGTGACACGGTGTGTTGTCTTGGGGAAAGATCACTTTTTCTTCTTCATTTGTGGCCGATCTTTGGCGATTTCTTTCTTCAAAAGCACCAATAATGCTATTTAATATTCGCCATTGATAATTCTTTCTTTCTCAAGGTAATCAATGCAGCCTAAAATACGGAGGCCAAAACCGTACCTGCTGATGTTTGTGTCTTTGGTCGCTCTGAAAGGCTTTCACCTGCTGCTGTCTACAGAACTGACTGCCGATTTGACTCCGGAGTAAAGAGGTGGATCTATGTTTCATCCATTGTCACATATTTACGCAAACACCTCTTCTTGTTGCGTTGAAACTGTTGCAAACAATCCTTTAAAGTGTCGACGCGTTGTTGTTTTTGATCGACTGCGAGCAAATGCAGCACCCACTTTGAAAACAGCTTTCTCATTGACAAATGTTTATGCAAATTGGTGAATACACTGCCTTCTAATATGATCAACTCCTCTGCTATCTCACGCAACTTCAATTTACGATTGGCCAAAACGAGTTTGTGGATTTTTTTTTGGTGTTTTCCGTGACAACTGTCGATTTTGGGCGACCTGAGCGTTCAGTATGATTTGTGTCTATACGACCGCGTTTAACCCTCTAGGACCATTCGTATCATATTTGATACAGTATTTCCCTATAAGGAAACATTTGGTATTTCCCTATAAGGAAACATTTGGTATTCATTGACTGAGCAGTCAGTACTGCTTTCATTTGAAATTTATAAAATATTTCTCTTAAAAAAATTTTTCAGGAAAATATTTCTTTCAAGGCTTGTTTTCATACTGTATCAAATATGATACGAATGGCCCTAGAGGGTTAAAGTCAGCGTACCACATCTTAACTATTATTTCCGACGGAGCAGAGTCCGAATTAATTGGTTCTGATGGATTTATTTATGTTGCTTATCTGTTATGATTAGATATTCTGTTTCCTTTTTAGGTGTCTTCTTCTTAACCATGTAAATGAATTCGCAATATTTTATATTTTAAATTCTCTAGTGAGGCTTTACTTCTCAAATTTTTGTTAATGGCTTTTATCGCTATTCCTGCCTTTGCTGTCCATTTATCGATTTGTTGTAGGACAGGCGGTTGTCATTATTCGTTCTAATTTAATAGCATTATGTAACTTCCATAATAAGTTAATTTTCGATATTGATAAGGTTATTTAATCGCCTTCTCAAGGTAGCAAAACTGCCTTATCTATTTTCCGTGACCATTGTCACACTGACACCGATATTCCATCAACTGTCCCTCTTTTAGTGCAATGAAGGGGCTATTACTGAAAGGTGGAAATTCTCAAGACTGAACTTCTTCATTCGTTATAAGGAGAACAGTTACCCTGCATTGATCTTTGCTAAGTTTCTCCTTTCTTCTAAGTCGGGATTTTTTTTTATTTTAAGTGAAGCAGATTTGTACATAACAGATCTTTCCGAGGGGATGTGTGACCTAGATGATGTAAAAGCTAATGGTGTCTATGTTGTCTTCCTTAACCTGTGATCTAGCTTATCAGGTAAAGTCTCGATGGCCTGTCTCATGCTAGTTAAGTATTTTCAACTGGCACCAGTGATCGCTTTACGAGTAAAAGGCCGCGATCTCGAATGACGATTTTAAGGGCAGACATGTAAGTTCTTTCCATTTAGGGAACGGGCAGTGGGCAACTGTTTTAATTTTGTCTCGTTCTACGGTAAAAAAAAACAAGTTTAGTAAATGCCAAGACCTCAAATAAAAATTATATGTACGACCCGTCACTAAATATAATGGAAAATGACTGGTTCCTTGCGACGTCCAAAAAATACTCAATAGACTATGCCTTATCTGCAAGAGCCAGATCAGTCTAAATATAGAGCATTGCTTCGATATTTGAGCTGGAGCTGCATTTTCAGCACTTTTAGATTTTTCAAATTTACAGAATTCAAAGACATTTACATATCCTTGTGAGCAATTAATTATTTTCAACTGTAAAGCCCCTTTCTTACAGACGAAATATCACAAGTCTACTGCTATTTTCATGGCAAATGTTCAGATGAGCTAAGTATCTTAGTTCTACCAGTTCAGACCTTCACAGCTAGGGATCAACCATTCTACGTACACAGATTCTACTTTATGAAACTGGCTTCCAAGAGAATGCTTCTCCGGTCGCTGAAATCTTATCCTCTTTATGTCTTGGCATAATAATTATGTATCTTACATATTTTTATAATCTGCATTTAGTTCCTCTTCTTATGTCAATACAAAAGCTTCATTCATTAATCCTCTACCTTGAGTGATTCTTGTATTAAGAGGGAATTTTATTAAAAAAAGGACAGATTCTTTTTGCGCTGCTATTCTATCTTAACGTTTATTCTTTACCAGTTAATGCGTTTTTTTTTGTATTAATATAAAATCTGAGAGAAGAGAACGGAAAATAAAAAATTGAATGAATGCAGATGATAAGGAAAACAGCGGAAACGGCAGAGTAAAAAATAATCTGCAGGGATAAATAAAAATAAAATGGAAGGAAAGATGGTTGGCAGATATGAAGTAAATTTAACAGAAAAAAAGAAACAGTTAATTTTGAATATAAAAGAAACTGGAAGGTGACTCCGGAGGAGGTAAAGCACGCAGTAACAGCAATTTTGGATGCCGCTGTGAAGGCAAGTCAGATAAAGTTTGCCTGAATGAAAAAGGTT
Organism: Ascarosepion bandense; assembly: GCA_037127315.1. Lineage (NCBI taxonomy): Eukaryota > Metazoa > Mollusca > Cephalopoda > Sepiida > Sepiidae > Ascarosepion > Ascarosepion bandense. The sequence continues at coordinate 370,987 of JBBBDQ010001514.1, read as the reverse complement.
ATCATATTACAGAGAATGTTGGGATTCCCTTTTCCCGAAAGAAAAACCCTTCCTTGCGAGGAACACTATTTTTAAACTACGATTCTAATTGTAGGCATGAAAAAGTAGAACAAAATATGAAAGATAATTCTTTTTCTCTCGTTCTCTCTCTCTATCTTCCTTCTCTCTCTTTCCTTCTCTATCTCTACTTGTCTCTCAAAACACACACACACACGCACACACACGCACGCACACACACACACACACACACATGCAATGGAAACATATAATATCCAATAAATCTTAATAAATTATCATTTTTCTTGACATTCTATAACACACGTCTGCCTTTCTCCCATTGATTTTGTGACTTTTCTAATTTTTCGAAATTAACTTTATTTACAATTTTTCCTACAGATTTTCTTTGCTTGTTTATTGTTTTCCATCAAGTCAATTTTTACTACTTATTACTATTATTTTTTTCATGTTTTTGCTAACATTCTTAAAGCCATTTGAAAAAAAATCTTTCCAATGTTTTAATTTTTCATTGAATTTTTTTATGTTGTCTGTTCAGTTTTTGTCAATTTCCAATCTTCCCTTACCATCACTTAGTAATTTTACAATACTTTTGGGGTATATCTTTTTTACGACTCATGGAAATCTTTATTACTAATTTAAAAATGAATATCAGTAAGTATAATATTCTATACATATTGATTTACAATATAATGAACAGTCGTAGAATTGTGTAATAAAATCCAACATCACCAAATATAATATTTTAAATATTTCTAATGAAGCTTGTTATGAAATTAAATTCGCATAGCATATTTATCATATAAATATACGACAATCCTGAAAATTCTACTAACAATTGATCGGTTTTTAAGGTATATTTTATGGGTTAAAGTGCTCAATATTAGTGATAGAGCGTGTGTAAATATAAAAGTGGATGTTAAATTTAACACCAATCGTTTCATGCTTAAACAAAATTTTCAGGCGATGTGCGTTGTGTTTTGAATCGACTCTTTATATATGCTGGTCAAAGCTAATTTATGTGTTCGTCTAGTTTAGAGCTAATCTTCTCCAAAACTAGCTGCTACCTCAAAGCAAGTGAGCTTAGTCTACTCTGCTATTTAACCTATAGCTGAGGCAAGAAGAAATATATTCATACTTTTCCAAAGGGCATCAGTACGAAAGTGATCGCAACAGAGTCGGCCAGAATTTTAACTCGGCTCGCTAATATCATTGTCTTCACCGATAACCAATACATTGCCAACAAAAGGTAGGAAGCTGTAGCAAGTTTTTATGATCCACATTCTGAGTGGACATGGCTCACAAACAAGAAAAGATGAGTGAGAGAGAAAGAGAGAGAGAGAGAGAGAGAGAGAGGGGGGGTTATGTTTGTGTTTTCCTGTGTGTGAGAGAAAGAGAGAAAAAGAGAGAGACAGGCATATATTAGACTAGAAACTAAAGTGTTAATAGTAAGCGTCGTATTTCAGATGACTATCTTTAGCTATTTCGATTTTCATTGACTGCCTCAAGCATGTGGCCTTTGTATCTCACTCAATCAAGTGCCATACGTGATACATGCTTTGGGCGATCATGTCTCGAAAGAGACATGACTGTCTGGGCAGAAGATTATCCCGCAGTAGGTCACCATTGCTTTCTGTGGTAGACTGGTTGCCAACCAAGGCTACAGAACCCAATCTGTCCTATTATTTAACCTATAACTGGAGGGAAGAGACGGATTAATACCTTTTCCAAGGGTATTTGTGCGTAAGTGAATGCAAGGAATTCAACTGGAATTCGAACTCGGCACCCCGATTTGTTATTCCGAGTCGATATCCACTACATCACAAAAGCTTCGTAAATATCTGGGTAAGACTGTTAGTCTTAGTGTTACTCTGTTGGGTACAGTTTTGTCGATTTTCATTAATTTTTTCCTCATACGTGACCTTACGCCCTGTTACACCTCGCAACCCCCGTTCCGTCATCCACCTGATCAGGCCCTGCAAGTATGTTATCCTCTGTCTTCCTCTGTCTCTTTTTCCTTCTATCTGGCCTGTCAGTATCAGGTTCTCCAATCCCTCCTTCCTTCTTGCATGTCCCAGGAACTTCAGTTGTTTCTTCCTGATGCTTAGTATTAATTTCCTTTTTGTTGCCATTCTTTCCAACACCTCATCGTTGCTTGCATGCTCAGTCCACGATATCCGCAGCATCCTTCTGTAGAACCACATTTCCGCTGCTTCAAGTTTTGTCCTCATTTTCGATGATATTGTCCAACATACTAAGAGCCACAAGGGACAGGGAGACGTAGAGAACCATGATCGCCTATGTCACAAAGGGATAGGGCACATAGAAAAAGAAGACCTTACGCTAAGTTAAATTAAGCTTACCTATCAGACACAGAAGTAAAGAAAAAAAAAAAAAACGGCTAGCGGAAGCGACAGCTGTAAACAAATTTCACAAATTAAAACGACTGAAATGAAATAATGACGCGCCCACTTTTTTTTTTATTGCAGTGACATATAAATAGGAAGCAGTGATTCTTATCTGACTTTAAAGGGCATTAATTCACAATCAATCATATAGATAACGTGGTAATATTTATAGAGACAGTGTTAAAATGAAAGAAAAAACGTTAACAATATCGCAATTTGGGTGGTCTAACGAAAAAGTATTTAATAATTATAATTAATATTTATTTATGTATTTCTAAAGATTTAAATCAAAGCTTGTGAGGTGTTTCTGCAGGATTTTCAGAATAAATATTTTTTTTCATATAAAAGGGTACTTTCAAATGGGATTTTACAATTATGCATATTTGCTCCTCTTTCATACGGATGATTTTAACAAAGTGTCAAATTGGTTCTAGTTCTAAAAATAGAAAGAAGCTAAAAAGTTCGCAGTTCAATCAAGAAGAAGTTCCAAAAAGAATCATTCACGTTTGGTCAGATTTAGGGAGGCTGCTGACCGAGAATCGAGCATTTATTTTAATAATTTCACCTCAAACAAAGCCATTGAAATGCTGGGAGTTACTGAGTGTGAAATAATATGAGAAAACACAAAAACATTACTAAGCAGCGAGGAAAATAATAAAACAGAAATTAGCAAGACAGAAGATAACGGTTGACATTACATTTAAATTTTTAAAGATTAAACTTGACTGAAAAGCAAGAAGCCGAAAGAAATTATCACAAGCGAGAAATGTGAGAGAAGAAAATCTTAGCATAGAACTTACGGTTACATCTAACAATTTCAACTGTAAATGATGACATCTTGTCACCAATCTAGTACTGTACCTAAATTCATAGAGTCTTGGTACCATAGAGAACATTTCATCAAAACAATAACGATCAAAATATTTATAGAAAAGGCATAGGGAAGCTACATTACGGCGGAAGGAAAGCGACTGAAGCTGAGATGCCAATTCAAGGCCCATAACATTTCAGATTTTTCTTTGGACTAACAATTATTAATGATTTCAAATAAGATTTTTATTCTTTAATTCAATATAATGTGTTAAAAAACTAAAACCAAAAAATAATATATACCCTGAATGGGTAAAAATGTAGCTGTTTGGCGGCTGCATAGTATAGTAGGGTCAGTTGGGCACCATCTGTGAGAAAAAGAACACCATGACGCAATTCATTCCGTCAGAAATTTGGAAATTCATGCCGTACTGCTTGGTATTCGCGTCGGAAGCTACAATACAAACATTTCAGAATACTTGAGTGTCAATGTGAGGACAGTGCAGAGGATTCTGGAAGAGCTAGATGAGTCTAATGGTAATTAGAAAGGTGTTGGAGAGATCACTAGTAATGGCGACGTTATGACTAACATCATCTTTCCACAGGGCCTCAGACTCAACATGGAGGCCTGCATCAAGTGTATTAAGAAGGTAGTGCTTTCCTTGGTCAAGAGGGTGGCTGCTGGAAAACCCTATGTCTGACAACAGGGCTCTGCACCATGCCATACAAGCAGTCATAGCTGTCAGAAAATTTCTGCAGTAACATCACCCCTTATTTGTTGCCACCTAGCTCCCCAGACTGCAACCTCTTCATTATTATGTGTGGGGTGCAGATGAGTGAGAGACAAATAAAACTCTTTGTAATATCAAAGATAAGCTGTAGGCAAGGATCATGGCAGCATTCACCAACTTAAACTAGGAGACCGCCCAGAAGAGATGCAGGAGATCCCGAAGTCGTCTGGAGGCTGTGGCTGAAGCGAATGGCGAGTTTATGGAATAAATTTACTCTTTAATGTTGAAGATACTTTTGTGTAATTTTGGTTAATATATCTGTGAAAATCAGATGTCAGATGTTATTTTCATCTTTTATGTTCATTTATACAAAGCATTCTATATATATATATATATATATATATATATATATATATATAGAGAGAGAGAGAGAGAGAGAGAGAGAGAGTGAGGGAGGGAGAGAAAGAGAGAGGTCTGAATAACTTGTTTTGGTTAACGGCAATAGCATTGTCAAGAAATCCACCGAATGAAAGACTTACATCTGAGATCCTATTTCAGTTGCTGGAATTTCTCAGTCAATGACATAGGGAACGAAAAATTTCCGATTTAAGACCAGGTCATGAAAACAGATTATAATTGCACAACATGAAAGCTGTATTTTGCCAGTAATTAGCCCATACATTGAACATATCTGAAACTAACGAAGATAAGTAACAAAACACGTATTACTATAGTCTAAGTCAGGAATCGACTTCTATTTTTGATGCTATATTTAACGTCTAATCTTTGCAATAATCTGATAGAGAGGATTATCTATGGTGTTAATCAATTTGACCAAAGATAATCACTATTTATTTTTTCACAATCTAGTATTTTTTTCAGCTTGACACAAAGAAATATTTCAGCTATGATTATAAACTGAGCAGTATCTTTGGAAATTCCTTAATCTGTTCTTGAAATTTTAGAACAGAATGTGAAATATAATATTTACAAATACAGAAAATATTTAAGGCTGAAATCGTGACTTGTTCATTTAGAGATTTGTATAAGATTATGTATGAAAGAAACGATCTCTATCTATCTATCTATCTATCTATCTATCTATCTATCTATCTATCTATCTATCTATCTATCTATCTCAGCTTGTTCATCTATGTCAGAGGTTTCCATACATTTTTCCTCTGGGCCGCATTTCGAAATGCTAATTTCTCGAGCCTCACTAAAGTTTATTTTAAAAAAATGTACATTTAACACACACACACACACACACACACACACACACACACACACACACACACACACACACACACACACACACACACAGAGTTAAAGGGAGATAACTGCGGATTCGAAGTCAGAACATTATCATTGATAACGCTCTCCTCCAATTTGCGGATCCTAATTACCATATTCTCAATACTTGATATAATGTAAAATATCACAAGAAATAAATAGATCAATAATTATTTATACTGGGACTCATGTATACAATTACTAATATTATTAATATTTTAAATTTTGAAGTCATATTTATTTTTGGTATATAAATTTTTGAAACTGTTTCTAAATCTTTCCGCCTCACCTACGAGGAAGACAGCACCGTTTAGAAACCAGTGATATATGCTATCAAAATGCATACATACACACTGTATCTGCGAACTTCTACGAAATGTAATGGTTAACAAGCTTGTCTCGGTAGATCAGTTACGACTGAATAGTGAGTTCGATCCTCACTGGGTGCTTTATACGTCCGTTTTTGTGCCACATCTAAACTACGTAGTGTAACAATTAGCAAGTATGTCTTGCTAGAATAATTACAACTGAGTAGTGAGTTCGATCCACACTGGGTGCTCCGTATATTCGGCTTTATGCCCTACCTAAGTTAAACTTCGAGAATCACCATACACGCTGTATCTGCTTTTATAATGCAAGTCAATATTTTTACAATAAAATTGATAATAACAAATTGATATTCCTAACATTTCAGGAGATACTTATATTTAGGTGATTAGTAAGTTAGTCATTTCTACTAGCTATAGAAAAAGTGTGCTTATGAACAAACTGTATAGGACAAGGATAGAAAGACAACGTCAGGGATCCAGGGACAAGCAAGAAATGCAATATTCATGATTAGAATGATATCAGAGAGAACAATACGAATGCCGCAGGATGCACACTTATCTAAACTTATTTATAAATGGAACTTTGTCTGTGTCTGTGTGTGTGTGTGTCCGTTACCTATAGACTCCAAAACGGCTGAACCGATTTTCTTGAAAATTTACAAAGTTGTACTATAAGCGTCTGCGAGTGTTCTTAGCTAGGTTTTGTGTCGAGGTACCCCCGATAAATATCGAAGATCGATAATCGAAAAAATCGGGTTATAGCAGGAGTGGTCCGATTTTAATCAAATTTGATACAGTCATAGATAAAGACATAAGAAACGATATTCCGAAGTTTCAAGGTTGCAGTTCTTACAATAGTGCAGAAAATTTGATATCGATACGAGGAAATCAAAATTTGACTTACATCCATTCATTTTTCTTTCAGTCTACGGTTTCACTTTAACTGGAAACAACTATTGCTCTTTAGTCTTTCGTGCTAACGTCCAAAGAGTCTGAGCTCCAGGACCATGGATTAGTTTTAAAGTTTTCATTACATCCGAGCAACGCCGGGCTATACTGCTATTACTTTATAAATTAAGCAAAAGCTACAGCACAAGGGTCTATTTGAACTTTAAGGAAAATTAGATCCATTCAGAAAGGATGTTAGAATAATATAGTAATAATACTAGGCAAAACCCACCTGCATACAGATAGAATAGGTACACAAAACAGAAAGGAGCGTAAGACAAGGCTGTAACTTATTTCCAAATCTGTTTAAGTACTACAGCGAAGCTGTCCTAAGATAGCTGGAGATATTCAGTGGCACTGGGTTGATGGCAGACACAGAAAGAAAATTACAAGACCTCCTAAGTTGGTAGTGAAGGAAAGCGAGAAAAAAGTTTTGAAGTTTTGTTTTCAGCAGGTAAAAAGCCTAGGATACGAACTACGTATTAGAGTTGCCTGCAAGAAACAAGAACAGAAGGTTAAATAACTGGAAAGTGCTTTAATAGAGGATAGAAAATGTAGCACCGAAATCAAAATGCGCATCGGATTAGCAAAAAAATTAATTCCAAAAACTAAACGAAATATTTAGAAACTTGAAAATGTCGTTAGAAACAATGAAAATACTGCTAATTGCCATGTGATATTAAATCCTCTTGTATGGCAATGAATGCTAGGCAAACATCACAGACGAAGAAGAAGGTGATGGCAACGCCAAAACGGTTCTACAGAATACTGATAATTTCTTGAACAGAGATAGAGAGAGAGAGAGAGGAAGTCTTAAAGAAAAGGACAACAAAACGGAGATTTATACTCAGAATCGGATGTGCGTTGTGGTGCAGTGGATATCGGCCCGGAACAAAAAATCGGAGAGCCAAGTTCGAACACTAATTGAATTCATTGCATTCACTTACGCACAAATACTCTTCGAAAAAGTATTAATCTCCTATGGGTTAAATATCAGCATCTGTTCTATAGTCTTGGTTGGCAACCAGTCTATCGCAGAAAGTAATGGCAAACTACTGCGGGAAAATCTTCTGCTCAGTCAGTCGGGTCTCTTTCGAGACATGATCGTTCAAATGTGTATCATGTATGGTACTTGATTGACTGATACTCAGAATCAGAAAAAGACAGCTGACATTTCTTGTGTTTTGTCACCGGATCTATTCAACCTATACAGCGAGACATTTCTGAGAGAACTAGTAATCCTTCCAGGATTCTTCATTGGCGGTCATACAGATGACACATTGTTGATAGCAGACAAGGAAAGGAAACTACAAAACGTCCTACAGAATATAACGAATGAAAGAGCGAAGAGAGGACTAAGCACAAACTGCAAGAAGACAGAATGCTAGTCATCGGTGTTTTTACCGATGACTAGCAAAAAGAAACTAAAAGGCGAATTATAGGACAGGGATACTAAAATCAAGGAGGTAGAGAAATTTAAATGCCTGGGAAATGTCCTAACAGTGGACGGAAAACGAGACATTGAGATTCGAAGACGTGTTGGGATAGCAAGGACGCATTCCAAAAGCTAAGTAGAGTATTAAGAGACAAAAAAAAAAAAAATGCTGGAAACAAAGAAAACAGTCAGTCAGTTAAGTGCCATACGTGATACACGCTTGGGTGATCATGTCTCGAAAGAGACATGACTGACTGGGCAGAAGATTATCCCGCAGTAGGTTGACATTGCTTTCTGCGGTAGACTGGTTGCCGACCAAGGATATAGAACCCAATCTGTCCTGTTATTTAACCCATAACTGGAAGGAAGAGACGGATTAATACCTTTCTCAAGGGTATTTGCGCGTAAGTGAATGCAATGAATTCGGCTGGAATTCGAACTCGGCTCCCCGATTTCTCGTTCCGAGCCGATATCCAATGCACCACAACGCACATCCTAAGAATAGAGTAATGTACTGTTACGTGACAATTGTCCATTGTCTGGTAGCGAATGGTGAACAATCTCCTTAAAGAGGAAGAAAAGACTCGAAGTGACATAAATGTGGTTCTAAATTAGGATGCTGAGGGTTAGGGTTAGGGATACCATGGGCCGAACATTTATGCACTGACGAGGTTTTTTGGAGGAATAGAAAAAAGAACAAACATGTTTAACATCAGGAAGAGTCAGTTGAAATTGTTGAGTTACGTAACGAGGAAGGAGGGCTTGATTGGGAACTGATACTCACAGGGCGGATAGAGGGAAAGACAGACAGAGGAAAGCAGGGCATATCACAATTAATGGGCTTGATCAAATCGATGGCAGAACAGCACAACAGAAGAACAACAGAAAGGAGAACAACAGAAAGGACAAACTTATTAAGAACTACAAAGGACATGGAGACATGGAGGGCTATGATCACCTACGTCCTGAAGGGCCACAGAACATAAAAGAAGATGCATTTGTACGAATGCGTCTGTGTGCAAATCATTATTTTAATCTACTCCGTCTCTTTCTTTATTTTTCTCTCTTTGCATTTATGTGCATTTTCTCTATCTTGCTGTGAATTTTCTCTCTCTTACTCTCCCCATCTCTCTGTGTGCGTTTTCAATTTGTTTCTTATATTTACAGAACTCATCAAAAATCGATTTACAACAGACATTGACATTTTAAAACTGGGAAATTACTCCATCCTCATTTATAATTGCGTCCCTTTGTCTTAGATTTCTGATCAGAATACAGCATTCGTCAAGCCCCCAACTACTAATTCCGCACCGGCGAATCAAACAGAACCCTAAATTAGAGGGTGTATCCACAGCGGGTATTTCTCATGACCTCGAACAAAGATGCCAGCCCAAACAGACCTCACCGAACACAAGTGTGATGGTTTATTGTGACACAATTGCAAGCCAGACGAGGATAATTTAATAGCCTAACAAATGATAACGCCCAAATTGGCCTTATATTAAAAATGACGCTGGAAACTTTATTTTGAAAGCAAGCAAACGAATGGACGGATAGGCCGGTGGGTTGGAGAAATATATCGTTGGAAATGTAAGTCACACACACGCGTGCACACAATCGTACAAACACAGACACACGTGTACATGCACGAACAAGCACGCACACACACAGGTACATCACACAACAGCGTACACACTCACTTGCACACACATAAAACACAAACGGATACACTCGCACGCACTTCGCACACAGGCGAATCACACATCCGTTGACACCCACCCACGCATGTGCAAACAATGTGCTAGCCAGAAGAACGCGGGACTTTGCGTAAAGTGAACTAAATGCAATGCGGAACTTTTGAAGAAATCTTAATAAATATCACCGAGACTGCTGAATACATAGTCAAGGGGTTATTCTAAAAGCGACAACAGAGAATGCAATTTTAATTAAAAAATTCATTTTTAATAGTATTTCGGTTATACCGGCCATAATTATTAGGCTACTTCAGTGTTTTAAAAAAAAAAAATGATGTATTTCATAGTATTAATATTTATTGCCAAGTGAATAATTGTAAATAAAAATAGAATGGTTCTTTTGTTAATACTGCACAATAACATGTGCATTAAATGAATTCATAAATATTTAGTAATTACCTTAGTGTTGTACATATAATATATATAATTGAAAATAAATGCCTCAATTCTTTACATATATATAGAGAGATTTTTCAAGAATTAATGTATTTATTTTCGATACGATAATCTAAATTGAAACGATATATATATGTATCGTTTCAATATATTTGATTAAACACACACACACACACACACATATATATATATATATATATGTGTGGGCAATCACGGCTCTCCACAGCTCACTGTCATACATTGATATCATCAGTACTCGCTCTTTTTGTCATTGTAGTTTTTCTTTTGCCATTTACTCAAGCGTGTCAAGTAGGTTTCTGTCTGTTTTTGTTTTTTTTTTTTTACGGAGAGAAGGGTCCGTTTCTCTTGTATCCAATATGCCCTTTTTGTGCTACATTTTTCAAACCTTCTTCCCTCATTATGCATTTAGAAATTACAACTGTGTTTTCTGATTACTATCAGAAGTATCTTCTTGACCTCTATTCTCTTTAAACTTTTAAAGTTTTCGCAGATTCGTTATAGAACCACGTTTATGTTACTCAAGTTTTTTTTCTCTATGTTTGACTTTATTCACCTATGTTTGACTTTTTCTTTATCTCTTGTTTGTCTTGTATTACCTTTTTATTGCGAGACGTCCTTAGCAATTTATAAAGCTTAACTACGCCCAACACAAAACTGGATCACCACATTAGAATCAAACTCACTTAAATCGTCACATTTTGCGAAACTAGCTTGTTAATCACTGCTCAATGGCGAGACACTAAATTGTTACTGATATTTACTAAACTTATCATAAAAACACAGTAGGCCATATGTTCAGAGCACCTAGTGAAGATCAAATAATATGAACCTGCTAATCACTGGTTCGCAGGTAAACGACTTTTGTAAAAATAATTAAGTTTTAAAATAATATTTTTATGTCTTAGTTTGGAGAGTTGTTGGGAAAGGCTAACGTGGACAATATGTTTGTAAGATATCTTGCGAATAATCAGTAATATATATGAGAAATAGTATATTTGTGTGGACGTAGGAATCAACACTGCATTGTGAGCTTCAGAAGAACTGAAGCATGAAGCAGCAACTTATGCGTAGCTCTTCTCTTTGTCTGAAGGACAGTCGTTACTTAACGTTACTTAACGTTACTTAACGTTACTTAACGTAGCAAGGCATCTACCATAATAACTAACTCTATATATTAAATACCGACTTAGCGGTTCGACTACAGCCACTTCCCCACCGACGAGATGTGGCCTCCCTTTGTCTGTTCAATAAATACTTTCATGGCTTCTGCTCCAACGAACTTAAGTCGCTGGTGCCTATGCAACAGGTGTTTACTCGTGCAACCAGATTGGCAACTGGGTCCCACCCATTCACAGTTATATTAACCAAATGCAAACGACAATTCTACTCCTGCAGCTTCTTCTCTCGTACTTCCCGTCTGTGGAACTCGCTTCCATATTCTTGTTTTCCTGACGGCTACAACCTCCAGGAATTTAAATGCAATGTCAATACTCATCTATTAATCACTTGACTGTAGTTCTTTTACCACCCTGTATATCCTTTCCTTTCTCTCCACCTTTGCAACTGGTATCACACCTGTATTCCCATCCTTCTCTTGCTCCTTTCTAACTGGTTCGTCTTCCTCTTCACACTCTTCTACTTAATCTTTTTACTCTTTATGTAGCCCCCTGCACATCAGTGGCATTACCGCCTTGCTCGGGGTGATACGATTAAAAAAAAAATTAGTCAGGTCCAAGCAATTTGACCAACAAGTCCATTTGACGATATCAGTCAGTTAAGTGCCATACGTGATACACGCTTGGGCGATCATGTCTCGAAAGGGATATGACTGACTTGGCAGAAGATTATCCCGGAGTAGGTTGCCATTGTTTTCTACAGTAGACTGGTTGCCAACCAAGGTTATAGAACCCAATCTGTCCTGTTATTTAACCCATAACTGAACGGAAGAGACGGATTAATACCTTTTCCCAAGGTATTTGCGCGTAAGTGAATGCAAGCAATTCAACTGGAATTCGAACTCGGCTCCCTGTAAGAGGCACAAATCCCCCACTAGAAATATTTACCTTTAAAAATGAAAAGAATTAAACAAGAAAAAAGAAATAGTCATGAGATTTAACAGTCAACAGATTTAAAATAATTTGAACCTTTTCCTCTTAGGATATGAAAACTCAAAATGTTCATGTTTTTGAGGACAATTAAATTAGTTTTTATATTTTCAACTTACTAATATTATTAAAATAAGATATTATTATTTCTATGTCTATGTATGTATCTTTAATATTTCCTTCTTTCAAATAGATATTGCGAAGTAGTTTGGAATTGGTAAATTTTGTTGATTGACAGCCATCGAGCCACGATATCACATGTGTATCGAGAATAGAAAGCATTTACTTTTTTAAATTTTTATCAATTTTTATCGTTAGAAGATTAGAAAAGAAACTGCGTACTGCTGTCATATCTGGGCTGGATCTGCTCAATAATCATTTCCCAGCCTTTAGAGAGTTCGAAAGCGTCTACTTGGTCTTTATGTAGATGCAACTTCTTTCCGCAAAGACGAAACACTGTGAAATTCTACATATTTGATAAAACCCGAAAGGAACACGCACCCTGCAGAATGATAAAACCGCTAAAACACGCAAAGAAATACTTTGATAAAATTGTAAGGAACACGTGGTAGGACTCTGAACCCTACAGAATGGTAAGTATGTTATTTACTCTTCTCTCCCACTTGAGAGAGATGTGACACAAGGTCTTTTTTAATGTGGGGAGCCTGAGCGCGTACGCCCAGGTACTGGTCAAAATATTACCTATCCACCGCAGTGGATAGGTTCAAAACCGGTCTAAACTGGTCTTAAAACTGGTCTTAATTTGGTCATTCCCGACACCAGCCCGAAGGCCAGGGCCAGGTAAGTAACACACTTTCGTTCAAATAAATTTAACGTTTATACACAAAAAACGAGAGACTTTTCACCAACAATCGCTATTTCCATGGCAAAAGTTCGGACGAGCTACATACCTTAGTCGCACTAGTTCAGACATTCACAACTAGGACCCACCATACCACGTACACAGTGTCAGCTTATTACCTTCTCTTCGTATTCACTTATTAAGTAAGTTCTTTTCAATTTTTTTTATTTACAAGACCAGTGACTCTGTGTAACATACTCCCGGGAGGATGCTTTCCCGATCATTACAATCTTAATATTTTCAAGCCTAGGCTTAATCGTTATATATATTAAAACGAGCTGAAGAAAATCTATATGGTAACAGACTAGCAACATTGGTTTAAGACTTATCCACGTTCATTACAGGCGGCATCAGACCCAGCAAGTCAATTCAGTGTTTTTCTTTATTTAAGACCCAACAAAGTTTCCCTGTTAAGGTCAAAACAACTGATGCAGAGCCTCACCTGGGATTGTGATGTCACTAATTGAACTCTCGAGGATTGGCAATGTGTGACCTGGTTCGAGATGATGCTAATGTTTGGGTGTTGATGCTGACCCCATGAGGTTATTTATCCTAGTTATTCTCAAATCACCGTCCAGGTCTGTTGTGGTTCCATATGTATTGACCACTTTCATACCATCTATCTGATGCAGCCTGGCGATACCTATCACCCCACGCAATATGTGACAGTTTGTATTAAGCTACATGGTATTATCAAGGAACGGTCTCTGAGATAACCTATTGCCGAGCACCCAAAATGAACAGCCTTTATAATGCTAAACTTATTGTTACCTGCTTTGTTTATAGCCGTAGATAAGAGGTGAAAGTGGATTCATGACTTCCAGTGAATGGTGAAATGTTTGTCTCCAGAGTTTGAACGTGATTCCTCTCTCTGTGACATTAATCATTAGGCCATCGACACCACCGCCTAAATAACGAATAATTATTTCATGTGCAAGATGCTTTAGCATGAAGATTTTATCACGCTCCTGAAAGATTGATCAAATTAATAAAGAATTTTGTTCTAGAAGCTTTCTTTTTCTCAGTGTGAGCGGTAGGACTAATAATATTCTTATCGTGAAGGTTACGTCACCCGCTGAGCAAAATTTTGTACTAAGACAGCTTCGCACTTAATAATCTGCTACGATAAACCTTTCTTTGTTCTCTTTTTCTGTGTTTTAGAACACTTCACTCTTCCCCATAAATGTATATTTGTTCAATTGAAATCAGATAAAAAGTTCTATTTAATGTGTTTCTCATATTTAACTTATTAAAATCTTTTTAAGAAAGAATAAAATTATTTGACTCATTGGAATAATATACATTTATTATTATTATTATTATTATTATTATTATTATTATTATTATTATTATTATTATTCCTTTGATTTTTAGTGCATACTCATTTCTTTCCGGGTTTCAGCCAGATAACTTAGGTCAGAAAAGGCATCATGTTCCACTGAGCATTATCTGAAAAAAAAAAAATCTAAGATCACACTCATGTTACATAGATAAAGCCCATCTTAAGGTGTCAGTGTATTTTTTTTTATTTCCTTAAGACTTAGGATACGATGTATCCCTTCAGTGAGTCTATCGGAATCTTTTCCAATCAAACCGAGGGCTTCAACTTCAACTGGAATTTTTGATGTCCTTACCTGCCACATTTTTCAGATTTCGATTTCAAGGTCTTTGCATTTTGATAGTTTTTGAAGTTCTTCAAAGATACATTACAGTCTGCAAAGATTGCCATGTCAGTAAGAAGGTATATTCTGTTTATGTGGTATGTGATCACGATGCCTGGACGCTTATCTTTGATTGTTCTGTTGTGTGTGCTGCAAAGTCCCAAGAAATTGTTACAGAAATTGTTCTATCTCTGTAACCGGGTTTGGGTGCTGTCCATACCAATTTCTTGCAGTTTCCTTTCCTTAACTTTTTTCAAAACTAAAAAGAACAAAAGAAAAAAAAAAAACTCTCATTTCTGTAAAATATAATCAAAGAAACTCAATCAGGTTTCAAAGATATCTTATTCATAAACGTCAAACAAAAGAAAGAAAATGTAGAACTGCATGCGTGATTCGATGGTTCTCTTTTATAATCATCATGTTGTAAATGGTGCTTCCGGTTGGAAGCGGTGATATCCTTTTAGTTAACCCGATTTTATCTTCTGATTAAGTTTACAGTTTTTTATGGTCATGATGTTCCCTACTACCCCTGGGCATGAAAAAGATGAACTATACCATTCAAGTCATGATCAACCGTTTAAAGTCAGACAATTGACAAGCAATTCTGTTATACTTTTTCCATCAATATGTCCCGTCAAATCCTCCAAGTCTTCTTTCCTTATTAGATTTGCCATTTATTCCCAGTTCTTTTGTAAATATTGTCTATAGTCTGCCATTTTGTTGCGGTCTTCACGTATTTCCTACCAGTGTGAATGGTCGGTATTTCACCAAGGCAAAACGCCAGGATATCAAATATTGACTTGGTACAATTTCTAATTTCGATAACTCTCTCTCTCATTTTCTGATCAATAGCAGTGTTCTATCTCGATGTCTAGTGCAAAATAGACTTTTTTATGAAAAACTTAGCACTTATGTAAGCTGACAAATTTATATTTAATAATGCTGTTTTTAAGTGTTCATTGTTTTTGTGCCAAATGATACAATGTATATGTATTCACTATTTCAGTGGAAGCAAATTTATCGATCTATTGATTGTTTTTGAGGTCAGTTATTATAATTATGCACTCCCAGTTGCGTTCCCATTTACAAAACTGTCCATTCATCCGATCAGAAATATTTTGATGATCGCCCAAAATTATATCGGCACCTTAAAGTACGATAAATTTTTAAAAACTGTTTCTTTCCATTTCTTTCTATTTTCTTTCCTTCTTTTGTCAATGTCAAGTTTGAAACTATACTTACGACACTGATACCTGCATTTAAAAAATTCTGGATTTTCTAATGGTTTTTGTCATAAAAGAACAAACATATATACGTATTTAATTAAAGGAAACATATACGCATATATAAATATATATTAAACAAGCAGGTGAAACGTTTTTACATGTTTTACAAAACGATTTCTAATAATGAAAGGACAAGCGGATATACACATTTTAAATTTTACTTTTTTTTAAGTTGGGAAAACTTTTTTAAAATATTTTAAAGCTTATTTTTTAAATAACGTAAAATTAAGATATTTTTGTAAAATCTGGGATCGATTTGACCTTGTATTTATATTATGAATACGGTGGCTTACCCTAAATCGATAAAAATGAATATTTTTGATTCTGACAAATGAATGATGAATTTCTTTTATTCTGGCAAATGAATCTTGATGAATATCTAATGAATGCTAATTTAGAAAAATTCTATCCTTCAGAATATTTCTCTATTTTTCGTGAGTGGACCAATCTATTTAAGTAGTACCAAATTTTAAAATTTTATCAAAGGAGATATATTCGCCTATCGTCCGATTTACATTTTTTCCCAGTTTTTGAACACGTGTAGAGGTTTATCTTCTGTTTCCTGTTTCGGGATAGGTTTCCAGTTCCTTCTTCTAAACCCTTCTCATTTTCTTTTAAAGTAACCTTTGCGTCTTAGTGGCATTACCAACTTGTTTTGATTCTATATGCTGTAACCTGATACCCCCCCCCCCCCCAAAAAAAAAAACAAAAAACAAAAAACATTGCTAATATTGGATTAGGTTTGCACAAAACCTCAGCAATGGAGCATTCAGTAGAATCGAACTTGTTTCAGAGTAGCTTGCTAAACATCTTTTTACAGCAGACACCTCGTGTTTTCCTGATACTATGATACGTTCAATATTCAACTACCCCTTCATGGGGTACAAAATGATATGCATATTAAGTTTAGCATTAGGTCCCACACATTTAACTGGGGACAAAGAAAAAATAACCATTTCCCACGACCAGTATCATGTAACGCACAGAATACTTCGACTATCCCGTTTTGGAGAAATGGTGCCACAGAGTTAAAATTCGCAAAACTAGACTAATCTCAGTTTTTTTTTTGCCGCATCTTATGATGAGGATACTGTTGAATAGACAAATGGATACTACACACTGATCCCAGACAAGCTTAACATTCTCCATAGCATATAGAAACTTATAAAAATAATCTGAAGTGTGCTTTCTTTTGACCCTTTTGTAGGGATGTCTGTAACAATACTGTACTGTTTTCATGATTTTTACGAAGCCGATATTTCAAGTAAGTAATCCCCAAACCTTCGCTATCGTCACCCAAAAGCGATCTTCAATCATACTCTTTCTAATATTATATGATACATAGAGTCCAAAGTGTTTACTATGACGGCTGAGATAACATGTCTTTGTAGACCGCCATTTTAGTACCAATAACAAGATAATTCCTCCAAAGATAGTTACTTTTTGCAGGAAAGCAGCATCTCTGTGTAAACAAAGAAACATTGTATATCTGGTGATATAAGAACTAGTGAAAGTTTTCATAGCTTTGTGTCTCATGTAGGGAACCATGTTTTAAGATATTGCGAAATAGTTTAATTTATTAATATATTTGAATATATTTGTCTCTCTCTCTCCATATGATTTATTGTAACCATTTACATTCTTTGGACTGTTGTTATCATTTTTATTGTTACATTCACAAAGTTTCGGCTGTTGTACGCTTTGGCATTCTTCAGGTGATATTTATTTGAATTTCCAACTGAAGCCAGAATAGTTACTCTTTATGTTGAACGTTATTTTAGTGAACTTATGTCTAGGACATTATTCATTTCGATAGGATGTGAATAGCTAAAACATAGAGAAGGACTCGGTTTAATATTCCCATCAAAATTGTATTCGTTGCAATAAAGAAGTTACTTGATTCTCTTGCAGTAGTGAGTACACATATGGACAATTTCCCATATACATGTTTTTCAAAACTACGTGGACAATGTAATCCTCTGATTTTAAATGAGGATAAGATGTTATTTGCCAACGAATAATATTACTAAGAATATACAATATTAACGCAAATTTTATCAGCATCATTTTTTACATAATTTTAGAGAAATATTAGAAGTGTCCTTAAAGTTTCTTCAGCTTTTTATTATTTGTGCAATTATTATGTCTTTTAGAAGGTTACGGAAAACTTCAAAAGCTTTATATGAATTTTCGGAAGTAACGTTTGTTATACATTCAGCTATTTATCTTTCTCATCTTATTCAACGCAGAAAAAATATTTAAACGAGAAAGCTACCGTCAATAGAAAAATGGTAAAATTGACCTTCTTGTCCTCAAAAAACACAGTGTCAAAAATAATGGCTTTTCCCTTGACACCGCTATTATTTTAACTACCTTCACTCCTCGGTGATGGTTATTGTTTTAAAAATGATGATTAAAATTGGAATAAAACTTAATGTGAATGTGAATTTATACATATTTTTGAAAAATTACAAAAAAATATTAAATACTATTTATTTAGAATAATTTTTTATTTACAATATTCTAAAAACTACTAGAATTAAAACTAATTAAAAGAAATGCAATCATTATCATTTAGGCGGGGAGATGTTAAAATCAAGCAGGTACGAAAATTTAAATATCTGGGAAGTGTTCTAACTGAAGACGGAAAGTGCGGCGCAGAGATCCAAAGGCGAATTGGCATGGCGAAAGACGCGTTCCAGAAGCCGAGTAAAGCATTAAGACACAGAAAACATTCACTAGAAACAAAGAAGAGAGTACTGGATTGCTATGTGATGTCAGTTCTTCAATATGGCAGTCAATGGTGGACAATATCATCAAAGATGAAGGGAAAACTTGAAGCAGCTGAAATGTGATTCTACAGAAGGATGCTGTTGATATCGTGGACCGAGCATGTGAGCAATGATGAGGTGCTGAAAAAAAAAAAAAATGGAAACGAAAAGGAAATTAATATTGAGCATCAGGAAGACACAATTGAAGTTCCTGGGACATGTAATGAGGAAGGAGGACTTGGAGAACCTGATACTAACAGGCCAGATAGAGGAAAAAAGAGACAGAGGAAAGCAGCGGATAACATGTTTGAAGGGGCTGAGCAGGTGGATGACAGAACGGGGGCTGAGAGACGTTACAGGAGAAAGCGTGTTAAGAGCCACCAGGGATAGGGAGACGTGGAAGGCCATGATCGCCTACGTCCTGAAAGGACAAGGTACATAGAAGAAGAAGAATTTATAAAAAATGAAGGTAAAAATATTTTTTATTCATAAATTTATAAAAAATTACTAAATTATTAATATATGTGAACCAACTATAATTTCTTATTATTTACCAATTTATACAGTTCGAATCAATTTGATAACGTTTTAAACAATTGGCAATTAGCCAATGTTCCTCCAATTATTCCAATAAACAACATAATAAATAAATAGTGTAAATAAACACTCAAATAAATAAATAAATGGTATTTATTGTTTTTGTTGTCAATATACAAGAACAAAGAAAATAAATGCATTTACTTTTATGTATTTAGGTTTTATTACAATCTTAATTATTGCTTTTTAAAACACCAAACATTTCCGATGGGCGAAGGTAGTTATCAATAGCGATATCAACGGAAGAACGATCCTTTTGACACTCCTCTTCTTTTGCAGACACGAAGGTCCAAGTCTGCTGAAAAACGGATTCAATAAAAGAAGGTCTGGAGTAAGTCGAGCGGAATGTCTCTATTGGATTCTGGTACAAAGTTTTATCAATGAGACGTGTTCACGGTGGTGACGACGAGGGAGACCTGTAGCTGAATGGTGATGACGTAGAGTCTGATGTGTAGAATCTGGTGAGATTAGTGAAGCTTTGGTGAGGTCATGGTTGTGACGAAAGAACCCATCGTGAGGGTTACGGCTACAGCTACAGCTATAGTGCGCCTGTTTGCTGACAGGTAGCCTCTCGGCCTGCGACTGTATCGGTCGTTACGAGGGACTTTCTTTTAAGCGAATCTCGTGGTCTTCAGGGTCGTCTTTTTTCCGGTGGGAACATTCATGATTATCTATTCTATTTTATTGCGAGGATTTGTTTTGTGGGTTGGATGTAGTGCTCAGAATCCTTACACCGACTTTTTATTTTGTGTTTTGTTTTCCTAGCGCCTTCATCCGGCCAATATGTAGTGTGAATCAGAAAGAGATCTTATTGCAGCTTAACATAACGAACTCAGTCTAAACAGATTACACAGGTGTAAGATGCTTTTCTTTGTGTTTAGTAGGATTCAGAGATAATAGTTTATTATGAATTTCTGAATCTGGACAACCTGCTACCGTGAAATGCAACTGACTGGGACAGATAAAAGTTTATTCTGAGCATGGAAAACGACTAATAATCTTGATGCAAAAGAATTTCAAGTAGTTTGTAAAACGAAGCGCTATTTTGAATGTTAAAAATGTTTAAATATAAATTAAAATATTTAAACGTTTCTCAGAATTCATGTTTCCAAGTAGTGAATTTGCTTAATTGTCATTAAGTTTATTTTTATGTTTTTATTTATAAATATTACAAATATTTCGGAGTAAATTTCGTGCACTAAATAGGTCAATTATTATAGGATAGCGATAATATATTCTGTTTCAAATAATAACTTTTAACTTTCAGCTTTTATCACATCCTTCCTGTGTAAAAAGCAAATAAAATATATTTATAACCCAAAATTTATTATAAGTGTTGTTTAATGCTTGTTTTTTTTTTTTTTTTTTTTTTTTTTTACAATAACTGACATAGAGTGATGTTTTCCTTTCAATAAAAGTATTGGTATTCCATATGCTGGTAGAAACAAAAAGCAAATTAATATACAGATTATTTTTGTTTCAATAAGTAAAAAAAATAATTAATCGGTACTTCTCATTTCTCAGAGAACACTGAGAAAATGAATAAATTTTACTTCGTGTCAAATAATAATATAACCCTTCACCCACTTCCTTTGAATTCGGATGAACTGAGGAAGAAGAGGGAAAGAAAATCGCTTGTCTATGTGAATTTTTGGAGGGTTAATGAAAACCTTTTCTTTAGAAAAATTAAACCGCGAGCTGAGAAGGAAAAGACTTCGTGAAATTGTTTTTGAACCAAAGAAAATCTTTCCTTCACATAAATTAGCCGGTCATCCAAAAAGAAGAAGGATAGAAAAGTAGCAAGCCTATGTGGAATCTAATTTGTATATAAAAATGAGGAAGAAATGAAATTAATGAGAGAATTGGAGTAGATAGACAAATTGGAGTAGATAGACTAAACTATCGCCCGGTTCACACTCCACCCATGTTTATTGAACAGGTGTAGAGGCTCATCCCTTGTTCCCTGTTTAGGATGTGGTTTCCGGCTTTCTCTTTTCCAATCTTTTTTTTTTCTTTGTTTCTTTTTTTTTTTCAGTTGGAGTAGATAGACTAAACTATCGCCCGGTTCACACTCCACCCATGTTTATTGAACAGGTGTAGAGGCTCATCCCTTGTTCCCTGTTTAGGATGTGGTTTCCGGCTTTCTCTTTTCTAATCTTTTCTTTTTTTTCTTTGTTTCTTTTTCTTTTTTTCAGTTGGAGTAGATAGACTAAACTATCGCCCGGTTCACACGCCACCCACATCTATTGAACAGGTGTAGAGGCTCATCCCTTGTTCCCTGCTTAGGTTGTGGTTTCCGGCTTTCTCTTTTCCAATCTTTTCACTCTTACTTAGCCCCCTGCGCTTCAGTGGCGTTACCGCCTTGCTCGGGGTGATATGATTAAAAAAAAAAAAAGAGTGGCTGAAGTAAAGTGAAAAGTTTCGTTTCAGTTTCTCGCGACCAGCGTTGAAATACTCGCCAGGGGGAAATTACTCGATAATTATATTATCAACCTGCGATCAGTTCGTGGTACTTCAAAGAATGTTCTCTCAATCCAAGAAAGCTAATTTTTTCAAATTATCTCTTTTCGTTTACTTTTGAGTATATGAAAAACCATATATCTCTTTTGGTGAGCAAATAATTGTCTTACCTGTCTTAAACTTGTTTTAATATTATTTTGTATTGTAATAGTAGGGAGATGGTTAACGTTTTTTGAATTGGCCTTGTGTGAAACATAACCAAACTTCCTACAACTTACAGGTTTTATCCAGAATTATCAGAAGGTTATCAGAAAATGAATTTGTGGAAGAATAAAAGTATACCTTTTGTATGTTTAAATATAAATTTATTAATAGAAAAGAATAACATGAATTGGTAGGGTTCCGTTCGGTTATCAAGTATAAGAAAAGGCAGACGGATGAACGATGAAGAGGAAGGAGATGAGAGAGAAAGAGAGAGGTAATAATAGCGATCGCTCGACGTTTGTCAAGGCTACGTGTTAATTACGCTTGTCTTCTTTTCTCTGGCGAAAGTCAAATATGCTCCGTCTTTTATTTCGTTTGTGGGGCTCGAAAACATCATTTGGGAATTCACTTCCGAGTGTGATTCTGGCCTTTCCATTGGACGACGAAAAACATCGGCTCGCGAAAATGGTCTATAAAATAAATTTTGTTTCTGATAATTGAATATTATTTGAATTTTGTTTTTAGATGTTTCCTAGTTTTCTATTGGCCGAAAAGCATTTCGCATCAAGGTTTGAAATTTAACGAATTTTGTTTTGGATTTGCTTTTGCCTGTGTGCTAAACAAGGTTTTGTAAATTCGAGAAAGTTCGTTTATTTCTAACAAAATCAATGAGTCTGTGCTTAACATTTGAATTATTAAATCTAGAACTTGTTTTGTTCACTCAAGTCCCAAGTAGGCATCTACGCAGATGACACTACAATATACTCCCGCTCCAGTAAGAAACCTGTCGTGGCGGACAGACATAATCTCGCTGCTGACCGTGAGCGGGATCTACACTCTGTGGTGAACTGGGGCAAGAAGTGGCTTGTCAACTTCAATTCATCTAAGACCAAGCTGTTGTCTCTCAACCATTACAGGCAACCTCTTCTGCCTCCCATAAGCATGGACCAGATGATTCTCCCGGAGAGTAATACACTACGCCTCCTCGGACTTACCCTGTCCTCAGACCTCAAATGGAACCACTATATTGAATCCATAGCAAAATCTACTGCTAAGAAGATTGGGTCACTATGTCGATCCAGGATGTTTTTTCCACCTGAATCCATCCTGCATATATACAAGTCAACCATCCGTCCGTGCATGGAGTACTGCTGCCATTTATGGTCAGGTGCCCCTGCCGTTCTCCTCAGTGTTCTTGACAAGCTCCAAAGGAGAGTCTGTAATGTGATAGGTACTGATTTGGCGACTCGACTGCAGCCACTTTCCCATCGTCGAAATATGGCCTCCCTCTGTCTCTTCTATAAATACTTTCATGGCTTCTGCTCGGATGAGCTTAAGTCACTGATGCCTCCTCAACAGGTGTTTACCCGTGCAACCAGACTGGCAACTGGGTCCCACCCATTCACAGTCAGGTTAGCCAAATGCAGACGACAATTCTACTCCTGCAGCTTCCTCTCTCGCACTTCCCGCCTGTGGAACTCACTCCCGTATTCTTGCTTTCCTGACGGCTACGACCTCCAGAAATTTAAAAGCAAAGTTAATACTCACCTACTAACCACTGGACTCTAGCTCTCTCCCCTCCCCTGTATAATCTTCACTTTCTCTCCGCCCATGTATCTGTCATTGCACCTGCTTTCTCAGCTTTCTATTGTTCCTTTCTAACTAGCTTGTACTCCTCACTCTTTTCTAATTAATCTTTATACATTTATGTAACCCCCTGCACATCAGTGGCGTTTCTGCCTTGCTCGGGGTGAAATGATAAAAAACAAAAACAAAAAAAAACTACAGTATGAGATCATTTAATCTGTTCCCTGAACATTTCCTCTTCATGAAAATACGTTAAAACTACGGACTTTGAGAGTTCTGATTTAGTTTCCTGAAACGAGCGACAGACACTACTTAAAGCGTGTAGATGCGTGAATAAAATCCTCATTTTGTTTTGTTAAAATGACCCGTGCGTTTCCGCAACATTATCATCTTTCATTAATCTTCTACACGTGACTAAAGCAACTGTTCATTTTAATCCCTACGCCTATGCCACTATAAAATAACCCTTTGTTAGAATTATTGAAATATGAACTTTTAAAACATTATTACGTATTTGTTAGAGAAAGAACATTTCCGTCTCAGAAAAAGAAATAAACTGCCTACGGAAGAACGGTATAATTATATGTAAAGGGAATTATGATGAAGTACTCACTTCCTTTCCAGACGCCATCAAAATCGTTGATAATGTAAAAGTAGTAATATGATATTCGATGTTTTTCCCAAACAATATTGATGACTCGGAATGTGTGACTATATCTAAAAATGTATAATATATGGTATGTTTATATAATTCGCCATTTAAACACTGACAACTGTGGGCTGCTTGTTTTTATATAGTATTATTACTGACTTTAACACAGAAACCATTCATTTAGAGTCGAGATATTCGGATTACAAGGGCTTTATGCATTCTCTCTCTATATAACTCTTTCTAAAAAAAAACATAGATACATGCACAGACATAGGCACTAGCAGTTGGTTAAATACTATGTAGGCACTATAAAAAAATTTAGGAAATTGAATTGCTCAGTAAAATTAAAATTCTGTTCTAAACATCGTTATGCAATTTTCACGTGTTTTCAGTTTATATCTGCCCATGTTTAAACAGTCAACTCTACAAAGATAATTTTATGCTGGCATAAGGATATAAGACAGAGAGGTCAATGATGATTGAATTCGATGGGGTCGAGAGTGATTATGACATTTACTAAGCTTAGCGTATGTTAGTTCTTCGTTCCTTTGAACATAGATAACACAATCAAGAGATATAATGTCACTAAAAGTCGATGTATCCTTGCTAAAACCTGTAGTAGTATACGACGTTTGCTTTCGGTTAGCAGTCTTGTAGCTCTTTACTGACTGTCTCGTAGCAGTGATATTTATTTTCGTAGAAATACAAAAAATGTAGCACAAGGACAAAATGAATATGGGAAGTTTGGTCATAATCTATCTTTTCTTAAAAAACGTAGCTAGCCACAACTACTGACCTAAACAAACAATATTTCTTGCACTAAAACAGTACATTCTTACTTACCATTCTTACTACGAACCCCATTAATACCTCAAATCTCTAGTTCCTAACTAGTCCCATATATACAGTTTGTCTGTGGGAAGTGGGGAATCAGTTAAGAACTTTTAAAAATGAGAACCCTAATGTATATTTACAATATGCATCACAGTATTTACAAGGAACTAAAGAATATAGTGGGCTATCCTATGTTGCCTCCCCCTCCGCCTGGCCTTGACTGAACTTTCATTCCGTAGTAATACGACATGAAACAAGTCGAATAGGGCCTTCCGTCTGATGAAGTCGGTGATTGTTGGCAACAACAATTATTGACTGAAATAAATTTATTACGGAAATATGACCGGTGTTTAAAGTTTTTCTTAAAAGAAAACAGAATATATATATATATATATATATATATATATATATATATATATATATATATATATATATATATATATATATCGGTCGAGTTTCGATCACGGCCAGAAGCAAGTGGATGTGACTAGCCACACTGACGAGCTGTGATACAGTGAAACAGGCTTGTATGTGGATGACTAATATATTATGCTTTCATTTAGAGTGAGCTCTCTAAAGAAAATTTTAAAAACAGTTTCCACTTCTGCGATATATGCGTGACTCTTCAGAAATAAATTGAGTTCTTTCGGTGACTGACATGCGTATACACTGCTTATATACAACACATTAGAATTTTCCTTCTCTGATTCCATGCGCCTATGGCTTAGGGGGTAGTGACTTCGACTGACACCAAATCGGTCGAATTTCGATCCCGGCCAGAAACAAGTGGATGTGTCTAGCCACACTGATACAGTGAAACAGGCTTGTATATGGATGGCTAATATATATATATATATATATATATATATATATATATATATATATATATATTAGAGAGCAACTAAAAATTGATGTCGAATAAAACTTTCATCACATTACATTTTTTTTAAGAACCGATTCAGAAAAATGTGTCACATTAACAGTTTTTAGTGTATGGGACGTGCGTATAACACAAAACTGCATTTTATAGTGGGCCAAGGAAGTGCTATTTGAAAGTATCAAAAGACTTAATTTTTCTTATCCAAAGACGATTCAAAGCATAATTCCAGGTGCCTGCACCAAGATTGCTGATTTTATATGCCCTCCCCATCTGAAAGATTTGCGTAACACAGTCTTATCTCCGTCTAGAATTTCCGCGCTGACGTTGTTCGTTAGAAGTCTAAGTTTGTTTAACTTCGACACAGACTAGCAGAGGAAATGGGAGAGAAAGAACAATGGGGTTATGTCAAAAATGGATTAGGGGACAATGTCTTCTTATACCCCATCCTGATTCCATCGACAACACAATGTCATTCTTGTCCTCATTTTACTTTCTTTCGTTTTATACCCTTTCCCTTACCCCACTTTTCGGTATCATTTTCAGTATTAGGGAATTAAGAACCGCCCAAGTGTCTGGCATTTGTTGAAAAAATATTGTCATACTTCAGCATGCGAATGCTCTCGATTTATTTGTAGAGACTGGATTTTTGGCATTTTTGATTTCCTTGCTTGCTCAAAATTTTGACCCAAATTCAAATTATCTACTTTAGAATGGCAGACATGAATCCAGACAGAATATTATTATTGAGTTATATAGAATTTCTGTTTTTGTTTATCAATTGTATTCTTCAATATATTATTCAATTATATATCCACTATTACTTGTAATGACCTGTTGACACTTATCAGACAATGTTTCGATACATTTTAAGTAAATTTTAGCAGGTTTTGATGTGAAAAACTTTCGACGAGCTTTTGGTCTTCACTAGAGAATGTTTTCCCCCATTAGCAATGAGCAAAAAGATACTAATCAGTTCATGTAAGGTCAGGTGAAAAATTCGTATTGATGATACACCCAATATTCTGATATGTAAATGTTGACACATCTATTATTTCGAATCTGCCTGCAACGTTATCAGTCTTGACCTTGCATCTCGGATTGCATCTCGGATTACACTTATGATCACCAAAAATGAACAAATACAAAATATCATCTAGTATGTGTAGTCTAATGAGAACAGTCTACCTATTAAATAAGGGATCATTTCAAAATTCCGAATGTGTTACTCTACACAAAAGATACCCGAAAAGGACATTGGATACAACAACCAAATAGTAACTGTAATATTAACCGTTTTCCTATAGGAAAATTATAAAACCTATCTTTTAAAACTAGTTTTTGAAGAAAAAGTCGAGTAGTTGTTATCGCACTTTTTAGTATTTATGCGGGTTTCCTTTCTAACATTTTCTTTGAAGCAGTCTGGAATTATGTTATTATTTTCTATTCTAGTTACATGTACTATACATTTTAATTGTTGCCGCTGTTAGTAGACCTTAAGTTATGTAGTTTCTGTGATTTGGCACAGTTCTTTGTTTATCCAAAATTTGTGACAGTAACACCGGAGATGTTTCCGGTGGTGATGATTCCAGCGAAAAACCTCCAAAAACACTTTGCTGATTACGAAGTATCCCATTGTCTACTGCATTCGCCAAATTTAAACCCCATTTTGAATAGATAGGATATGTTGCATTTACACCGAACAAATACTACTAAATTATGAACAATCCTGGAACGTTCCTGGATAGATACCGCCACACAATGACATGAGCACTTTGTATTGCAAGCTATTTTTTGTCAGAATCTATCTTGCACATTTATACGTCTACCATTAGTGCGCTCATCGTATACGTTTGTCATATCTAGTACTTCTGCTATATATCTAATGATTCTTGATGGAAAGAAGAATCTGCAAGATTATCTGTCCTGACATGAGAAATCGACTTTTCCACTTATATAACCTAGCTCTCCTCCGTCTTTTCTATAGATATTTTCACGGTAATTCTGAACCTCGACTTGTTGAATTTAAGCGTAGTACTAGATTGGTAGTCAGGTCTCCTAATTTCACTGTTGAAATTACGGTTGTAGATTCTATGCTAATAGTTTCTTCTTTCGCACTTTTCACTTGTGGAACTCTATTAAAGTCTCTTGTTTTCTTGTCAATTACGATCTTCCAAAATTTAAATCCAACATCTATCGTCATTTTGTTTATGTGCGTTGTGGTGCATTGGATATCGGCTCGGAACGAGAAATCGGGGAGCCGAGTTCGAATTCCAGCTGAATTCATTGCATTCACTTACATTCATTTATGCGCAAATACCCTTGGGAAAGGTATTAATCCGCCTATTCTTTCCAGTTATGGGTTAAATAACAAGACAGATTGGGTTTTATAGCCTTGGTAGGCAACCAGTCTACCGCAGAAAGCAATGGCAACCTACTGTGGGATAATCTTCTGCCCAGTCAGTCATGTCTCTTTCGAGACATGATCGCCCAAGCGTGTATCACGTATGGCACTCAACTGACTGACATATTGTTATTTTATTGCCCTCCCCGTTTCTTTCATTCTCAGTAACACCTCAATCTTAGTGGCTTTTATTGCCTTGCCTCGAGCAAAATGATAAAAAGTAATGTCGCTTCTCGTATTCAGGATAATAGAGGAGCTTTACTTTATTAGATAGCTGTCTTGACTTTTTAGCATTTCAGTTTATATAGATACATTAAAGTGATGATGAAAACACGGACATATAGTTTAGACGATATTTTCCGAACTTTACACCGTTCAAGTCCTGATAAAGTTAAAATAGCATGTTTTAAATAAAAATAATAGAACGGGTGTTACGCTAAGTCAGAAGAGCTTCTCGACCCTAGAAAAATCAGTATTCGAAATTTGAGCATTTTATCTGGGCTTGAAGAACACTGACCTATTTTCAGCAACGAAGTAGCATAAAAAACGCATTGACTTTTACCGAACTATTGCAGGTGCATCCACTCATTTTAGATAACTAACTTTTAAACTGAATTTTTAAAAACAAAAAAAAGTTTTTTTTGAAACTTTTATTTTAGTTTTAATTTAAAGCTAAATGATCTAATTTACTATTTCCAGCAAGCAAAATACTCTAAGCAGAAATTATATTGATTGTAATATAATATTTTGAATGTTTTCTTTATTTTTTCAATTTTGCGGCTATTTGTGAGCGATCGACACATTTGGAAACAAAAGTTAATTCTCGGTTTTTAAAAATAAAATATACATCTGTGACATATTATTTTTAGCAAATTTAAAATTAAGTTAATCTGATTTACATAAGTATTACTTACTGCATAAAATTTAGTATAAAACTATTACAAAAGCACAGAGTTGAACTTTCTGACCTTTCTTCCGTATTTGACAGGTTGATGGCAGATGCAAGACAAGATAAGTATATGGCGATCACAAGTGACATAATTGTACACATTTTTTCCTGTAAGAGGAAGAAACCGTGAAATACAGACCTTTTAACGTACACGTAGAAATTACCATACAAAACAAACAAACAAACAAACAAAAAACTTCAAATACACAGAAAAAAATAAAAAATTATTTAAAAAATACGATGGCTAAATGATTTGTATTAAACTTTTCAATTTTCGATCAGTAAATACAGTCTTCACTTAATAAATTACTAACCTAACGTCTACAAGTCTTTGAAATAATTTAAAAATATTTTTGAAACTTTATAAATTATCATATTTAAAAAATGAAAACAAGTCATTGAAAATTTCATTATTAATAGAATTTTTTTTCTTCAGACTATAATGTCCTTAATTTATATTATTCATTAAAGCAATTAAAAGCTTATCTAATTAAATAATGTCATAGTTTTATTGCATTTTTTATTTTACTATTCGGAGTAAATTTTCGGTAAAAGGGGCTAAATGGTTGAAAAAAACAATATATGATTTACATACCCAATAAGTCCTGTGTTTAACTAATAAAACCAATTTTGACTACAAAATTTAATTTCTTAAAATTTCATGTATTTACGTGGAGTGGTGGGTAACAGATGTAAAAGAAATATATGTACACTACCGATCATAATTATTAGGCTACCCCATTTTTTTTAAGGAAATAATGTATTTCATACTATTTTTAGTATGTTTTTGCCAAATGAAAATAGAGTGGTTCTTTTGTTATTATTACTTTGCAAAATTTTACAAGGCAAGGAAGCAAAGGTGAACTCGTCCGAATCACCTTAAATTTTCTTCATTCTTTCATTGATGAAACTGCAATCTAAGTAATTATTAAATATTTATAAGTTCATTTGATGCACATGTTATTGTGCAATATTAACAAAAGAACCATTCTATTTTCGTTTACAATTATTCATTTGACAATAAATACTAAAAAATAGTATGAAATACATAATTTTTTTTAAAAACACTGGGGTTGCCTAATAATTATAGCCGGTAGTGTATATATTTTTACCAATTTTAAAAAAAAAAATAATGAGTTCAAAAATAATTTCATTCATTTGTGAATGAGCTATGAAAAAATCCAACAATTATTTGATTTTTTGCAAGAATTTTCAAATTAATGCGTCTGTCATCGAAAAAAAAAACTGAATTATGTAATGTTATGATTTCCATTGTAAACTCTCGTAACAATTTGATTCGCCACTAACGAAAATAAAAACAAAACTTTTACCAAAATTTCGAACGTGTTAGAAAGGATAAATTTTTTAAAAATATTAAAAATACTTTGATCTTTCTTCTTAATAATAATATGTACCTTTTAATGGAAAAACGTTCGTTTTTATTAAGTTTGGAACCTATTTTCATACTAAGCTGTTTTTAGCGATTTAGTAGAGGTACCTAAGCTATTGTCTAGAGCAAGTTTTAAAAACAGAAAAAAATCAAGTCACTGAAACTCAATTGCCGATAAACAAAACAAAAAATAACACCGTTTTTTAAGGCGGTTTTCTACTTCAGTGGAGGAGAAATGCGGCAGAAGAGCTGAGAAACCAGTGTTTTTATAAGGGATTCCTAATTTGTAAGTACCCCACCATTAGTTTCATATGCATTTACGCTGTGATACTGTTGTCTGACGGTTCATACTTAACCCCCAAGAGGATATGCTTATCTTTACATGCAAATATAAACAGATGGAAGTAACTAAAAATATATAGGTTAGTGATAATCGCTAATATAAATTCCATTATCTATTTAAAGTTGTTCTTTTATATCTATATGGGACTAT
Organism: Ascarosepion bandense; assembly: GCA_037127315.1. Lineage (NCBI taxonomy): Eukaryota > Metazoa > Mollusca > Cephalopoda > Sepiida > Sepiidae > Ascarosepion > Ascarosepion bandense. The sequence continues at coordinate 339,715 of JBBBDQ010001514.1, read as the reverse complement.
GCAAGGGCAACATATCGACTATGAAGACATGAGATTAACTGGTTAGGTTGAGAAGGTTAACAAACAAAAACTGATTATCTAGAGCATTGATGTAAAAATGGTTGATGTAGGTCAACTGGCAAATAGGTTTTCGGTTAGAAATTGGAGTAGATAGATCTATCTATCGTCCGGTTCACACTCCACCCACGTCTATTGAACAGGTTAAGAGGCTCATCCCTTGTTCCCTGTTTAGGATGTGGTTTCCGGCTTTTCTCTTTTCCAATCTTCTCATTTTGGTTTCTTTTTTTTTTTTTTTTTTTTCAATTGGAGTAGATAGATCTATCTATCGCTCGTTTCACACTCCACCCACGTCTATTGAACAGGTTAAGGGGCTCATCCCTTGTTCCCTGTTTAGGATGTGGTTTCCGGCTTTTCTCTTTTCCAATCTTTTCACTATTACGTAGCCCCCTGCACATCAGTGGCGTTACCGCCTTGCTCGGGGTGATACGATTAAAAAAATAAGTATTTTGGCTTCTTAATCATAAAGCGAATCGAGGAAAAGGACGAGAAAGAATCTGACCCACGCATATATCAGGTTAGCCAGAACGAACGACAAATAGCGAATTGGGTGACTTGAGAATAGTTTAAATTCAATTTTTTTTAATCGTGTCGCCCCAAGCAAGGCATTTTACTGCCACTGTTTTGCAGGGGGTTACATAGGTGGAATTGATGAGAGTGGGGTGGACGAGGAGGAATGTTATAAGGAGTGAGGGGTTGCAGGGGGTGTCTGGAAGCGAGTAGGAGAGAGAAGAGAGTACTGATGAGAGTGGGGTGGATGTAGAAAAGCATGAGAGAGAGGATGTAAATTAGTGAGACAGGTGATGACTATTGGCTTTACATTTAAATTCTTGGAGATTGTAATTGTCAGGAAAGCAAGTATGCGGAAGAGAATTCTACAGGCGGGAAGTTCGAGAAAAGAAGCTGCTAGAGTAGAATTTGCGTTTACAATTTATTGGTTTCACAGTAAAAGGGTGGGACCTAGTTGCTAATCTTGTGGCTCAAGGATAATTCGTATATAGGGGGTACCAGTGAGCTAAGTTCATCGGAGCAGAAACCGTGAAAGTATTTGTTGAAGAGACACAGGGAAGCCACGTCGGTGAGAAAGCGACTGTATCCTAGCTGCCAAGTCGGGATCGATCACATTACAGATTCTCCGTTGGATTTGGTCGAGGACACCTAAGTGGATAGCAGGAGCACCGGACCAAATATGGCAGCAATACTCATTGTATGGGCAGGATTGTTTGGGACGGGAAAAGCTTCCTGGCCATACACAGAGAACCGACTTTCTTAGCAGTGGATTTAGCTATGGATTCGATATAGTTATTCCACTTGAGGTCTGGTGTGAGAGTTAACCCGAGGAGGCGTAGTGTTTCGCTTTCAGGGATAGAAGCCGAATTCATGTTAATGAGCGGTAGAAACGATTGTCTGTGGTGGTTATTAGATAGCAGCTTCGTTTTGGAAGCATTAAAATTTACGAGCCATTTATTACCCCAGTCCACCACGGATTGGAGGTCCTTTTCAAGCTCAGCAGCGAGGTTTGCTTTTTCAACCTCGGTAGATTTTTGATCGAGACGAGAGTAAACCGTAGTGTCGTCAGCATATATGCCCACTTAGGATCTTATTACATCAGGGAGATCATTAATGTAGATAAGGAAGAGCGTGGGACCTAGAATAGAGCCTTGAAGGACACCCGCATTCATGTGATAGTATTGGGAGGCTTGTCCGTTCAATACCCACCTCATTGTACGTTCTGAAAGGAAGGACTGGATTAGGTCAAACAATTGTCCAGTTTACCATAGCCCTGCAGCTTGCATAGAAGGCCAGCATACCAGACTCTGTCAAACGCTTTAGCGATGTCAAGGGACACAGTTCGGGCTTCTTCGTTTTTGTCGAGGGCCTGGTGTATATACTCAGTGATGGTCGTGAGCATATCAGCAGTAGACATGGTGAAGCGGAAGCCATACTGTTTGTCAGTCTAGGGGCTGTGAGATGTTGTATCACCTCATCGTTGATGATAGCTTCGAACACTTTGCCAAAGATCGGTAGGAGGCTGATAGGGCGATAATTAGCGGAGTCAAAGGGTTCTCCAATATTGTTATATGTACGAACCACGGAGGAGGATTTCCAGCAGGCAGGAAAGCAGGAAGCAGAAAGACAGAAGTTATAGAGTTTAGACAGAACAGAGGAGAGTTCAGGAGCACATTTTTTTAGGACAATGATGAGTATTCCGTCGCCACCACTCGCCTTATGAGGGTCAAGCTTAGAAATTATTTTGAAGACCACAGAGGGAGTAATTAGTATGTCAGTCAGTTGGGCCAGGGTTTGGAGAGGGAAGTCGGGTACAGATACTCCAGACGAGTCCAGTGTCGAGTTAGTGGAGAATCTGCGAGCGAAGCACTCAGCATTGTCCGTTGAAGAGGTGAGGACCTCAAATTCGTTGATTAGAGGTGGGATTGAGGGCTTACTGTTGTTCAGCACGCTTTTACAGAGCCTTCAGTAGTCTTTGGAACCGAATTTACAGGATGCTATGCGCTGCTTTATTCTGGCTGCAAACATCAGCTTAGCTCCATTAAGTACCTTCTTGCATTCATTACGAGCCGAGGGAAAAAAGCACCTGTTATGATCTGACGCCTGACTTCGGTAAAGCCGAAAGAAGTGATTTCGGTGGGCGATGGCAGCTGAGCAGGCAGGGGAGAACTAGGGGAATGAGTGGGATTTAAGTCTCAACTTTCTGGCTGGGATGCAATCATCGATGCCAGCCTTAACCTAAGAGGAGACCTCAGCCGCGCAGTCTTCAACAGGAAGGCTAAATACTTTATTCCAAGGGACGTCACTCAGGAAGTTACGGAACGAGTTCTAATCGGCTCTTTGGTAGCAGTAAGATATTCCGCTGGTCTGAGGTTCTTGGGTGGGGTGGAAGTGGAAGGAGATATTGACGGAAACTAATGCATGGTCAGAGTTTCCAAGAGGGCAGAATTGCTCGATATTGCAAGAGTCAAGGGTGGAGGTAAAGCACAGATCTAGTAGTGAATCGTGTCCGTTAGAGTTATTACAGAAACGCGTGGGGAACTCCACCACCTGCGTAAAGGAACTGAGTGATAGAAAAATTCATGGTGTGTACACCAGCAAGATCTGTGTCGAAGTTATCCAGCCACTCAGCATGATGAGCGTTAAAGTCGTCAAACACAAATCTATGGGCAAACGGGTAGGAGGAAATGGCCTTGTCGATATTGTTGGCGATACTGTCAAGAACGAAGCAGTCGGGAGATGATGGAGAACGGTAGAGAAAGAAGAGGTAGCTAACTGAGCTTAGAAGGGAGAGACGGAAACACATATAAAAACGATGTGGGGGATTCAAGAAAAATCATCCTGGCTAGAGGAAGGCGTTCACTAACGTAAGCACCAAGCCCATGCATGTGAACATTGGAGTCCTTTTTGAAGAGGGGAAGGTAGCCAGGGATAGAGAAGTCAGAAGAGGCTATTGAGGAGTTGAGATTAGTCTCACACATAGCTAGGATGTCAGGGGACTTTTGATGGAGAAAAGATTCAACGCTACTGAAATTGGTTCGGATACCACGGATGTTAGTAAAGGAAATGTTAAAGAGTTTAGGTGATTTTAACTTGCCTGGTTCAGCTTTTTAGCGGAGATATGTGTGTTCATGATTAATGTTGTTGTTCAGATAGACCTCGAGTGGAGGAGGCAAACGGTCATTAGCTGCGACATGCAATGGAAGGGAACTGGCGCGCGCTGCAGCAAAGTGTGTCCTCGGGGTTGCCCACCGAAAGCACCTACAAGGACACCTATCCATGCGCGTCATACCCCAATATTATGCAATTGTTGATCAGAGCGGCCGCTCTTGACGCTACACAAGAGGTAGGGCTCTTAACTACCAGTCGGAAGCAGCAACCAGAAAACTGCCAACCCGGTACCCTCACAATGAAGAGACGTTTCCACCGACCACGCACATCGCAGGAAAATCGCATAAGCACCGTTACAGAGGTCTGAGGAGAAAAAGAGAGCCGGATACCACTTTCTAAACAGGGAACAAGAGATGAGCCTCTACACCTATTCAATGGACGTGGGTGAAGTGTGAACCGGGCGATAGAAGGGTCTATCTACTGCAATTAAAAAAAAAGTTTCAACTTGTTAAAGTTGAAACTACCTGCAATATTAAATATTAAATTAGATTACACATTATATATCAAAAACTGTGACAAATACCAACTCACTAAATCTGAAAGGAAAATATTAAAACAAAGCAAAGAATATGGCGAAGAAACAGAAATCATTTTTCCCTTCTTATTTCAAAATTAGTCTAACAGGGAGACTAGTGGTTCCAAAGCTATAGATTATATTACCCGTAAACAGAAGATTAAAATTTCTTTGAATTTTTTGAGCTTCTCAAAGACTGGGCTTCTGTTTTCATTTGGATAATTCCTGATTCGTCTATGCTTTAGAAAGACACCGGTCAGAGAATAAAGGGTAACACGTGGTTTCACAGGAAGGGGTGGGGGAAGGATAGGATTACAACTCTGAGATATTACATTTCAACACTCAAATTTTAAATTGCACATAGAAACCGTGACAAATACTACTACTACTACTATGACTACTGCTACCACTACTACTACTACTACTACTACTACTACTACTACTACTACTACTAATAATAATAATAATAATAACTCACGAAATCTGAAAGGAAAATATTAAAACAAAGCAAAGAATATGGCGAAGAAACAGAGATCATTTTCCCCCCTTCTTATTTCAAAATTAGTCTAACATGGAAACTAGTGGTTCCAAAGCTTTAGAAATGTTGAGTTGCAAAAATCCACAATACACTTGGTTTGACACACTTTTCAAATTATTATAATTTTCTTTTTTAGTTTATTCATATCTATCTATCTATCTATCTATCTATCTATCTATCTATCTATCTATCTATCTATCTATCTTTTGTCAAACAGCATTAAATGCAACCTTGGCCATAAGACAAATGCAAATACAAAATAAATGTTTACAATATTTACATTATTCGGACTATTGTGCTCATCTTTGTCGCCATTTGTACGACGTTTCGAGCATTGTACGCTCCGGCCTTCTTCAGGTGATTGCAATAAAGGGTTCGGTTCGAAATTCCTAGCACCTAAAGAAGGCCGGAGCGTGTGAGGACAATAGTCCGAATAATGTAAATACTGAAAACACTACAGAAATAAAGACAAAAACTAAATGTTTACAAGTTTTCAAAATGTAAGATTACAAAGATTGAATTAATAAACTGTTTAATTTTCATTGGATTTGTTTTGTTTTGTTTATATTTATAGATGTAAAAGGCTTACGGCCGCATCATGTTGAAGCACCGGTTCCCGTACGATCACTGAAGTTAAGCAAAGCCTAGCCTGATTAGTACTTCGACCGCTTGGAAATACCAGGTGCTGTAAGCTTGAATGTGAGGGTGGTGTAGTGGATAATGGCTCGGAATTGCTAATCATAGAGCAAAGTTCTAATTCTCATTATATTCACTATATTTCCTTACACGCCATTCCCCTTGGGAAAGGTATGGATTCACCTCATCTCTCACCTATAGGTTAATTAGTAAGACTTATGTAACTGAGCCGTTATAATCTCACAAACAATTCTGAGAATCTAAGCATATTTCCTGGCTTTAAATAGCTTGCAAAGGGATGATAAACCGTAGAAAACGAATCAGTGAATCAACATATGTTAAAAAGACAAATTTTAGCACTAAATGTAACCGCAAAAGGGCAGAAGTAATACAGCTATCTCTGGACAAGTTTATACAGAGTTCGTCTGAGCTTTCCTCTCGGGAAAATCTGACATCTACATCAAAGGTATCTGTGATTAGCTCCTGGAAAATTTATGTCTACAATTTTTTGTTTGATTACCGTGTTCTATAAATAGACAAGACCTGTAAATATCATTCCTTGAGAGGAAGGATATTTTTAAAACACGACGAATAAAACTACTATCGTTTAGCCATTAGAACTATTTAGAACTATTTTGCCTTCATTCAGCATTGCTAATGCTGACCTCCAGGAAAGCAACTAATTGCATCTTCTTGGTTTAACTTTTTTTTTTCACTGACATGATATAAAGAATGAACTGAGCCGACGTTGCCTCGCTATTGTCTGTCCAATATATATATATATATATATATATATATATATATATATATATATATATATATATATTCCTCCTGTCACGCTCATGGAGAGAGACAATAGCGAGGCATCATCAGCTCAGTCAACTGGAGAGAGAATAGCGAAGCAGTGTCCGTTCAGTTCGTTCTCTTTACTACCAGTTATTAAACTTTATTACCAGTTATGAAAGTTCTGGTCGCGTGTTGGCTCTTTAATAGTGCCTTATTTTTTTGCAATAATTATGTCGTCGAGTAGTGAAGAATATATATATATATATATATATATATATATATATATATATATATATATATATATATACACACAACGGTCTTTGTTATAGTAGAGAGGATTATTTATTCATTAAAACCACGAATATCCACACACATAAAAGCACATGCATACATACAGGCACTCATAAACACGCATATATACGATTATATACAAATACATATATATCCAACTCTAAAATAGGAGGTTAGGTTACTCGGTAATATGCTTAGGCATAGACGCGTCTGGGTTCCTCTCTGCCAGAAGGCAGAGAATTTGACAAGGATTTAGTTTTGGCGAAGATTAACTGACTCTATACTAAGATCGATTCAAACTGGGTGTCACAAATATACCACTTGATATCGTACTAAGCTAAGCGTAGTAAATATCTGGGTACCTAGCTTGTGGTTAGCAAGTTAGTCACAGACGATTGATTACTCCTGTAATGAGTTCGACATTTACCGGGCGTTCTACTATACTTGAGCTTCTCTGCTGTAAGCTTTGCTGAGTTATTACAAGTGGGCAAAATTGACTCATAAAGAATTCCAGCAATTGCAAGTTTAATTCTTGCTTTGTACCGTATACTAAACTGAGTAAACTTGACTAACCAAGAAGCATTAGTTAAGCCGGAAATTATAAGATCGCCTTGTTAAGATAAACTTATTACATGTTTTTTTCTCTGTTTACATGTTTAACTATTTACATTCTTTTCTTACAGTGGTGGTGAAAATCAACATTTATCGCGAA